>CAWUFW010007064.1:600000-1059189 GCA_963921515.1 Calotriton arnoldi
TTCAGGAAAACCTATATACGGACACCTAAAGCGGAATACAACACTTCTCTCTGTCTTCCTCAGTGACACATAGGAAGACAGCCAATTCTCATTTCAAAATGTATATTTTTTCAGGAAATAAACTGCATTTTCACAGGTTTCCTACAAATTCCTACATTTCAAAGCAACCTTTTGGATGTTGTATTTGTAGGCATATTACTTGTGTGAGTACAGATTTTCTCAAAGACAACAATCTCCAACAACACTACCTTAAACCCACACACCACAAAGGCTCCAACCTTGACCTGATACTCTCCAATTCCCCCAATATACAGTCATAGGACCCCATTCTAGATGACTGGTCTGACCACATGCAGATCCCATTCTCCCACTCTGGTTCTTATACCAAAACTGCCGGGCAACCCAAGAAAGAGAAAATATGGCTAAGGGACACATCCAACTTTGACACAGAAGCCATGGTCACCATGACCCATCCTTCCCTAATCTCGATTACACCCCACCTTGATATTAATGAGGCCATTGACAAATACAGGTCCTGCATGGAATCCCTTATCGATGAATTTGCATCACTAAAGTGCAAATTATCTAGGCCAAAACCCTCAAATCCTTGGTTCTCAAAAGAACTTTAAGAAAAAAGAAAGCTTATCAGAAAGTGTGAGAAATAATGGAGATTAGCTCCCTCTCACCTGAGGATGACTAAGCTTTGCATAGCATGGAAACAGTACAAAGACCAAATCCTTAGAGCTAAATCCTCTCACTTCAGAGCATTCGTGAATTCTGCAAAGAACAGACCAAAGTGCCTCTTCAAGGTTCTAGCACAGGGCCGGACTGGCTGTAGCAGGCACCGGGTGTTTCCCTGGTGGGCCGCCAGGGTGGAGGCCGGTTTTGGGTCCCTGGGGAGCTGTTTTTGTTACCGGGGGCCGGCAATATCGGCCCCCGGTAACATAATTGTCCAAAATCGGCCCTAGCAAACAGCTCAGCCACACTATCCCTGCCCCCCAGGGTTCCGGCCGAGCAGTTTGCCAGGGCCGGTTTCGGTTCCCAGTCTGGCCCTGTTCTAGCACATACTACAAACCCCTCCATCACTTAAGCTCTTTGAGCCATCAGTGGCCCGCTGCAACACCTTTGTGGACTTCTTTGACAGAAAAGTCAGAGATATCCATATCTCGCTACATACCAGCAAACCGCTAGAAACTGAGATTCCACAATGCAAGGCACTACATTTATGGTCCTCTTTCTCCCCCATTTCCAAACAAGACCTACAGCGAACAATTTCTAAAGTTAATCCCTCGAACCACTTTCAGGACGACATTCCAGGGTCTATCAGCAAATATCTTGCCACACACCTGCTTCCCCTATGGACCAACATGGTCAACTCCTCTCTTCAACAGAGCCTATTTCCAGAACAACTAAAAGTGGCTCAAGTTATTCCTCTCTTGAAAAGGCAATCTCTCGACCCAGAGAACATGAACAGCTATTGCTGATTCTCCACAATTCCATTTTTAGGCAAAGTCATTGAAAGTTTTGTTGTTTCCCAGCTCACTTCACACATTTGAACAAACATCCTCCTAGACTCACTCCAATCAGGTTTCTGCCAGGGCCACAGTACAGAAACCACGTTCCTACAAATAGTTGGCGACTCCCTTAGAATCCTCGACTCTGGGAACTCCTGCCTCTTGGTCCTCCTGGACTTGTCTGATGCATTCTGCACTGTCAACCCTCTGGACCTCCTTCGCACTCTTAAACAACGCATGGGCTGAGGAGGCACAGTCCTCAATTGGTTCTCCTCTTACCTAACCAACCGCTCCCAAATTGTGAAAATGGGCAATGCGTTCTCAAGACCAGTCAATGTACATCATGGGGTCTCTCAAGGCTCGAGCTTCTCCCGAACCCCTTTTTAACATGTACCTAGAACCACTATGTGTGATTCTCAGACACACTGAGATTCTCTTCCACTGCTGCACTGACAACACTCAATCATTCATGAAAATCTCTTCCCCTGAAGACCTTGCCCTCCTTTCAATCACCCTCCTTTCAAGACCCCCGAACTCCCCAGCCTGCCACCTGTTAGAACTATAAGATATAGCAGCTGACCTTTCGCTCAAGCACGCCAGGTTCACGATCTTAGGTGATTTCAACGTTCATATGGATAACGACAATTGCACAAAAGCTAGTCAATTGGCCGAAACGTTTGATGGTCTCAACCAGTCACAGATGGTTAACGGCCCTATGCACTCAGCAGGCCGTACTCTGGACCTTAATTTTACTAATAATCCTAATTTGAAAGTAGCGCCCCCCCCTTACCGCTCACTTGGTCAGACCACTTTTTAATACCTTTCAGCCTGGAGCTGAACTACCTTACTTCCAGACCACTTCAAGTCCTAGAGAAAAGGAGGATGTGGCGTAATGTCACCAGAAATAGTATGGCACCTGCAAGCTCAACAACACCCCTCCAACTGTCGGGCAACCCTGACGCAGATTCAGTAAGCTTTAACTGCTGGTTGTCCAAAGCCTTAGACACGGTTGCCCCCCTCAGATCAGTCACTTCATCCAGGCAGAGACCTTCTGCCCCTTGGTTCTCCCCTGAGCTCCGTGTTGAGAAAAGCTTCTGTAAAAACATGGGGCGCTCCTGGAGACTATCCTACGACCCCGCTGCCAAGTTGGCTTACAGAAAAGCCATAAAGAATTTTCACAAACTCAAGCGCAACACTATGAGGGACTATTTCACCAATAAGATCAGCTCAGCTGGAAACTCAGCGAAAACACTCTTCAAAATTGTCCAAGATTTCACTAAGGCTGCTGCCACTGCCAGTACGGTTCTCCCCACCGCTTCCCTCTGCACGGGACTGTCTGACTTTTTCCAAGACAAAATCCAAGCTATCTATACCACCTTCACTTCCCCCAGACTACCTCAGAGCCCACTGTCTCGCCCGACAATAATGATTCGATGACCACATTCCACCCTCTCTCTCTTGATGCTTCTCTGCAAAAACTATTAACTTGCAAATCTGGGTCGGCGGGCGATCCCTGCCTGGCCCAGTTCTTTAAACTCTTGGCACCATGTATCAACGCCCCGTTAAATCAAATCTGGAATTCCTCCTTGAGCTCAGGAATTTTCCCTGCAGTGTGGAAACAGGCCTACCTCCTGCCGATCCTCAAAAAACCTGATGCCGACCCTGCTGAATTTAAAAACTTCAGACCCATATCCCTGCTTCCGGCACCAGCGAAAATTCTTGAACAAATAGTCCAAGAGCAACTTTCCAATAATCTAGTATCTAGGAACCATTTCCATGACTCCCAATCCAGCTTCAGAGCGGGCTATAGCATGGAGACCGCCCTCCTTGAAGTATCCGAGAGCATCAGCGAGAATGTCGACCAGGGCAAAGCAGCGATGCTTGTGCTACTCGACCTGTCCGCAGCCTTTGACACTGTTGCCCACCTCATTCTTATGGATAGATTAAGAGACGTAGGTATTCAGGGTATGGCCCTGTCCTGGATCCGGTCCTTTCTGGAAAATCGGTCACAACAAGTCTTTCTCCGCCCTTTAATCTCTGCCGAGAAACCTGTGCTCTGTGGGGTTCCGCATTGAGTCCTCTTCTTTTCAACGCCTACCTTTCACCACTGGCGGCTCTGGTGGAATCCTACGTGGTGAGGGTGGTCTCCTACGCAGATGACACCCAACTGGTGTTCTCCTTCGAGGATCAATCGGACGCTGTTTTTGCTAACTTCAGAAAATGCCTGAGTAACATCTCGGCCTGGATGACACTGGACTGTCTCAGGCTTAACTCGGATAAAACCGAGGTACTCTTCTTCAACCAGAAGTCCCCTCCCCCCTTGCGCTATGGTGTTCAATCCTCCCCCTGAGCCTGTTGACTCGGTGAGAAACCTAGGTTTCAGATTTGACAATGAACTCTCCTGTAAATCCCAAATTAGGCAAGTCTCTTCCTCATGCTTTGGGAAGCTATGTACTATGTGGAAATTCCTCCACTTCCTTCCTCTGGAGTGTCGAAGAACAGTAGTCCATGCACTAACTACATCACACCTGGACTACGCTAACAGTCTCTATCTGGGTCACCCCGCTTATCTGACTTGTAGACTGCAGATAATCCAGAACGCTGCTGCCAGATTGATCTGCAAGATACCTTTCCGCCACTCGATCATTTCCCACCTGAGAAACCTTCACTGGTTACCCGTGATCAGGCACATTGAATTTAAGGCTCTTACCCTGCCGTTTAGAGCCACCAGGGACTGGGCCCCGCATACCTAAGAGACAGACTCCAACATTACCATCACGACCGGGCCCTGAGATCCAACCATCTGTGTCTCCTCGTCATTCCCTGCTTTCGTAAGGCAAGGACAGGTGGCAGAGCCTTCGCGGTCAGGACCGCCAAACTCTGGAATGCCCTGCCACTCTCTATCCACTTATCGGAGATGGAACTAACTTTCCGTCGTGCCCTGAAAACCTGGTTCTTCACTAACACCTAGTCCCTCCCGCGCCTGTAATCTGTCAACTGCCTCAGCGCCGGGACACCCCCATTGGGGGTAGCTGCGCTTTACAAACTCCTAAATAATAATAATAATAATAATAATCATGCTCCTAAAGATTCAAAACTGGATGTCTACCCATCATCTAAAACTCAACCCAACTAAAACATAATTTCTTTTGATCTCACCTCTGAATGCAAAATCCCCAGTACAGGAATAGATGGCCAACTTTCCCACCCTGTATGGCTGCCTTGCCATTGTCCAGAGTGCAAGATCCCTTAGTATCACCCTTGACAATCATTTAAATCTCCACAGCCACATCACAGCCATGGACAAACGCAGACAACACCAACTTAGGCAGCTGTGGGGCATCAGACAAATGATCTAGAACTCAGAACAGAGGTGCGGTCTCTCGTCCTCTCCAGACTAGATTACAGAATCTCTCAGGCATTGCCAAAGTTCATCTAGGCCCACTGAGAGCAACCCTACATGCAGCAGGGTGCTTCATGTTAGTTCTCAAGAAATGTGACCACATTTCCCCGGCCCTGCTAACCCTCCAATGGCTTCCCATTGAAGCTTGGGCCCAATTCAAAACCGCATGCATTACCCACAGAGCGCTGCACTCCTCTTCACCCCCCTATCTAAGTCATAAACTGAAAAACTCTGGAGCAAATAGGGGTTCCAGAAATGCCAAATACCTGCTCCTGGACCACCCCCACCTTCAATCGAGAATGATACATGAGACAGTCATTCTCTGGTAGTGCCACAAGAATTTGGAATTCCTTACCTCCCTCCCTTTGCCTAACATCCTGCATAGTCACCTTCCAAAAGGACCTCAAGCTCCTCCTATTTGACAGACACCTGGGTTAATCACCCTCAACCATACTTAAGTACTCTATCAAGGTGACAAATTACCTTCATTGTGTGTCCCCACCAACTTAATCAATGCTTGAACCTTGTACATCCCTGTCCAATGCCTGCTTTTGTCTTGGTCGCAGCTACCAATGCAATATGTCTGAACGTAATTAATGTAACTGTAACATGCTCTACCCTTGTATTATGCTACTGTTGTAAAGTGCTCTGATGCCTTAGGTTCATGCCTGCACTATATAAATTTGTAAAAATAAAAACAACCTGTGTGCCAAGATACTTAATTGTTGGTTGGTTTGTGTGCTTGGTTTACTGAATATCTGGTGCCCAGGGTGCAAGGGTGTCAGTATGTATGCTAGGCTGCCTCCATCGTTATCTCTAGGTATGCTGCTGTGCCTGGATATGCACAGGTACATACAGCGGTGGCTCCTCCGTTAAGGTGGAGGAGCTTTGCCCTACTGCTCTCTGAGCAGCGTAAAAAGGAAAAATAAAATGATAATAACACAATGTTATTATAATGTTATTTTCAGTACTGAGCCAGGGTGGGCGGCTGTGCTATCCTGATTGACAACAGCAGCCAGCAGGAAGGAGGAGTGGTGGGCACCATAAGGGCGCATGACAGTTTGGCCAGCTGTCTTAGGACGGCCAAACCATCATGCGCACTTAGCATTTCTCTACCCGGCTGTGTTGCACAGCCGGGCGGAGAACAGTCCCAGGCTCCCAGGCACTGTCTGAGCGGCGAACAATCATGACGCTGCTGTCATGCTGGTAATACTGTTACCAGCATGACAGCAGTGTAGTGATCAGTGTAGTGATTGTCTTAGGGGAGTCTGGGATCCTGTGTGCTGCCGGGTGCCAGGAACAGATGAGGACGGAGGAGAGATGATGGCTGTACACAGGTAAGCGATCTTTTCTTTTTTCTTTTCAACCCCCCCCGACCCGCTGCCCTACCACTGCTGGTCCCTAGCAGCTCCCACTGGGTTTTGCTTTCCTGTCTGTGACAATGCTGTTAGTAGTGTGTGATGGCTACTCTGTGAGAGGAGTGAAAGTTCTGCCTGCAGTTCATTACTGCCAGACTGTGAGGGGGGAGTGCTGTCTGTAGCGTTACTACTAGTGTGTTAAAGGTTGTGTGCCACCGGTCAAGATTTGGAATGTTGGTCAGTTTAATGGGATTTTAAGGAATCATGACAAGGAACCTTGAGAGATGTTGGACTTGGCCCTTTTTGCAGGGTCATCCCAGAACTTTTTGCCTTCCTCCTGTATTTTATCTGACTCTGGGCACTTCAGCTGATCAGTGCTAAAGTGCATATGGTTTCCCTGTAAATTGTTGTTATGAATTGGTGTTTCCATGAATGGAATATTTTATTTACTAGTCAGACCCTAGTACAGTGCACTGTGTGTGCCCAGGGCCTGTAAATCAAATGCTGCTAGTGGGCTGCAGCACTGATTGTGCCACTCACAGAAACAGCCTGTAAAATGTATCTCTGGCCTGCCATTGCAGAGCCTGTGTGCAGTCTAGTACTGCCATGTCGACTTGACAAGTGCACCCACTTGCCAGGCCCTAACCTTCCCTTTTCTTACATATCAGTCACCCCTAAGGTAGGCCCAAGGTACCCCTGTGGGCAGGGTGTAGTGTATGTGAAAGGTAGGACATGCCCTGGTGTGTGTAGCATGACCTGATGGTGAATTACTGCCAATTTCGTTTTTCACTATTGCAAGGTTACCTGTTCCCATAGGACAGAATTGTGAGATTGTTTTAACATCTTATAAACATAACTACCCCTGGGAACACGGTGAGAAAATAAAGTTTGATATGCCTGAACTCAGAATGTTACAATGCATCTTTTAGTGATGGTGATTTTTACATTCTGGGTTTGAAAATACCACTTTTAGAAAGTAGGTATGTTCTTGCTTAGCCATCCAGTATGCCTCTGCTATGTTTGTGTATTGCATGTCTGGCTTTGGAGTGTCAGGGGCTGGGGAGGAGCAGTGGCTCCAGAGAGCCTGATGAGTCAGGGCTGGGCTGAATAGGCCTGGTCTGCATTTGGAGTGGTGGGAGGAGTAGCACCTGCACCTGAATAGGGCTGTGCCTGCCTCACACAATGATGGCTCCGCCCCCCTGTGGTATGTCTGGAGCCTGGGCTCACACTGACAATGGAGGTTGTTGTGCACTTGCAAAGTGCCCCACAGAACTGGTTTTGGCTGGGTACAGACACTCTCTGCCTTCAGAGAACAAAGGATATTTGGGTATAAAAAGAGGGGCCCAGACCCCAGACTTTTAGATCACTTCTGGGAATCAAGAGGAACCTTTGCCAAGGAGAAGAGCCGGAGAAGCTGAGGAGGAATACTGCCCCTGTGCTGTTTGCTGTCTGGGGTTGGCCTGCAGTGGCTACTTGCTGCCAAGGAAAGGAGAAAAGGGCTTTGCTGTTTGCTTTGTCACCTGCTTGAAAGAAGATCTCCAAGGGCTTGAAACTGAGCTTGCCTCCTGTTCTGAAGTCTCAGGGACACAAAGACTTCATCACCAGCTCCCCTGAATTTCCTTGCTGGGAATTCTAATCTGCAAAGAGGTGCCTGCTGCTGTTCTGTACCTCTAGAGACTGTTTTCTGCTGGGAGCTGGAAAATCGACGCAACATTGCGATGCATCGCTGAAGAAACCGTTGCAGCACCTGCAGCGGCTTAAGAAATTGCTGCACGCCGCATCGAGTGCACCGATCTCCGAAGTCTGAGATCACCGCACCGAGTCCGACGCAAGGCCTGCTGTGCGGCTGCACAAGTTCACGCATAGTCACCGGATCGTTGCATCGCGGCGCCAAGTCTGTTGCAACGTTGGGGGATGCAGTAAGAAACCGATGCATCACCTCCCCATGCAGTAAGAAACCGATGCATCACCTCCTCTTCGGTAGGGAACCGACGCATCACCTCCCCTGCAGTAAGGAACCGACGCATCACCTCCCTCGAAGCAAGTAACCAACGCATCACCTTCCCTGAGTGTAAGGAACCGACGCATCACCTTCCCTTCGGCCCATTTTCTTTGTTTGCGTGACGCATCCCAGGTACTTTGTGAGAAAAGGGTCGCATCTGCAATTTTGCTTGAACTGAACTATTTCTACCATCTGAAAGTCATATTTTTAATACTGTATTGCACATTTTTGTCGTTTGGTCTTGTTTTGGTTTAGATAAAGATTACTTATTTTTCTAAAATGGTGTGTTGTCCATTTGTAGTGTTTTCACTGTGTTACTGTATGTGTTCACAAATGCTTTACACACTGCCTCTGAGATAAGCCTGTCTGCTCGTGCCAAGCTACCAAGGGGGTGAGCAGGGGTTATTTTAGGAGTGTATCCCCCTTACCCTGACTAGAAGCAAGGGTCCCTATTTGGACAAAGGTACCTACCTCTGCCAACTAGAGACCCCCATTTCTAACAAGAGGGATCTCCATTTTATATTTGGTGATTAAGTGGCCAAAACAGCATAGAAAGCAGCATCCCTTCATGAATTGGCAACTACCTAAAATGTTTTCCATAACAGACTATTTTCTTATTTTGTTCTGCACGTTATCAGAGCAGCTGAATATCCAATGGGGGAACACCTATGCGGATATGAAGAGCTGGGGGCAAGAATCATGTTTGTGTCATGTTGGGGGCCAGCGGCGGGGAACACGGGCTTGTCTCAGTCATTGCTTTTCAAAATAAGCAATCTGCATCTCTTTGCAGAAGCGTAATATTAATTGTTGTTGAAATGTGATTTGTAGTGGTTATTGTATGAGGCTGACTCTCGCTGGATGGGGTCAGTACTGCAACAATCCACTTCTATGCTGTGCCATGAGGCTGCAGTGGGTCTCTCCACTTCATTTAATGTCACCCACAATCACATGCCTGTTTTTTTTTGGTTGAATGTTTAAATGACTAGCCCTGTCGAGTTAGACGGCAGTATCCCTCCCTTGAACTCCATTTTGTAATCTGATCACTGATTGGTGGGGACTTGCAATAAACAATGATTGCTTGTTACAATCTGCCATTTGGAGACCTTAGAAGGCCTAGCCCAGCCTCCTTTTGCTGTGCATCAGGGCCCATTCTACCCTCCTTGTCCACATTGCCTCCCAACTTTGGAATTGCCACTCTGCAGGAGGTAGAAGCGGTGCGCCCTAACATGGAAATGAAATGGGTGTAGGAGATTTGAATCTTCGAGGCCTTGCAGTGAGTGAACTGACTGGTGACTTGTAGAGCAAGTGAGTGAGGGAGCAAAAGGAGGAGGGAGTCGTGCAGATAAACTATGAGTACCTCATGAGTGAATCAGTGGTTAACACCGTAAGCAAGTAAGTGAGTCAGTAAGTTATAACTGAGGGATTCAGAGTGTGTTCATAAGTGAGCCAGTGCCTGGCCAATCCATGAGCTGTTTAGTAATTGAAGGAAAGGGTCAGTTAGTAGAAAATAAGTTTACTGTAAGAGTCAGTCAGCTTGCAATTCGGTGAATGATACCTTCAGTGACTGAGTAGGGTAGTGAGTGAGTGTGCCAATCAATGAGGAAGCGAGCAAAAGTTTGTAATGCAATGTTGCACTGGATTTTGATAAACCTAGAAACTCAGGCAGTGCTTTCTAATATACGGTCCAGTTGTCATAGCTTTACAAACTGCAATAAAAAGTTAAACAAAAAAATTATATAATATGTGATGCAAAATTGCCATTCTCAATTTGCGGCTGCCTGGTGTAATCATTGCTAGTGGAAGAGGAAACAATGGAATGTTCCAGATTAAGGATCGAGAACTTGGCTACAAAGTGAGAGCATTTGATGTGACACACTGTGTGGAATTCAGTGGACATCATGCATGGAAAGATGCAGTGCTTCGCCACAGTGATGACAAAAACCCTTCCTAAGAAAATGCAGTACGTGCCAATTCTCGTGAAGCCACATCTAGTCCCTGGCTAACAGTAACAAGGTATTGTATTGTATTGTATGGTATGGTATATATTTATGTTATGTATTGCTCTCATTGAGAGCCTCTATCACTTATTTTAGTTTCTGTATGGCTAGATATTTCGAGTCAACACAGGTGGGGCTCACAGTTGAGGTTTTTGGTGGAAGCAATCAGGTAGCTGTGTCAACTAGGGCAGTGCTTTAAATGGGCCGGTACTCACCGGTACTGAGTACCGGCACTTCTTTGATTGATCACTCTGAGTACCGGCACTTCTCTACTGCACGGGAGAGTACCGGTTCTCATGACATGAAAAGGTAGGCTCATTGGCTGTGCTGGTGAGCAGGAGTGAAACGTGTCTCTGGCAGCTAAGGTGCCGCTTCTGTAGCCCCGATCTGAGCCCCAGCTGAGCTACTCAGCAGGGCTCATTTGAATAATGTCCGGGTGCTCACCATCACGCTGTGCTTGACAGAGCAGGGTCCATTCAGACCCTGTGCTGTCAATCACCTTCACACTATCTCCTGCAAGCACAGGAATCATGTCAGTTCCCTGGCAGTGGCAATCAGGCTACGGCCAGTCCGGCCCTGGTGGCAATTAAAAAAGCCATGGTAGGTGAAGAGAAAAGATGGCTTTTATCATACCGGAGTCTTTTTTGTGTCTGCTATGTTTGTGTGTTTGACTGTTTTTGTAAGAAAAAAATGAAACAAAAGAGAGAGAGAATCAAAACACTCTCAGGAGGTACTTTAAAGAAAATGTGTGGCACTTTGTTTGGACATGTCTGCTCAGCGACAAAGATTCATAAATAACGTAAAAGGGAGGGTTGGTGGGTGGGTGGGTGGATGAGCGAGTGGATGGATGAGTGAGCAAGGGTGGATGTATAGATGGATGGATGGATGAATAGATGGATGGATGAGTGAAAGCATGCATGGGTGAAAGAGGGTGGATGATTGGATAAAAGGGCGGATGATGGGTGGATAAGTGAAAGATTGGATGGATGAATGAAAGGTAGGGAGGATGGATGAAAGGGTGGATGATGGATGAGTGAAAGGAGGGATTGAGTGAAAGGGTAGATGGAATAAAGGAGTGAACGGGTTGATGGATGGATGAGCGAAAGGATTGATGGATGAGGGAAAGGGTGGATAAAGAGATGGATGAGTGAAAGGATGAATGGATAGGTTTGGAGATGGATGGATGGATAGGTTTGGATATGAAGGGTGGATAGACGGAATGGTGAAAAACTGAATGATTGATGAAAGACTGATTAGACAATAGAATGTAAAGGTTAAATGGTGGACATCAGCAGGTAAATGGTAGGATGAACGGATAGATTGATGGAAGAGACAAGAGATATCTTCTGGGGAGGGTCATGATGAGTTGCTTCATGTGCTTGGTGCCATAAGAGCTTTGGTGCGATGTGGGGGGGATTTTTAGTTTCTTCCCACTTGCGTGCTCAAAAATATATAGTATTGTGCCAAACAGCAATTAACAGTATGACATTAAGAAGGTGCAACTATTGCAAAAAAAGGAAATGTTAACATATTATTGCATTTCTCTTTCATTTTGTGTAATGAGTTAACCTGCTTTGTTTATATAAACACATTTCTCATGTGTTTTGGTATGTGCTGCAACTAATATAGAAGTTGTTAAGTATCATCATGTCTTGCCCTTAGCCCCGCCCTAGCCCCGCCCCCTCACTACACCTTTAGCTCATTTTAATGAGTACCTGCACTTATTTTTTCCCATTTAAAGCACTGAACTAGGGGCAGAACTAGGCCTGGGCAGAGCTCGTGGAGTTTCACACATTGTCCCTCGTTTCAGCACCTCTTACAGAAGCTCACGCTAGTATAGTAAAGGACGCTGTCTGTTCAGGAAGCATCGATCGACTCAATGGTCAGCAGTAGCATGATGGGTAAGCAACCTCCGTGTTTCTCGAAGCGTTTACCTCAGTTAGCACACCACGGACAATGAGCTGCAGATCTAGCAGACCTTCATCCAGCCATCTACACACCCCATGTTTGTGTCAGTGTTGGAATATGGCATAATGCACCAAAGCATTGGCTTTACGGCCTGCTGTCCCTGCCCCTCAATACAAAGGCCACCTCACTTATCTGCCAATGTCCCCGTACTTTCTTTACACTGCTCTCCTTTGCAGACCAGCCATGTTTTTACCCACTAAACAACTTTCCCACAGGTTCACCTTTCTCAGCTCGCTGGTATGATCCTTCATGTTGCAGCTTCCCCAGGTCAAGCTGCTAAAACTGCCAGGCCTTCTCAAAGAAGGGAGGCGAATCCAGCCAAGTAAAATGCGCATTCGCACCACAGACAATGCCTGTTTTTTCCATGACGTCCATCTTTAAATGGTATTAATTCCAGCACAACCAACATTTTTGTCACTACAAGCCCAATCCACTGACATAAAAAAGAGACAAGGACATTCGTTCCCAATTGATTATCTTATCAGACCCCTTCGCTGCCAGCTGCCCCTGCCCCTGGGGACATTCCTGACGGCTGACGGGCCTGCGTGGCAAGCTAGTGCCTGGAAGCCCACCAGGAGAGTGACATCACTGTCTGGGTGTGGCCCCCTTCATCAGACTGTCTACTATACAGAGGCCCACATCATGCTGTCTGACTACACCAAAAGCGCTAAAAATGCTGTGCTGCTTCCGTCCCTGGGCTTCCTGTTTTTCAGGCTCTGAAGCATCTAGCAACAAGGTTGGCGCTGTGGGCACAGCAATACCACGTGATCCCGACCCGGAGAAAGGGCAGAGAGGGCTCCTTCTGGTGCACACAAAGGGCACAGGTGCCCACTGCTTATACACCCAGTGCCTAAAAGCTACTTTTCAGAGGCACTGGTAACATTTTATAATTGTGAAAATACACAGCAAAACCTGGAGTGTATTGACGCTCAATGGGGCGCACGCCTATCCCTGCTCACACCCCATGGTACAGAGCATTTTGTTTGGTTTCACACTGGTGGGGGCCAGAGTAATCACTTCCGCCCCCAGAAATGTGCACATACATTATGGCCACAACTTCAGTTGTGCAAGAAAGGACTTTGGATGGCACAGAGGAGAGCTGCCCTCTTCTGCACCAATATTTACAGTTTGTGGGCATGTCTTCGGGGGGCGTCCCAGCCAGCACCCGGGGAGGAAGCATGCAGCAGGCGCCTGCTTCAGGGCACTTTTCAATGGTAAAGGAAACCCCCCTCCTAGGAGCCTTGCACTGCTAAGTGGATAAGTTGGGTGAGCTGAGCAGTGAGCGTGCCAGTAAAACTTCGCGGTGGAGGCAGAGTATTTTCTGAACTCCGCTCTCCAAGCGGAGCGTGAAGTTGGCAAAACTCTGAGAATTACGCCAGTGGAGCATAGTTTGCCGTCTACCCCTAGGCAGAACGAGTCTCTCAGGGAAGCTCTTTCCACAGAGAAATTGAAGTCACAATATTAGATTATCTCAGAATGCTATGGAGGAGGGTTGGGGCATGTGTGGATTGATGATGTGACATCTTAGGATAGGCCTGGGGGCTTGGTTTCTAAAACTTTCTACCCCCACTTAAAAACCCCTGCATAATGCAGAGACAGACGAGAAGACATTGGGTCAGGGAGAGGCAAAGGTCAAATGAGCCCTAGCTGGAAGGAGAAGCCACCTTATGCTGTAAGGATGAGCTTTGGGTCCTTCACTTCAGGTGACCCAATGACTAGGATGGGTCTCCTCTCCAGGGCCTTCTGACTCCTGAGGAACAGTTGGGAAATGGACTTGCTGGGTAACCCTGGTTGGTTCCCCTGGACCTTCTGTGGACTGGCTCTTGACTCTGCTGCTGAGACATATGTGTCCTCAAGATAGCCAAGAGCTCATGGGAACTGGTGATTGCAGCAGGGAGGGTGTTCTGCATGCTGGCTGTGGAAGGTGCCTCCTAAATAGATGAGCACCAGAAGACACGCAGAGTGAAGGTCTGATGCAAGGAGGTAGAAACCCCAGCTCCCTGCAAAAGGTATCCTTTTGGAGACCAGGAGACCCGAGGAATAGGCTCCAGTCAATGGTGAGAGTGTCAGTTTTGATGGAGCAGTTGATGGTGCGGCGAAGCTGGGAGACAATGGAGGGGGCAGCTCTGTAGAAGATGTGGTATGGACAAGGATCCGATGGGGCTCCTGAGTGGATGCTGTTCATGGTCCTGAGTGTGTTGTCTGTGGTGAGCAGAGTGCAGTTGAGCACGATCAGTTGGGGTGAGGCTTGGTTGCGAGTGGTTGTGGTGTGCATAATGGTGGGGTCTTGGGTGTCGGAGCTGCCGTAGATCTTCCTGATCTTGTGGTGGAAGAAGATGCCAAATTTATTGCAGAGGTCTTGGAAGGGTGGGATGTCTGTGGTCTCACTGCTGGGCCTGGTGAACTCCTTGACGATGGTGAAGAGTTCTTTGCTGTTGTCTGTGCTGGTGTTTATTCTGTACTGGAGGGCCATTTTCTTTGTGGTTTTGAGGAGAAGGTGGTGTGCGTTGATGACAGATTTGAAGTTTCCGTGGGTTTCTGGGGTTTTGTTGTTCCTCCATCTCTTCTCGAGTCATGGGCAGGAGCGTCTCGACTCGCGGAGGGCAGGAGTGAACGAGCTGGCTTTCTTGGAGTGTTGCTTGCCTGGTGTCCTCTTGAAGGGTGCCAGAGTGTCAGCGCAGTTGGAGGTCCATGGGTGCAGGTTGTGAGCTGCAGAGTTGGCGTCTGTTGGTTCTGGTGCAGTGGTCGTGCCGAGGAGGTCACGAGACATTCTTCTGTGGCCTTGTTCCAGTTGTGCCGGGGGGATGAAGAGGTCAGTGGTATGCGGAGGGCAAGGTGAAAGCAAGGTGTATGCAATGGTGGTCAGTCCAGAGGAGTACGGAGGTGTGGCTGTAGGTGATGTTCCTGCTGGCAGAGAAAATGGGGTCGAGCGTATGTCCAGCTGTGTGGGTCGGTGTGGTCACTAGCTGCTCGAGTCCGATGTTGGCAAGGTTCTCTAAAAGGGAGGTGGTGTTCTGGTCACTTGGGTTGTCCAGGTGCAAGTTGAGGTCTCTGAGTAGGATGTATTCGGTGGATGCGAGATCCTGGGGTGCAATAAGGTCTACGATGGTGTCGGTGAAGGGCGGGCGGGGGGCCTGTAGACGAGGGTGCAGCGGAGACAGGTTTTGGGGTTTGTCCGGATCTGGAAGTGGAGGTGTTCCATGGTTGTCATTTGAGTGCATGATCAGTCGGAGGGTGTTCTAGTGTATGATGGAAATGCCTCCACCTGGTCGGTCGGTGAGGTCCTTGCGGATGATTTTGTAGTCATCGGGGATGCCGATGGCGATGTCTGGTCCAGAACTGGGGTTGGTCCAGGTTTCCATGAAGAAAGCGATGTCGAGAGAGGTGGCATCAAGGAGGTCCCAGATTTCTGTGGCTTGCTTGTGGAGGGATTGTACGTTGAGGAACATGCAGTTGAGCCGGTCAGGTGGGCTGCTGGCTGGGCGGCAAGAAGAGCTGGTGCATTGGTGTGGGTGAAGGTGTGGCTGCAGTTCCTGCAGGTGAAGGGTCCATGGGTCTCATTCAGCGACACTAGGTGGCAGGCGGTTTAGCATCCTGAGTTAAGGGCAAGGAGTATGTTTACGTCGTAGAGGTGGAAGGTCCGAGAACAAGGGTCCCTGGCACTAGGTGCGGTCCAGACTCAGATGGTCTCGCATTTGGCATGCCTTCAGCATGCCAGCAGCATGCCCGCTGCGCAGCCATGTAGCGGCTGCCATTTAGTGCTGCGGGGGCTGGACAGCTGGTATGTGGGAAAACATGGGAAGGGTCACTGGAGGGGGGCGGTCCGTGGGGGATCACAGCAGCAGGGGCAACGAAGAAGCAGCAAAGGAGAAAAAAGGAAAAACAAAGCAAAGAGAGGCAGAAGCAAAAAGGCAGAGGCAGGAGAAAATGAGAGGAAAAGAAAAAAAAACAGAAAGAGAGACAGAAGTGCAGTCAAGCAGCAGAGCAGTGCAGCTCTGCCACTAGACCACCAGGGAGGGCCTCGAACTCCTTACCAGGGTCAGCAGCAGCAACGGGGACAGCAGCAGCTACCAGACGGAGCTGCGCTGTGAAAGAGCCAGTTCACAAAAAGGTGGGCTACCTGATATAAACACAAAACGTACAATTCCACCACCTATTTTTGGCAGAATTAGGCTCACTAGGTCAGGGTTATGCCCACTTCTCATACAAGGTGGTCATATAGAGGGTGTATATACCCTAAAGGTAAGTAGCCCATTGTCTACTAACAGACATTCCATCTCATGCCCCATAATTGAGTATTTAAGATGCACCCTGATGTCAGGAACTCAGATTCGATGGATCCAGTAGAAGAGGACAAAGAAGAGCCACAAGACAACGAGAACTGAAGACTGAAGACTGTTGTGGACTTTTGGTGCCAAAACCCTGCCTGCTTATACATGTCTCATCAATCGTGACTGAGTGACTCATCCTGCAGCTGAGCATCTACCAAGAACCCCAGTACACAGCCATCCCTTCACAAAATGCCAGCAATCTCCCTTGGAGTAGTGCAGCTACTCCCTTGTCGTCCACAGGCATCAAAGAAGCAGAGTCTGGTTTACTGAGTTGCCGCTCCTCAGCCAGCTCAACATAGCAGGGCTCCAGGAAGAAGAACCTGTGCTCCTGAAGGTCAGAGCTGTCCTCCCACTAAGTGAAAGGACACCAGGTCCAAACAGAGCCGCACATTACCAATACCCAGGGCACCGGAATCATTGCAGCAGCCAAGGCCTGTTTAAATCCAGTAGCGACTCTAACAGCACCGAGACTGAGCAGCCATTGAGGGACATCAGCACCACAGAGACCCACTTCCAGAGCAGCCCAGCAGTCCTGATTTGTGAACCCTCAACCAGCGAGATCGACAACCATAAGGCCCTAGTATGTACAGAGCCCAACTGACCTTTACGCTCTGCGGGTGAGCACGTCAGCCTGGGTACCAATGAATTGGCTGTTTCCCCTTGTTCCCAGGACCCTTGTGACCCGAGCCCTCTATTGGGAGCTCTCGGACTTGTCCCCAAGTCCCCCCCTGAAGCCTGTTTCTAGGTGGCCCCCTTCCTTTTCACTGGTGTAATGCACAAAGCTACCAACACCTCTGTACCTGGGTGCTCCAGGGCAGGTGATGAGCAACTGCTAGTGGTACTTTGGACCTTGGCACCCTACAACCCTAAGTACCGAAGGAGACCCCAGAAATCGAACATAAATAACTGTATGCAACAGAAACCTTTTCTCCCATAGGGAAGCATTGCTGCTTAAAGACGCATTTAAGTGAACTGTTTACTTACCTGTATCATTCACTATTTAAAAAAGTGCTTACTTGATAACAAAGTTCTTGGTATAAAAATGTCCATAAAAACACAAGTTATTTTTCTAAATTGATCTTGTATTTATTCTTGAATGTGTGTTTCTTTTATTGCCTCTGTGAGTACAACAAATGCTTAGCACTACTCTCTGATAAGCCTAAACTGCTCGCCCACACTACCACAAAAGAAAGCATTTAGTGCTATCACTGTTGACTTTGTAAACCAATAAGGGTTGCCTGTACTCTTTATACAGTGTACCTCGTTTTATTCTACTATATAAAAAACTAGCTTCCTACAGTTAATATTAGACCCGAATAGTTATCCTCCTATTCAGTTGAGCGATGTAGTGGGAATAAACACAGTAGAGAACACTGAGAATGAGAATGCTTTAACTGAGAAATGGGAAAAAACAATTCTCAAAGTTTTCAAAAGATAGTTGGGCTGTTTGAGTAGGTATTCACATAGAATGTTTTACTGGATAATGCCCGACCAGTAGCTTGCAGGGTGACAGATGTTCCACTTGGTGTGAAGCAACCTATGAAGGATAAACTGGAAAGATTAAAAGGGGAAATGATATGAGAAGAAGTTGAAGCTACCCATTTGGTGGCTGTGAGAAGTTGGCCTGGTATATGCTGTCCACTATTTAAAGTGGGCACCTTGTACCAGTCCAAACAACCCCTTATGGAGATAGGTTAAAGACAACCTTTAGTGAAAGCTATCCTAATGGGAGCTATGGAGAGCAGCCTTCAGGCTAAGTCTTGAAGGAATGTAAAGCAGCTTGTTTTACCAGTCTATAATCTCTTGAATGACCAAATGAAAGAGGACCACACCAGGTATATATATAAAATATATGTATTTAGTCTTAAACACACCCCTCTAGTCTCTTTATGAGGCTAGAGTTCGAAGTACATAAGTTACAAGTCAGTTATCAACAGTAATAGCACAAATACACGTTTGAGCCCTAGGGGTGTACCAAACCATATACCAAAAAAGTGGTATAAGAACCACGACTGAGCTAGACACAAGGCCTAGAGCCTGTAGAAGTGCTTGGACCCCAAGGAACCACCCAAGGTAGTGACACAGGGGACCCACGGGGGACGCGTGCAGTGTGAGAACACAGCCGCGAGCCACCGTTGACTTCTATGGGGAAAGTCGAGGTTGGATTTTTAAAAGGGAAGGACACTTAGGGGAGGACTTGGAGAAAATCCCTTTAGAACTAGGAAGTTCTAGAGTCACTACCCACGGGAGCATCGGAGTACTCGAGTTACCCCACCCAGGGAAGCCGGGTGCATAGGTGTCTTTTGGCGTCGGGTTTCGTCGTCGTTTTCAATGGCGATCTGCTGCAGCAGGCTGCTGGCGACCAAGTCGAAAGTATCCGGGTGGATCCAAGAGTGGATCGAAGATCTGAAGAACCTGAAAGCAGAGGGGACAGAGTCTGGGTCACTAGCCAGTGACCAGGAAGGCGATGAGCAGATGCCCACCGATGTCGGGTGCTTCAGGTAGGTTGATGGTCATCTTGACTCTTCAGCCGCGAGGTCCAGGAGGTGTCGACGACAATCAGGAGCTGGATTCGAGCTGTCCCACAAAGTTTGTCGATTGCTGGGGTGTCGACGACCGTATTGAACCCAACAAGCCTTGGCAACGGCAAGTCACGTGGAAACAAAGAAAGGACGTTGATGCATACCAGCAAGGTCTGGGGGACTCACCTAGCAAAGGTAAGTCAGGGCATGTCTGGAGCAACCAGGAAAGCCCAAGCAGAAGAAGAGTTGCCTTCGGGAGGGCCCACTAGCCAATGGACTAGCGACCGCAAAGGAGCCTTGAGAGGACGCACTTGGAGCTGGCTCACAGGACACTCGTGGAGTGGAGGCCAGTGATCTTCGATGCAGTTGGTGCTGGAGGCGGGGGCTACTCGAAGTCCAAAGCACAACTTCGTGGAAGACCAGGAAGATGATGCACTTGCAAAAGTTCTTGTTGTCCATGGGTCACGGTTCCATGTTACCCACAACAGCTACGTGCCTCAGCTTCGCTGGGGTCTCAGGGCAGCCTCGGCGAAGTCTGGAAATCTACCTCTGGTGTTGCAAAGACTTCAGCGTCCGGCGGGAGCTTCAGCGATGCAGACCGGACAATTGCTTCTTAGGTGCCTGCCAAGCAGGGGAGTCACTCCTTGACCCCAAGGGAGATTCTTCAGTCCTCTAAACTTCAAGTAGAGCGTCGAAGGTCCAGGATTCGGCTTCAGAGCTTCGTCCAGGGTAATCTAAAGTCCTAAGGACTGGGGTCCCATACTTATACTAAGTTAGGGGTTGGACATACTCTGGGGACCCACCTATGGGAGGGTCAGGGAAGAGGGGTGGTTACACCCATTCCCTTTGTCCAGTTTCGCACCAGAGCAGGGGCAGGTAGCCCCTGCAACCGGTTTGAACTGGACTATGCACAGGACACCAAATGTGCCCCAGTGCTGGTCTTCAAAGCACCAGGGAGTGCTCCCGCCCAGCCCCAATACACATTATCCTGTCTGGGGAGGTGGTTACACCTCCCTGCGACAGGAAACCTATTGTCCAGGCCTCCCCTGCCGGAGTTTTGGTCAGCAGCAGGAGGCCAGACCCGTGTCTGTGGCAGCGGCATCCATTTTGTGATGCCAGGGCTCTGAAAAGATGATACCGGGTATGCCGGTGTGTACATGTCTCTCCCTCTAGAAGGGGGGAATACTACCCCTGCCGCCAGGACTGGCGGGGGTGGTAGTATTCCAAGGTGTTTGACACCAAACACGACATGTTTTGGTGCAGCCAGTCCAAAGTTAGCATTCTACCGCGAGGATATAATGCACTTAAGAGTATATGGTCAGGCTGTACCACAAATAGCATCAGAGGATGGACTCTGCTCATGCAGGGGCACCCTCTCACATAAAAACCAAGCACTCTGCTTTCAGGATTGTTAAGGCCTGCCATAGGAGTGACTTATAGGTTTATATGTGTATGCTTCAGCCCCTGGTAGGCCTCTGGAGTACCTATGCCCTGGGTACATAGTATACCATATACTAGGGACTTATAAGGGCACTCCAGGATCCAATCAAAGGTGTGCCTAAGGCACATGGAATCCATTTTAGAGAGGAAGCAGCTAGGCTGGGGTTCTGATTAGCAGGGCCCCAGCCAGACTAAAGTCGAAAAACAGTGAAGCATCAGCAAAAAGTGGGGGTACCCATGTGAAGCAGATCCTACTCTCCTACAGTGGCCTCTGTGGTTATAGCACACAAGGTCAGTGGCAACATCAGGCTTTCCATTGACCAAAGGTTGCTCCATAAAGTGTATAAAGGTGTTTTTCTGTGTAATCTTCTCACCTAGTATCTTGACCTTGACATCCTTGATGAGATTCAAATTTCATTCTGCATGGCTGCCTCTTACTATAACGCCTGAAGTGATTTAGAATATGGGTTGAATGTGTTAGTAATACTAACCTATGGGTTGCATAGGTTAGTATTACATACCAGCAGCCTATTGAAGCCAGTATATCCCTTGGGTTGAAATAAGTGAATGGCACCATAGTTGCTTCTTGATGGCTACCTGTGTGAGACTTGTGACTTCTAAGGCATGTACGGTGTCATTGATGTTATTGATATGTGCTATTGCTTGTCATTCTTTCTGTAGTAAGCATTAGCAGGTGCTTGAGAATACAAAAGGGGCTCTTTGACTCAAGAATCTCTCTTAGAGACTGATTGAGCTCCATTATGTCTCAATTGGAATCTCGTTGCATAACACTGTAATACACACATGACTATCTTTTAGTTCTCATACCATGTAACATATTCTGCTTGTGTCTGGCCTGTGAATCAATGTATAATAGAAAGTCATATACTGGTTCCTTGTTCATTCTGAATCTTTGTAAGCAGCCTAGTGGTGGGGAGTTGTCCTTGGCTTGGGCCTCATTTTTTTGTTTGATATCCTTCTTCTCCTGAAATTGTATATTTGTATGTGCACCAGGAAGTCCTGCACTTCTGTGAGGCTATGGTCATTTTGTATCTTTTGTCCATCAATGTTCAATCAGTGTTGTGGCAGCAGGGGCGAGAGATTTGTAAGTATTATGCAGTTGTGTGCAAAATATAATTTTTTAGCAAAATTAATGTAAATTACATAAATTATGTGAAATTCATGTGCTGGTATCTTGTGTGAAAAGTGAACATGAAGGAATACTTTGCGTTTTAAAAAAAGGCATGCAGATAAGCAGGAGACAGGTTCAAGTATTAAATGCCTCTAGCAAGACATATTTTTGTTTAAACTTGTCTTGCAGGTAAAAGTCCTGCAAAATATTGAAAAATATACAACATTTTATGAAATTTGAATAACGCGATGTTCAAGTTTTATGAATTTTAAGATTTTCACTGGTTGTAAAACAAATTGGCACAGACATGAAAAACTGAAGTCCACCCCAAGTAATAAAGACATTATCTTGATATTTCCACTTAAAGGTTTCCATAATTTGACCCTGAGTTCAACCCCTTCTGCAGAGCAGGTGGGCTTAATTTAGAGAAAATGTGAGCATGTGTAAATCATTTCGAAGTAACAAAACAATTGAGAAGTAAAAAAACAACACAATACAAATTTCACCCCAATTTCTAAACGTAGAGATTAATTTAATGATCAAAGTGACAATTGAACAACAAGAATCTAATAAAGGCAAACGGAGATATGAATTTTTGAAGCATTCAAAGTAAAGTTAACACCAGAAAGTGCAAAAGCATGAATCATAGTCAATGGTGGCAGTAGACAGGGTCCTAGGCTTGATTTGATGCCAACTGACCTGCCAGCAGGATCAGATAAACTTACCACATCATCCAAGTAGCGCAGTGGATGACTAGCTGCCTTGCCTGCTGTGACAACACTACCACTCACCATGGGAATCCACTTCAGTCCACCACGATGCCGGAGTGCTGAACATTGCCAGGGCCTTCTCTATCACAGTGCCAGTGGGAGCAGAAACATCTGACTGCCAGGAGAGAGGGCCCAGTGGGAAGTTGCTCTGTGTTGTGGAGCTACAGCATTGGAACACCTTGATTTCTAGAAAATCATAGTGGAACGTGTAAAACTTGGACTAGTAGGGGGCCTAACCTGATTGATAACTATTGTAAAGAGGGAATAACCACTGCCAGTACGAAGGGAAGTGTGACTCCGACCCTGCCCAGAAAATGCTAGAGTGCCGGCCTTAGTGTATATTGTGCGTGCATGTCATATTTTATTTTGTGTTCATATATAAATACTACTTTTGTCAAAAAAGCGAGTATCTGAATGGACATTAATATATTGGGGTTGCTGAATGTATTTTAACTCTTGTGCCTATGTTCTCTGTGCACTTACACAACCCCAAACTTCCGCACCCTCCCCTACAAGAATCATTGGACTGTTCAATCTATGCTACCATTGAGAGTCAAGTGCTGATGGGGTACATGGCTCAGTTGCTCAAGACCCATAATAGGTCGGGCTCTGGGACATCAGGAATAAAAGGCCTCAACAACCATGGTTGGGCCTAGTAGCTCTTGCTGGCTCCATGGCCCTCTGAAAGGAGTTCTGACAGTCTGTCATAGAACTTGATACACTAGCCATGAGACTATCTACATGTGATAGACTGGAGCTAAAGACATACTAGAATGCATTGCATTATTAATATTTGTGTATTAAAAAAGTTAGAGAATGATAATCGTGGTAAAGGACTTGTTCTTATCAAGCTAATTGAAGGGTGTTCAGTCTTGCCAGTGAATCTAGCAAGAGGGTTACTGGTAATTTGTTGCTGAGGGCCCAAAATATGTATAACCCTGTAGTTGTTGTTTATGATGTGTGTGTGTGTAATTTTCATATGACAATTCTTTCCAATAAATTGTTCTGTTAATGTACCCTGTCCTCTTTCATTCAGCATAACATTAATCTCGGTTTCATTATTCTTATTTGATAACCCCACATTCCCTTTTAGGAAGCAGATTGGCCTTACAATTTCTCATTAACAATACAAAACCTTACTTTTATACTTTGAGTTTATGTGTAACATTATTTGTATTTTTATAGCCCATATCAGTATGGCCTTGTAATTGTTTTGTCTAGGTGGGTACACTGAAAGTATATGTATGGTGTACGAAGAAAGCAATTCATGTGAATAGCAATATGATAACTAACTGCAAAGTATACTAGAAAGCCTGGTTATGTCATGCCAGATCATAACTAAAACCACAGTAAGACTGAAAATGCCTGTGCAAAATACGAACTGTGTGACAGTCTACTAGGGTACCAGAACAAGAAAGATCAGGCTCACTCCATATCTTCCAGCTGTTTTCACCTCTCTGTACCCTACATTTTATTTTGAAATTCAGTCTTTTCCTCCTAGATATTTACACATTTTTATTTTTTGCATTGCATATCATTTCAAGACAAGACAACACTAAGCACGCTACAAAGAACAAGTAATGTTGGAGAGACGGAGATTTACACAGCTTTCAGCTGTATGACCAGAATGAAGCTAAGAAGGACTTCGATAGGATGTTCATTTTTCTAATGTAGGCCTAGCTGTTCTCTAACACAGTGTTTTCCAAACTGTGAGTCACAACCCACTAGTGGGTCGGAGTTGAATTTAAATTCTGTATTTACCTGGTAACATTTGCTGCACTTCAAAGACAGAGGTCAAATGCCAGGCTATGTCCTCTGAAAAATTGCTGTTCCTTTTAGCATGTGGAATAGTGGTTACATTGCAGTCAGAAAAAAGAAAAGTAAAGTGATAAATGTGACAATCTTGCTGGGGTACAAGAGCGTGAAAGTAAAGGCTGTAAGGGGTCATTGTTTTGTAACAAACAACAACATGTAAATACCTCTAAATGAACTGTACGCATTCATCAGTTAGAAAAGCAAAAATTAAGCACATTATTTTGAAATTCCGAATTGTGATGGGAACAAAGATTTAAATAGAATCAACATTAAAGTAAGACACTTTACTTGGTGTTGCACAAATGATAAATACTTACTGAAACTCAATTTCCAGACAGTATCATTTATGTGCAATCTTGTTTTATCTGTTAAACTATATGTCTGTGCAAATTTAGTGGCCATTTCAGTGAAACATGTGCTGCCTGTAAATGATAATGCCCAATCACACAATGCTTTTGTTACATTAAAAAATCACCTGCCTCATGTCCATTAAAGGTAGGTGGGATTAGAAAGTTGGTCCTTGTAAAAAGTGGGTCGTGGTTCTAAAATGTTTGGGAACCACTGCTCTAACACATAGAAAAGGTTGTTATTTGTTTCGGCAATAGAAAGTCCGACAGTTACTTCTACAACACCAATTTAACATACACTACTATCTATCTCCCCCTCCCCACTACCTCCAACACCCAGCTTTCCTCTGATGCCTGACTGCAGGCCTTTGATCCGAAAGAATGGTAAACAAATGGTAAGACTAAATGTTTCCATTTAGACACAAGGGGTAAAGTGAAATAATTGAACAACATACACACAACAGATTGCAATGCATTTCCTCAGGTTTATTTAACACTAACATGCTGCTTCCCTGCAGTAGCAAAAAGAACAATTGATGGACAGAATGCAGAACAATGTTATACATTCACCCCAGTACAGAGATCTGGGCCTAAGTCCATCGTTTCTTTGCTCCCCATGCCATTCCAGTTTGAATCCAGCCATATGCAAATCAGTCTTGACCCTGCGCCCAATGGGAACAGTCCAGCCTGAACTGCCAGGCCAGGTCCTCCCTAGACTGGAAACAAGCATCCTAGGACCGGTTTCAGGGCTTCACCCCTCATGAGCCAGGATAGCTTGACTCCAATGGCATGGAGAGCATGGGACCCATGTCTGGGCATACCCGTCCCACTCGGGGTAACAATTGCAAAAAGAACAATTGATGGACAGAATGCAGAACAATGTCATACATTCACCCCAGTAAAGAGATCTGGGCCTAAATCCATCATTTTTTTTTCCAGTATGGCACCGTACACCTACAGAAAAGTGGCAAAGGCAGAAGGAAAAGTCTTGAAGACAAACTGAAGCAGGCAGGGTAACCATTAAAGTCCCTGAACTTTGTTTCTTTGACTGTGTAGTTTTCAGTGCTGTTTGGTGCCAGCATATATTATGTTAATGGCATTTACACAGCACTTAGCCTGCTATTCGTATGGTATTTAGTTCAGCCGCTGAATGTGATACCTCACCATGTGATTCTGAGGCTGCCATTTCATACCAGAATATTGTGGGCATTGTATTCTCTTTCTGGTTCTGTGTTTTTGTACAATGAGCTGTGGTGGTGGTGTCCCTTTGGTGTTGCTGAGGTCTGCCATGTGGTAATCTTTGACTTCATGGACTTTTCATTTAATGTAATTTGTTCTTTTTTTGTAAGGTTAATAAAAGCCATCACACAAATTGTTAAATTCTTATAATAAAATAAATATGCAAACATGCACTTTCAGATCATAATGATAAGATAAAAACAAGACCTTCATACCCACACTCATAAAACAGATCTATCTAGCTAGAATCAAAATTAAAAAGTACCTTGCTAATTCCATTGAACTGCATAATGCGATTGTCCAGCTTGTTACATTTAAGGACTGCCATGTTCTTCTCAACTATACTGTGTTATTCAACCAAGCAGTCTGGGGCATGCACTCTTCCATTAGCATTTTCTAGTTCCTTTATTGCAAGATCCAGAAATATAATGTGGGGCAGATTTACAATAAACTAACCCAGCACGGTGCAGCAAGTCATTTTGCTGCGCCGCGCTGCGTTAGTTTGGAAAGCACAGCGATGCAACATATTTACAACAATATGTCACACCTCTGTGCTTCCCCCTGCGCTGGTGCACAAACTGCTGCCATGCGCCGACGCAGGCACCCTTGCACCATGGTGCAAGGATGCCTGCGTCGTGGGAGATTGTTTTTGTTCAGGAAGGCTTCCCTTCCTGAACAAAAACAATCTGAAATGCCGTTTTAACTTCTATGTGTGCTGCATTAGCACACATAGAAGTTGAAAAACAGCATTCTTTCAATGATTGTTTTTGTTCAGGAAGGAACCCTTCCTGAACAAAAACAATCATTAGAGGTGATTTCCTCTTTCAATGTGTGCTGCAGAATGCAGCAGGCATAGAAACAGGAAACAGAAACGAGGAGAAATGAATACCTTTCTCCTCGTTGCGCCTCTCTATGCCTCCCCTGGGGAGGCGTAGCATTCACAAGCATTTCCAGATTTACGATTCCTCGTAAATCTGGAAATGTGTCTGGTTCTATGGGTGTTGCGTGGAAACACCCACAGCAACACCCATGGATCGCCCCTTTCACGCAAAGTGCTGCGTGTTAAGGGGCCATATTCACAAGGACAGGAAAAGCCACGCAGGGTGGCTTTTCCTGTCCTTGTAAATATGGGGCAGTGTATTGCGCTGCCAGTGCTTCACAAAAAGTGGCATACTGGCAGTGCAAGGGGCTTGTAAATCTGCCCCTTAGTCTGTATGTCCATTGTATGTCACTGCAGCAAGATTAGCGTCTTTAATTGTGCTTAGTCCCAGAGGAAATCAAACAAGGCCTCAGACAACTCGTGTTTCTGCTAAAGATAAAAGCAGAAACATACATCTCATGAACCTATCTATGATTGCCCCTATCAAGCTGACTTTCTCATAGTTCTGAGCTGTGGAAGAAGTGAGTGATGGTACCAAAAGTTTCTATTGTTTGAGATTCTCTAATTACTCAACAAAATTACTGAAAGTCAACTCTATTCTTGCTTATGTGGCCTTTAAATTGAATAAACTATAATTCATGTTACTTTCCCGTTCATAAATCAGCCCCAGCCTGTTGAGAATTATATTTAGACTGGGAATGTCATTGGATTTTAGGAATATCACTGAGTTATTTCCAAATCAAGGTTTTTGATTTCCTTCCTCAGAAGCCTTGAGCGTTATTTTAACAAAATAAAGTCTTAGTTGACTAATAGGGGAGCTGTTTGGGAGATTAAAGACTAACAGCAAGGGAAATACCATTTTAGGATATTTGTGCAGTTTGGCTCCATGGGCCAGATGTACGACCATTCAGTTTTGCGGGTTGCAAAATGGAATGTACTAATGTGTCTCAGACACATTAGCGATTCACAATGGGGTCGCAAATGACCTGCCCCATCAATATTCATGAGGCAGGTAACAATTTCTGACCCATTGGGAATGGGCAATAACACAGGGATGGTGGCCTGCTGGGGACAGCAGACCAACATGTCTGTGTTTGCTTTTTAAAAAAGCAACTATTATCTTCAAATGCAGCCTGTTTTCCCAAAAGTAAAATGGGATGCGTTTAAAAGAAAAATATTTAAAGTTTTCTTTTAATTTTTTAAGGGCAGGCAGTGGTCCGTGGGACCACTGCCTGCTCGTAAAAGGTATTTTCATTACCAAACACATAGGGAAAGGGGTCCCCTAGGCACCACATCCCATGTGCGACTAGCTTACCACCAATGTGAAATCGACCCTCTGGAACCATCACTGATGGAATCACGAATTACATCACTGATGACATCATCCAGTGATTGTGAGAGTTTTCTAAAAGGTACTGAGTTTTAAACATATATACAAAGGTAAGTGGCTGTGAGAGTTCCTGTGCGGGTGAATGAGAGGGTGTATAAGTGGTGTATACAAGAGTGAGAGGGTATGTGAGAGACTGTATACATGAGTTAGTGGGTGCAAGAGTTTTTGTGTGGGTGAGCGAGTGTTTGTGTCAGTGGCTGTATGAGTCAGTGAGTGGCTGTGTATGTCTATGGGTGTGTGAGTTAGTGGTTGAGTGGCTGTAATGGTGAATGAGAGGAAGAATGAGTGGCTGCATGGGTGAGGGTGTGTGTGTGTCAGTGGCTGTAAATGGTGAATGAGAGAGTGCATGACTGGCTGAATGAGTGAGTGTTTGGTCCCTAGGTAGTGTAGTGATGTCCCTTGTCAGATCTCTGGGCGGTGGGCTATCCAAAGATATTGGAATAGATGCCTCACTCACTTATCGTGACATGCTTCATCATAGGCGTCTATCCACACCCGGGTAAGGTGGTACTACCCGGGCGGACTCAACCAAAGATGTAATGGGAGTTCTTATATAAAGCAAAAGCTGGTCATGCAGGGAACCAGATGAGTGATCGTAAAAATACCTCCAGGTATACCCAAACGGTATGTTTATTAGAAGGGTACCTGGGGTATAGATAAAAACGTGCAAAATTTGGGGTTATACTGACTCTAATCCATTCAGTTGTACCCCATTAAAGGTGCCAACATGTTTCAGCCTGCGCTCTGAGCCCACATGGGTCTGGGTCCTTCGTAAGGGCTATTCTTCTACTTTTAAATGTCCCTGCTTGTGAGAGGTGCATGAATTACATGCCCTATAGTGATGCACAATGCGCTCACCTGTCTTCACTTTGTCCTTCAGTAGATTTTCTAGCTAAAGAACAAAGAAACAATAAAGGGTTATTGGACCTAACCAGCTCTAATTGGTAGGCTGATTTCACCGTGATACCTCCCTTTACTATATACTGGACCGTGTTGTCTATATTCTAACAACTATTATATGTGGTGTGTTCCAGTGCACATCCAACCCTCTCAAAACTACATTCCACTCATATTGATCATGCAATATTTGGATATTGTATCGATAGTGATCAAAACTCATGATGATCTTGGTGCTTGTTATACATCCTTTCTGTGATATTATCGTGTTTGTGCTACATAAGTTCCAGTAATAAGGACTAAGTGTAGTGGTGAACTAATTTATTTGTACCCTAATGCAATGTGCACATCAATTTTGTCGTAGGATCAGATATCTTGTGCTTACCTACTGGGAGTTTCTTATTTAGCTATGCGGATCACGTGGTTGGTGCTGTCTTGTAGTCACACTCTATATGGAAGAGAAATAGTGTGTCACGTGTTCTACACTGTCCATAATACACTCAGTTGTGTTGTTGCACTCACACTGCTGCCATTGTTTATTGATCTGACTTTTTTCATGATATAAACTCTATGTGAGTTCGAACATTCACTGATTCATTGGAAGGTACGTTTTATTTGTGCATTAAATCGCTCTCACCGTTCATACACACCACATCTTAAAAACGTAAAATTTATGTGAGCTCAAATATTTGTCTCGTTTATCTGATCCTAAATCTGTGTAATACCACCCCGTATATATGGTGGTAGTCGTAATTGAGCACGGGGTAGAGCATATCTCTGAACACTCTCATCGTCACCGTGGGAATGATAGTTCTAGAAAACAGTGGTTCCGCTGTGTCGAAAGCGGGAGTACTCCTGTTAGATTTTTCCACGGTGGAGTTTTTTGTCTAAAACATGCGCTGGGAGGCGTGGTCGTCACCGTGATACCACCTTGGTAATATACATGAGCACCTGTCCCCTCTCCCATGGGGTTGTGGTAACCGTGCTCGCCACCTCCGTGGACCTTCCCATACCCTTTTTGTGCCCCACTTACTTCATCAAAGATCAAGCACCACTGAGTACCTCTATATCTCACTGTGACCACCGCCGAGTGCCGGAGCTGGTAGGGTGGAGTTGTAAATACCTGTGAGTCTGTGTTCCCAGCATACGTCATACCAGGGCGCGCCATATGGCCTGGGCACGCTGGGAAATTGAGTCTTTTGAAAGTTCATGCGGTAGTTTAGTATTTATCAGCCTCAAGTGTTGAGATGTAATGAACACCTTTGCAAGCAGTTTGAAAACCCTGACCGCATCGCATAATAGACAACCCTTGTATTAGTGCAATGTTGTCTGCCTCTCAATTACTTTTACGTTGGCAACCCCAGGATTCTCACAAAGTGCCGCCGTAGTTTAATCCTTTCGGGGCATTGAGTCCCATTTCTTTCTTCTACCTTGGATGTATATTGATGAATTTGTGGGATGGGAGGACATATTGGGGTGATCGTCTGTGGACCATATCTATTTTGTAGTTCCGATCCCCCTACGTGATCCCTGTTACTTGACTTATGAGATGACAGGACCTTGCAGGTATAGGGTGTAGTTTTTTGGTGTCATGGTAGATATGCCCAGTTCTATACCCATCTTTTGTCATTTTATTGATATCTCCAGGTACTAGTAAGGGGGTGGTTTAGGTTTTCAAATGCCATTCCTACTGCGATCATGTGTTCGCCATCACTCCTGTCGTTGCTGCTATGTGTCTATCCCATGGATTGTAAATGAACGCCCGGTGACTGATCTGAGCATTAATCAATGTCTCACATATTTGCTATTGCTATCTCGAGCTTCTATGCTCACTATATCCGGTGTAAGTTGGGGGTTATGACAACATTGTCCATGGTATATCCTGAATTTAACCCTTGGGATGAACTGGACAGGCGGTAAATCCATCTTTGTTCGAATCTTAATAACTGTTTTTCACCCACTGTGTTCGGTAGTTTTTCTATCACCGTCCAATTGAAGTCATTTTCATTATGCCTTGCTGATTGAAAATGGCGCATTATTTTCGTGATCGTTTTCCCGCACCGGAATGTGCTGTGGTGTTCATTGATTCGTACTTTTACTTTACGTGTCGTCATACCAATATATTTCAACTGGCACTTACACGTGATGATATACACTACATTGTTGCTATTGCAATTGGAAAATTTCTTTTGTAACCATGGGGTTCTGAGTCCCAGGTCAATTTCCTTGGTGGCCTTTGTGAGTGTGCATGTGCTGCAATTCCCACATGGGAAATGACCTACGACCTCCAGGAGGTTCCACAGTGTATTCGTCGTACGGTTGCTCTCGTTAATTCTTTTCAGACGTGCGTGTACCACGGCATCCCTCAGCGATCTTCCTCTCCTGTAGGCAAACAATGGTCTTTCTAACCTCAATGGTCCCGAGTTTAGAGTTTTCCAATGGCGTAGGATTATTCTTTTCATCACATTGGATTCTGTGCCATATGTGGTCACACAAGCTAGTCTGATGTTATTCGGTTTAGGGTATGTTTGGAGTAGTGTCTCTCTGGGGTTGTTCTTTGCTCTCTTAAAAGCTCTTTTAACCAATCTGGTAGGATATGATTTTTCTTGCAGATTTTTTGTTAGTAATGCTGCATGATCCTCATATGTTGCTTTTTCGGAACAATTCCTGCTTAGCCTTAAAAATTGGCCTACCGGCAGATTGACCCTGAGGGCTTTCGGATGAATGCTGTCATACCGGAGCAAGTTGTTAACATCCGTTGGATTGTAGTACACTTCTGTTTTAAGTGCCCCATTCTCTGCCCAAATTTTTAAGTCCTAGAAGGTAATGGACCTTCTACTCATCGTCATGGTGAATTTGAGATATTCATCTCTACTGTTGTGCCAAACGAGAAATTCCATTGCTTCTATTTCTGAGCCTCTCCAAATTAGGAAGATATCATCAATGAACCTTTTCCAGACCTGCACTTTAGTACCAAAAGGGTTGTTGTTGTCATAGATGTATTTGGTCTCAAAGTCATGGACATACAGGCAGGCAATACTGGGGACAACTGTACTGCCAATTGATGTTCCGTGGGTTTACAAGTAATACTCCCCTTCAAATTCAAATTATTTTTTTTGTTAAGGCTAATCTGGTGCAGTTCAGCACAAATTCCCTGGGCGTGATAGATGTCCAGTCCTCATTACCAAGCAGGGCTTCGATCACTTTCTTGCCTCCGGGAATTGCTTGAGATCCTGTAGGGAATTCAAGCGACATCAGTTGCTCATATGTGATAAAAGTTTACCTGGGAGATTGCTATTGATCTACTTTTTTTTATCTCACTCTCTATTGTGATAAATTGAATGAGTGAGTGAGCAGGTATATGAATGTCTGTATGGGTGAGTGACAGGGTACATGAGTGACTGTATGGGTGCATGAATGGGTGTGTAAGTGGGAGTATGGGTGAGTGAGTGGGTGTGTGAGTAGTTGTATAGGTGAGTGAATGGTTGTGTGAGTGGCTGTATTGGTGAGTAGGTACATGAGTGGCTGTATATATGACTTAGTGGTTGCGTTAGTGGCTGTATGGGTGAATCGATGTGTGAGTGACTCCATGAATCAATGATTAGGTGTGTGACTGTGGATGATGATGTCATCAGTGACATCATTTGAGATTTCATCAGTGAAGCCATGAGTGATGTTATAGACTATGCCCTGATTAATGTAATATTTGAGATCATAAGTAGTGCATTGTGGGGGCGTAAGATATAGCTAGATCAGCTAACTATAACTGCGGAATTTCTCTGGTTTTGTACGAGTCAAATGCCAGCTTAACTATAACGTCCCTGTAACCTTTTGGTTTTTCAAGTGAATTTCTATGTTTATTTAAATGCTAATTTCTAACTATAACGTCCCTGTAACCTTTGGTTTTTTCTGTGATTTTTTTTTTTAATATATATATATATATATATGTATTCAAACTCCTTAAATCCGAATCACGGAAGAAAAGCAGCACTCACGGGGGTGGTTGCAAAGAGTTTTTAATCCAAACGCAACAACAAACGCGTTTCGGCTTGTGCCTTTGTTGGTGTTACTGACACACCCGACGCAGTCATATTTAAAAACATTCTCAGTGTGTATCGACAGTGAAAACGGACCAAATTTTCAAGATGTAAAAGAAGCGCCATCTTTGCATAGTTCTTTATATGCATTAAATACATGATTATCAAGTACACTTTGTTTATTAATCATATAACCCATTATGGAATAAATGCAAATTGCACCATTACATTTCGCAATAATTTTATTTATGTAATGAGATGGCATACTCAATTAAAATCCTGCCGTATATCGGCTGAGAAAGCAACTTTTTACTCATAAACATAGTTTATATCTGTACATCATGCCGTGTATCGGCTAGGTTCTGTAATTCTGTCAAAATCATACCATATTTATCAAGACATTTAATCATTGAAAACACTTATTGGGAAATACAACTCATCACGCCGTGTATCGGCTTTATTTCCCCTCACTGTGTATCTTTTTGTTATCTCTTATTCGCCCAAATGTACTACCAATTCCTCCCCACTATTTAATCCTTTTGGGGATTTTGTTTGTAAATCGGTAATATATCGAGATTCAAGTCTGCGTAATTTTTTTATTCTGTCCCCTTCTCTTATGTTGTTTGGTACGTGGTGCCGGCCAAAATACTGTAACAGATCCCTGTTACTTTGATGTTTACTAGCAAAATGCCTTGCCACTGGGTAGGATATATCCTTTTTAGTAATCAGCCGCATATGTTCTAATACCCGGATTTTTATCAGGTGGATGGTACTGCCTATGTATTTTAATCCGCAAGGACATATTAGACAGTAAACAGAATAAGCAGTGTGACAGGTTATAAATTTGTTCACACATCTGCGTTTCTTTATCTCAGGTATCTCATATGTTAAAACCTTCTTGCTGTTAATACAGGCTTTACATTTTCCACATGGAAAAAAGCCTTTCAATTCTTTGAGAGTACCTTTTTTCTGTGGTTCCTTGTCCAAATGACTATGGACTAGCATATCCTTTAAGGATGTCGCCTTTCTAAATGTCACTAAGGGAAATCTTGATATGTCCTTGCCGATAATCATATCCGTTTTTAAAATATGCCAATTCTTTCGAAGAATGTTTCTTAAAAAATTGGCTTCTTCTGAATAGATTGTGATCATTCTAAACTTTCCTTCCTCTTGTTCTTTTTGACCTTCTTGTTATCCTGTAGTAATTGTTCTCTGGGAGTGTTTCTAACCCTATTCAGTGTCTTCTCCAACATAAGTGTATTATAACCTCTTGTAGTAAATCTGGCCATACACTCCTTAGCTGCTACTTCAAAATCACTGTTTCTAGAGCTATTTCTTTTCAATCTTAGAAACTCGTCGTAAGGTATACTCTGAATTAACTTTGGGGGATGGCTGCTTGTTGTTAATGTTAATGTTATTGATATTTCTAGAGCGCAGCTGTTACCCGAAGGTGTCCTGGCGCTAGCTGAAGTCCTGCAGAGACCCAACCCGGGGAAGAGTGAAGATAAAGATTAACCAGTAAAAAGCCAAGTTTTGAGGACTTTCCTAAAAGCGAGTAGATTAGTCATGCATCTAAGGTGAAACGGGAGGCCATTCCATGCGTTGGCTGCACCGACCACAAAGCTTCTGCCACCTCAGTTGGCTTGCTTTACCCAGGGCACCGACACCAGTTTTGCTTCTGCGGAGCGTAATGCTCTTTTTGGTATACACCAGTGGAATAAAATTTTTAGGTGATTGGGCCCAGCTCCTTGAAGGGCTTTATGAACCATGCATAGAGCTTTGAACTGAACACGTTTTTAAATGGGGAGCCAGTGAAGCCTTCTAATCTCAGCCGAGATTGAAGCGTATTTTTGTATGCCGGTAAGCAACCTGGCAGCTGCTCTCTGCAGGAGTTGAAGTTTGTTCATAAGCCCTTCCTGGATATTAATGTAGAGACTATTGCAATAGTCAAGTTTGGACATGGCTAGAGCAGTGATAACTGTTTGTTGGCTGTCTTTGGGCAGAAATGGCATAATTTTCTTGCAGGATTTCAGAATATACGATGCAGATGAGACTACCACATTCACTTGATCCCTAAAGCTGAGTTTATTGTCTAAATAGACACCGAGATTGTTTACCTTCTTAATAGGAGTAGGTAGGGGACCCAGTGTATCCGGCCACCATGCTGGGTTCCAGAAAATAGGGTCATTACCAATCAGAACCACCTCAGTTTTACTGGAGTTAAGTTTAAGGCAATTTTGGGCCATCCAGATACCCACCGCTTTCATGCAGTCATGGAATTGGTGCGCCGTTTCCTGTTGCTTGCCTGGCAGGACTGACACCACTATTTGGGTGTCGTCTGCATATGTAGTCAGCTTAAAACCAAAGGATTCAATCAGGGGAGCCAATAGTGATACATATATATTAAAAAGTGTTGGGCTCATAGATGACCCCTGAGGGACTCCACAGGGCAGAGTAAAAGATTTAGCAGAGAATTCGCTGAGGGAAACAGTCTGTAGTCTGCTTGATAGAAAGGATTTGAGTAGTTTCAGGCGGTGCCCTGGACTCCAATCTCCTGCAGCCGGTCCATGAATAAGACATGATGGACCGTATCAAAGCCCGCAGAGAGGTCCAACATAGTCATAGCAACTTTTCCTCTCTGGTCGAGTATAGCCCTGATTTCATCAGTGGATTTAAGAAGAGCTGTCTCCATGCTATGCCCCCCCCCCGGAAGCCATATTGGGTGGGATCCAGCACCTGAGCTTCTTCCAGGAACAGACTGAGTTGTGCATTCATGATTTTCTCTGTAATGTTTGCTGGAAGTGGGAGTCTAGAGATGGGTCTAAAGTTGTTAGAGTCTTTAGGATCTAGACTCGGTTTTTTGAGCAGTGGCAGTATGGATGCACTTTTCCATGTTTTGGGGAAGTACCCTTCAACAAATATAGCCTTTATGATGGACGTCAATGTTATTGTAACAGGCTCGGGTGCTAGTTTTAATATTGAGGGTGGGCATGGGTAATATGGTGAGCCTGATTTTGCTGTCATGAGAAGATTACAGATGTTTGTGGCAGTAACTGGGGTAAATTTATCAAATTGTGGCAGAGGACTTTTTCCTGCTTTAAGATCTATTGTATGGGCCGATGACCTCTTAATCACAGACCCAGTGAAAGTAGAAAAAATAGGCTCAACTTTGTGGAAGAAAATGTTTGCTATTTTCTCACACAGTTCCTGGCTCGCCGGAATGGGCGGAGGGGCTGGATATGCTAGGGAGGTTACAGTTCTAAACAGTTCTTTTGTTGAGTTTTTAGCAGAGTTGATTTTTTTAGCGAAAAACTCTTGTTTAGTTTTTTGAAGCAGCTGCTTATACAAAGATAAGTTAGTTTGTATTCATTTTTTTCCCTATCGTTATACTCCTTCCTCCAGATTCTTTCACGGTGCTTGCAGGCCAGTTTTTGATCTATTAATTCTTGGGAATACCAAGGAGAGGATGGTCGTGCCCTATTGGGGTGTATGAGTTTCTTGGGAGCTAGCTTGTCACCTGCTGTTTCCAACCAATTGGTATAAGAAACAGTGCCTCATCTAGGTCTGTGGGTAGATCAAAAGATGTAGAGGTTAGTAGTACTCGTAGTTCATTAGCTTCTACCTTGTTCCATGCTCTGCTAACCAATTGTTTCTTTGTTGGTTTATTCATATGTCGGTCAGGCATGGTCAACTCGAATAGCACTGCCTTGTGGTCTGACCAAACCAATGGGAGAAGGCCCAGGAAGACCAGCTGTGGGTTGTTGGAAAATATACCATCCTGTGTGTGTCCTGCCTTGTGTGTGGCGCCAGTGACACGTTGCTTTAAATCAACATTACTCATCAGGTCCAGCAGACTTGACCTATCTGGATCCGAATGGGCCTCAAGATGAAAGTTAAAATCTCCTAATATCGTGTATGAGCTAGCACTTTGCTCAGTTTCCAACATACTACCAGCTTGTGTTATGAACCTACTTCTAGGGCCAGGTGGCCTGTAAATGAGGGTACCCCTGAAGGTGTGATGATGTGAGAGATAGAAGCAAAAATCTAGAGCTTCGCATTCAAGATTGGATGAAGAGTTAAAAGATACATTTATTGATTTTTGGTATATAACCGCTAAGCCACCCCCTTTCCTATCCGGCCTATTTAGTGTATAGCAGAGGTAATCCGGGGGTGTGGCATTGACCAAATCCGGCCTGGAGGCCTCGTCCGTCCATGATTCAGTGATAAAAGCGATGTTGAGTTCCTCTTCCTCAATAAGAGAGGCACAATCAATACTGTGTTTTACCAGTGATCTTGCATTGAGAAGGACACACTTCCAATCTTTTTTATCCCCGTGTCTTTTCCTAATCCTGCCTGGGTTTTGTATAGCTTTCACCTGCCGGAAATTAAGTTCGAGCAAGTCAATTGGGTGTTTTGAGGGCCAGGTACCGGGTAAGATACATATGCAATTGGAGTTTGAAATGGTCGCATTCAAACTGTGCAGAGTATTACTGGAGTAGTGTATAGAGATTGACTTACCTGCATCACAATGGGCAGGGGGGCTGGCGCTGTGCACGGGCTGTGCCCGGACGGGCGCAGACGGGCTTGCCTTAGGTGCGCCTTCGGCGCGCCAGCGGCATGCCCGCTGCGCATGTCCGCTGCGTGTTCGCGCCAGCCTCAGTTTAAGTATACTCAGGGGGGGAAGACTAGCCCGCTGCCCTGGATACTCCCAAAATGGCGGCCCGCATTGCCAATGCGGACCCCGGGAGTAGTGAACAGTCAATAAAAGTGCAAATTCGCAATTATCTAAAAACAGTGCAAAGCGGATTCTCATATAACAAATTAAAATCTATAGCAGGTAAAATACAGATTTTTAGGTCACTCCCGGCTCAAGCCTCAGGAGGCCATCAGGAAGTGCGTTCGCGCCAGCCTCAGTTTAAGTATACTCAGGGGGGGAAAGACTAGCCCGCTGCCCTGGATACTCCCAAAATGGCGGTCCTGTGTTGCCAATGCGGACCCCGGGAGTAGTGAACAGTCAATCAAAGTGCAAATTCGCAATTATCTAAAAACAGCGCAAAGCGTGGAGCGTGGAATTGCCCGCCGTCGGTTTTCTATACAATGCTGTATTTAATTTGCCTTTGGCTATAAATACCTTTAAATCAAGATAGTTCACTGCCACTGAACTCACTTCTCCTGAGAAGTGTAAATTAACACTGTTGTCATTTAGATGATCTATATAATTACGAGCAGACTCTGATGTGCCTCTCCAAATTAAAAACAGATCATCTATGTATCTATGCCAGGATACAACCTCACCGAGCATGTCTCCCCTTTGGGCGACCATGACACCTGCTCCTCCCACCAGCCTACAAATAAATCTGCTTAGCTGGGGGCGAAGCAGGTGCCCATGGCCGTCCCTGCGATCTGTCTGTAATAATCCTCCTGAAATAGGAAGATATTGTTAGTAAGACAAAATTCTGTAAGCTCTAAAAGCATATAATTGTGCTCTGTGAATTTCAATGATCATTTGTTTAAATAAAACTGTACAGCTTTGAGTCCATCTTGATGGTCTATACAAGTGTACAAGCTGGTAAAATCCAATACAATTAATTGATATGATGGATCCCAAATCAATTGATCTATACAGTTTAGAAAGTATTTAGTGTCTTTTATGTAAGAGGTCAATTGTGATACAAATTCAAATAAAGAATGATCAATAAACATTGATAAATGTTCCATCAAGCTTCCTTGCGAGGAAACGATGGGCCTACCAGGCGGATGTTCACTGTTTTTGTGGATTTTTGGGATGTGATAAAAGGTTGGTGTTGTTGGATTTAAATTTCGAAGAAATAAGTATTCGTCTGTTCCCAACATCGTTTTGTCGTACCATTTTTTGATCAATGAATGGCAACCTTTGGCACTCTCATTCTAACGTTCCTTTGTAGTTCTTTCATAGTGCCTATTATCTGACAGTTGTTGTAAGGCTTCACTGCAATATTGTTCTCTTGTTTGAAGTACAATATTACCGCCTTTGTCAGAAGGCTTACATATTGTTGAGGTGTATTTCAGCAGACTCTCTAACGCTTCCTTTTCATCCTTTGTCATGTTTCTTCCTCCCTTTGGACGATTTCCCTTTATTCTGAATTTCAATAATTCGTTGTTCACTGCCTCTGAAAAAACATCTATGGCATCCATTGGCATTTGTGGCATGAACTGTGACACAGGTTTAAAAGGACTTTCCACTGTTTCTTGTTCAATGCCCACTAGCATAGTTCTCTGTGCAATATCCTGGATTTTACTCCGATCACTGACTAATTCAATGCATAGATTCTCCAGTGTCTCTAAAGCTGGCAGATCGTTCACTGTTAGAGTGTCCGTTGCTTTCATTTTTTGTTGTATTTTCCTTGATTCTTTTGGTGCGGGTTTCAGTTTAAAATACTTATGCAAATTACATTTTCGAACACATTTGAAGAGATCTATTATTGTCTGTGTATACTCCATTCTATTATTAGGGCAGAAAGTGAATCCTAATTTCAATACTTTTTCTTCAATGGGTGTGAGGTTTCTTGGTGTGAGGTTAACTATTGTTAGATTTTCAGCATCTACTTCCACTTGCCTCCCCTCTTGCTGCGTGTCATTCGAGGGGACATGTTTCCTCTTCCTACACCAGCCACCCCTTCTCATTTTTCGACAACACCTTCTGGTGGCTTGCTCTTCCCTCCTCTCAACCATGACTGGCGAATTAGTTGGAATTCTACTTATTTCCTGAGGTGCTTGCATTATCATCACCTGATGATTCATTTTCTGTCACTTCTGACTCCGATGTTTCAACTCTTGCTACAATAGATTTATTTGACCTCATGGACAGTTCTTTTCTTGGTCCATCGGACTTCTTTGCAAAGGTCAAAACTCTTCCCTGTAAATAGTCTTTCTCGTCTCTTTCAAATTTTTCTTGTTTTCTTTGCTTGATCTTTAATTCATGTTTTAGCAAACATTTTTTCATCTGCTCCCTTAAATCCTCCTGTTTGTTTTTGTCATCATCCTTAGATATTTAATCCTCTAATTCTTGTATTTCTTTGAGGGCTTTATTCCTATCGCTCCACGCAAACTTGACCAATATATTTAACATGGCCTTGCTGGACTGGGCAGTGTGTTCAGCCCACTCTTCCAGCAAGAGCGGGTCAGGATTTTCATAGGCAGGTATCGTATAAATGCGTAGCCCCCTCGGGGCTCGAATAATGTCCATATAGTTCTGGAGGGAGGTTGCCTCCCACCATTTACGCATCTCTCTCTGATACAGTCTTTCTAGCTTGGCAAATCTCATGCTCAGGCTGTCGACCATTCTTGAATCACTGATGGTACTCAGGTGTTCTGTTCCTGTGTGTTTTTTGAAAATGTCAATTGCCGCTTCGTGGCGTGCTGATTCACTAAACATGCCTCCTGCAGTTAGTGACTAGATCTATGGAATATTACTTATTGCAAACCACCCCCTCGTCCTGTCGCTTGCACTTATTTCTGCGGTTGTCCACATACACACTGCTTACCGGTGTGAGGTCCGTCAACTTCCAGCGTCTCCTCCGATCCGCGGGTCGTTGCTTCACAAACACCATACTGGTAGATCCTCGTGCTTAAGCGGCGGTGCTTCCGTCTCAAAATGATTGCTCCAAGTGCACTCAAATCGGAGCACTCTCGAACGGGTGCTCCTTAAATCCGAATCACGGAAGAAAAGCAGCACTCACGGGGGTGGATGCAAAGAGTTTTTAATCCAAATGCAACAACAAACGTGTTTTGGCTTGTGCCTTCGTAGGTGTTACTGACACACCCGACGCAGTCATGTTTAAAAACATTCTCAGTGTGTATCGACAGTGAAAACGGACCAAATTTTCAAGATGTAAAAGAAGCGCCATCTTTCCATAGTTCTTTATATGCGTTAAATACATTATTATCAAATACACTTTGTTTATTACTCATATAACCCATTATGGAATAACTGCAAATTGCACCATTACATTTCGCATTAATTGTATTCATGTAATGAGATGGCATACTCATTTAAAATCCTGCCGTGTATCAGCTGAGAAAGCAACTTTTTACTCATAAACATAGTTTATATCTGAATACATTTCGTGGGCGCACCCCCGCGACATCATCATCCGTTCGAGAGTGCTCCGATTTGAGTGCACTTGGAGCAATAATATATATAAATATATATATCCTTCAGTATGCTCTCTCGTGCAATGCCGCTGTTTCTCCAGAACAAAGGGCGCGTCGTCTATGCGGGCCTCACGGGAGTAGGTCCGTAACAAAATCACTGTTTTCCCTTGAACCAAGGATGACGACGCCAAGTGTGGGTACTTGAATATTTTATTGTCAGACCACAATTGTTCGCGTTTCGGCTGATCCCAGCCTTGCTCACCAATGACGAGGCGGCATTACTAGAAGTCTTTTGACTATTTTCATTGTCACGTGCAATATTTCCATTCAAACAATAATGAAAACAGACTGGTAGCTTCATATATGCAATCTCAAATATATACATCGAATTATTTCACAATGCAAATACACTTGTTTCATTTATAAAACATTGTCCCGTGTGTATAATTCGTTAATTGTACGCAATTATATTATTTAATTGTTACAATCCATTAATGCGGGTGGTTCAATTCATTGGCACACAATATAATTGTACATCACTATATGCAAATAAATGAGCTATTCTTGCCAAATTGGTCACCCATTAGATTACCACAGAAATTAGCCCTATTACGCCCATTTGGGCTTATGGATTGGCATTTTATCCTTGTCATCAAGCCCAAGAGGGCCTATTCTCTAAGGGGTGTTCTTTTTTTGCATATTATTCTTTTATCCAGTCTTGAAAAAGTGCTCTAGATTACTGTTTTGTGATAATAAACATAAAAGAATGTGTTTAATTAAAAAAAAGATTTTTTTGAAAAAAGGAATTTTTCTTCTGAAGGAGCGGGAGGATAGTATTTATGTCATATATGCATTATAGATGGGTGTGCAGGTCCTCTCCAATATTAAGACTGCCTGGGCTCTTTGTATCGAGCTCTATAATATATCTAGATTCTAGCTTTCTTAATCTTTTCTCTCTATTTCTTCCCCTGATGCTCGATACTACTGCTTCTACTACAAAGTATGTTAGACCTTTTGTATCTTTATTGTGGCGTTCTTCAAAATGGCATGCACTGGGTAACTCTTGTCCCCATGTTTAATGGCACGCAGGTGTTGTAAAATGTGCTTATGTACTTCCGGGATGGTGCTCCCCACGTCCCGAAGTCCGCATGGGCATTTTAGTACATAAACAGCATATTCTGTTTTACACGTGAATCTCCCTTTTATTTTCTTTGCTTTTTGTGTCAGCCCTGATGCGTATCTTTCCATGTTCTTCTCATAAAGACAAGCTTTCCATTTAGAACGTTTCAGAAATCCCTGCTTCCTTGTTAGCCATGTGGTTCCTATTGACCCTTTGTGTCTTTCAACATATTGCTTACTAAGCTCTGTTTCATTGATCTCACCTTTCTGAATATAATCTGCGGATTCCGTGGTGCTGTTTTTCCAAGGACCGGGTCATTTTTTAAGAGGTACCAATATTTTCCCATGATCCCTCTTATGTTGTCTTGCTGTTTGTTATATGTCGTAATCAGTCTAAAATGGGTTAGTTCTGATTGCTGTTTATTTTTCTCTTCATTTTTCTTTTTAAAGAGTAGTTGCTCCCTAGACTGCTTCTCTGTCTTGATTACTGCCTTATTTACCCAGTCATCAGGATAGCTCCGTACTTTAAAACAGTGTTTTAATGTCATGATTTTTTTTTTTTTTTTTTGTTAAACTCTTTTTATTTGCAAAAAATAAACTTGTTGGTCATTACACACAGGGATTCATGATTAGTATGGTGTTGCATTCACAGATTCGTATACCAATATACCTCATGTTGATGTTACAGCACACAAGATGGCCACAATACATAAATCATTACTGCGTTAACGGTTCTTCAAGGGAGGGGACCAAGGGGGGTTCACACAGATGTCCGCGATACTGGTTCCATTTAGTCCAAATTGCCACCCATTTCCGGGGACACCCCCGGGCCACATAGACTGTCTTCTCTCGCATCATGCACCAGTCCATGTCATTCTTCCATGCACTTAGTGTTGGAGGTGCGCCCGCTCCCCATTGGCGTACTATATTTCGTTTTGAAATCATCTGTCCCAGTGTTGCCCATATTTTGCCTTTTGCGGACAGGTCTGTGGGCTCCCAGATGTTTAAGATGCACCTTTTTATTTTGGGTCGCAGTTCTACCCCCCAGACAGTGCGCATACAGTTGTGCACCCGTTTCCAGTAGGCTTGTATTAGCGGGCACTCCCAAATTATGTGGAGAAACGTCCCCACCTCCCCACACTGTCTCCTACAAAGCCCGTCCTCACTCCTACCCATCAACACTAGTCGTGTACCAGAGATGTAGACTCGGTGTAATATTTTGAGTTGTATCAGTCTTAGTTTTGCCGAAATCGCCACCTCCCTGGGGGAGGAAAGTGCCTCTCTCCATTCTTCGTCATCGATCTCAAGACCATCAGTCTCCCACTTTCTCCTCAGGGCAAGCAAGGGATCAAGGGTATGATGTATAAGTTTTTGATATGTGAGGGAGATAGCCTTTTCCGGTAGATGGCCGTCAAGCAGTCTGTCCTCCAGGGGGGAGGACTCCGGGAGCATCGTGCCAGGTGGGATGGTAGACTGGAGTGAGTGTCTGATCTGCATGTACCGAAAATATTCAGTTTGCGCTAAGTCGTACTTTTGCTGTAGTGAGGCAAATGTCACTATACCATTGGGCCCCCATAGGTCTTTTATATGGGAGATCCCTATCAGGTCCCAGTTGCGAAACCCTTTTGTGCGACCCAGTGTACCCAACCTTTCAGAGACCCAAAGCGGGGTAGCCAAAGTGAGCTTATCAGCCCATCCTAGCTTGCGACTCACCATATGCCAGAGTTGGACAGAGTGCTTTGTAGGACCCGTGAGTGGATATTTGTTAGGTCTAGAGTAGAGCGCAGCCTCAAAGTTCCCCCCCGGGAAGAGCCATCTGTCCATCCCATAGCCGGGATCATCCCCACCGCTATATGTGCCCTGGTTTATGGCTGAAAGGTGTGCCGCCCAGTAGTATTTCCGAATGTCTGGAAGTGCTATACCCCCATCGTACCACCCCAGTGTCAGCTTCTGGAGCGATATACGCGGCAGTCCAGCCCACAACAGGTCCCTCTGAGTAGCCTCGATATCTACAAAATACTTTTGTGGGACTAAATCTGGGTAGTTTTGGAGGGCATATAAAAACCGCGAAAGCGCCATCATCTTGAAAAGAGCTGCCCGACCCAGTAGGGACAATGGGAGCCTCTTCCAAATGGCGGTATCCCTTTTAAACCTTTGCAGAGGTGGGAGGAGATTCCGCTCGTATCGCGTCTTCACGTCCATGGAGATAAAGATTCCAAGATATTTGAACCCCTCTGTGGCCACCTTGATCGGGCAATCGCGCGGAATTGAAGGAGGGGCGCCATGTAGGACGTAAAGCACTGATTTCCCCCAGTTGATACTGTAGCCTGAGTTTCTCCCAAAATTGGTGAAAATGTCTAGGACAACTCTAAGGGACTTTGAGGGGGAGGCAAGATACAGAAGGATGTCATCCGCATAGAGCGAAATCCGGTCCTCCCACCCCTCTGCCCATCTGAGCCCCCGTAGTGAGAGGTCCTGTCGTATCCAGGCCGCAAGAGGCTCCAAGGAGAGGGCGAAAAGCAGGGGTGAGAGGGGGCAGCCCTGGCGCGTCCCCCTTTCCAGTGTGAAAACCTCTGAGATCTTATTATTTACCACCACCTGGGCTAATGGTTCGGTGTAGAGGAGGCGTACCCACCCAATGAAATTAGGACCGAAGCCCATCTTTTTTAGGACCGCCATCATATAAGGCCATTCGAGCGTGTCAAATGCCATAGCGGCATCCAACGAGACCACGACCGCGTCTTCCTGGATCGTGTGGCAGCATCCCAACACTCCGTGAGTCGTCGCAAGTTGAGCGCAGTGTTGCGGTGCGGCATGAAGCCTGATTGGTCTGGGTGGACCAGTTTGGTGAGTATCGGCTTGATCCTGTTTGCGAGCAGCTTCGCGAGGATTTTGGGTTCAGCATTTAACAATGATATTGGCCTGTAAGAGGTGCACAGTTCTCTGGGTTTCCCTTCTTTAGGGATGGCCACCAACGTGGCGATGCGCTGGTCTCTCGGTAGTTTCCCCCGAACTCTACTATCCTCAAACATGTTTTTAAGGTGTTGACCCAGACGGTCAGGTTTGAGCTTGTACAGCTCAATAGGGAGACCATTTGGTCCTAGGGCTTTCCCAGGCTGGAGTTCCTTAATTGCCTTGGCCAGTTCTTCTACGGTGAGCACACCCTCCAAAGTTTCTCGGTCGTCCTCAGAAAGGGTGGGCATCTTAATGTCGGCCAAAAGCGCCGAGGAATCCTCCTCCGGCCTCTCCGACCCCCTGCTGTATACTCTTTTGAAATGTGCTGCAAACTCGTTTATTATCTCCTGGGGTTCAGTGAGGGGGGCGCCCAATTCGGTCTGAAGCTCAGGCACCACCCTCTGCGCTCTCTGTTTTTTGTCTAACCAGGCTATTAGTTTGCCCGCTTTGTCCCCTTGGTCAAACAATCGGCCGTCCCTGGCTCTCGCTAGGTTTTTAGCGGCGTCGGTGGCTAGCTCTTTATATTCGGCCGCTTTGAGCTGCATCTGGTGCAGAGCTCCCGGATTCCCGTCAACTTTTGCTGCCCCCTCTAAAGCAAGAAGATCGCGCTCAATGGTAAGCATTTGTGTCTCCTTTTCTTTGCGCTGTCCGGTAATTATGGAGAGGGCTTCACCCCTCAGTATGGTTTTAAATGCTTCCCAGAGGACAGCAGGGGATTCCACCGTCCCAACGTTTTCTTGGAAGTATTGGTCTATCGAGCGGGTGATCTTCGTTTTGGTCTCCGGATTATGTAGGAACCAGGGGTTGATGGGTGCTACACAGCCTACCCTCTGTTCCCCGATAGTAAGGTGTGCCCATATAGGGGAGTGGTCAGATATACCCCGTGCCAGATGTCTGATCTCTCGAATGGCAGTGTCATGCTGCAGAGGTGCGAGGATGTAATCTATTCTAGAAAACGTGTGGTGTGGTCCCGAGAAGAATGTGTACTGCTGTAGGTTTGGATGGCGCATACGCCAGAGGTCAACCAATCCGAATGCCTCCAGGAGATTGGAGAGCCACATATGCCCAGTCGCAATATCTCGGGGTGGGTGCCTATCCATTCCTCCCGATACCACTGCATTGAAGTCCCCCCCAATTAGAAGCTGCCCCTCTGGAAGGGAAAGGAGAAGTCTACCCAAATCCTGATAAGACTGGGTTTGAAGACCCGGTGGGATATAAACCGTGACCAAGTTGAGTGTGTGTCCCTCCCACCTCCCCGAGAGCATCGCATAGCGCCCCAGCGGGTCGGTCTCCGAGTGTTCAATGACGAATGGAAAGTTACGGCGCAACAGCATGCCTACCCCGCGGGACCCCGAAGTGAAGCCGGCATGTGCCGCCAGTGTGTAGCCCCATCTGTTGAGTGCGTGGCATGTGTTACCGATAAGGTGCGTTTCTTGCAAGAGGACGACATCTGGGAGATGGCGTTTAACAAATTGAAGAACTATACTCCTCTTGAGCTTGTCCCCCAACCCGTTAACGTTCCAACTAAGGATTTTAAGACTTTTATCCCACCTTGTAGCCATCGCTGGAAGCTATCCAATTGCGCAATCTGTAGCTCCTGCAACACCGCACCCGCCCATCCGTACATTCCCAACAAGACCAACTCAAACCCTCCCCCCCTCCCCCCCAGGCATTGCCAAACATTAGGACATAACAATGAAGCTGCTGTCCCCCCGCCTCCCCCCCACCCTGCAACCCTGCCACGTAGGTTAATAACTACCCACATCCCCAACTAGCAGAGCGCCTTTCGCCCCAAAAAAGGGGAAAAGAGAGAGAGAACCCCCCTCCCTCCCCAGAATAACTATTAGGTGGGGAAATGCGCTGGCACCAACTCCGGCCGCTGAACGCCCATCCCCATACATGTAGTAGCTCAGCAGGCAAATGCACACACCTTGCAAATAAATCCAGATGGCACCATCAGGCCCATCCCGCCCCCACCAAATGCATCTATCAATGTCTCGTGGCCGGCCTGGAAGACTGCCCGTGAAGTGCATAGAATGAAAGTCAGGAGGCGTCTCCAGCCCCCATCGTCCAGATACAGCCCGTGCACGGAGAGCACATCGCCCCCCTGGGCTGGCATCGCCCCGGAAGCCCACACCCCCAATAACATAGGAAAGATTTATACGTTACAATACAGCTTGCCGAGGTCCGAGAATGTAGTCTCTCCAGTCAATGTGAGTCCACTAGCGTCCCTGATTGCCGCCCATGTCAGGGCTGCGAGACCTCGATCGCCATGAAAGCTGACTCGTTCTGTCGGTATCTGGTCGTCCGTCCAGTGAGCCCGGTGACATGGCCCGGGTGTCTCTCCATTTGTCACCTGTAGCAGTTGCCGACTTCTGCGATGCGCCTCTGTCCAGCCAGTCCTGCACCTCCGAAGGCGTAGTGAAGAAAAGGGACTTGTCGCCAGCAATAATTTTGAGCTTTGCAGGGAAAAACATCATGTATTTAATGCCTTTGCCCCGAAGCGCCGCTTTCACCCCATCAAATGAGCGCCGGTCCCGTTGCACTTTAAGCGTAAAATCAGGAAAGAACCTGACCGTTGCGTTCTCGTATTGGAGGTCTCCCAGCTGTCTGGCTGCCTGCAAGATGGCGTCCCGGTCCCTATAGTTGAGTATTTTTGCAATGATGGTCCTCGGTGGGGCCCCCGGTTTGGGCCTGGGGATCGGTGCACGGTGCGCCCTCTCGATGGAGAACATAGTTGAGAGCCGTTTCGGTTTCAAACAGTTGAGGATCAAATCTTCAAGGAAGAGGTCCATGCTAGGCCCTTCTGAACATTCTGGAACGCCCACCACGCGAATGTTGTTCCGTCGGGCCCTCCCTTCCTGGTCCTCGAGCTTCAAGGCGACCTGTCGGTGCTGGTGTACAAGTTCGTTGACCCTCTGTTCGAGCTTCTTGGAGGATGCTTGGAGCTCCCGGATATCCGTCTCATTGGTCCTGGCCTTGTCCGAAGTCTTGTTGAGGTCGGCGCGTATAAGGTTCATCTCAATGGACATCTTATCGATTTTCGTCTCGAGGGTGGTCCCTAGGGTTTGAATGGCCGCCATTATGGAAACCAGGGAGGGCTCCGCCTGCACCGGTTGGCCCCCGGCCGCTTCCTCGGTCTGAGGGGCCAACATCGGGACTGCATATTTGTCGAGCTTGTTCGTCTGGGTAGCCGCCGCACCCTTAGGTTTCATTTTGCTGTCTCCTTTGTCCAGGCTGCCTCCAGCTGGGCTCCACCGGGGTCTTGTGATGTCTTCCCGTGGACGCTCAGTAGGCTGATACCGATAGGAATCTTCCGGTCGTCCCCAGGTATAACTGCGCCGCGCTTTTTTGCGTTCCCACTGCCACCCAGCCGGGTCCTCGTCCGTTTTAACTGGCGGGCTCGCGGGCCTTTACTCCCCAGTCACGAGCGCACGTTCTGCTCCAGCCAGGCCTCCTTTTCCCGCCACTGACCTCCAGTCCCCACTCAAGCCATCCAGGAGGGGACCGTGGGAGTGGTCTTCTTTGGCCTCTTTTGGCCCCTGTCCGCCGCTAGGGCTGTGCGCCCAGATCTCTATGCAGCCTTCAGTATTCGCTTCTGGGCAGGGCCGAGCTCTCTCGCCGCTTCATAGGCCACCTCACACTTCCCGCCTCAGGGGCTCTCCTCCGCTCGGGGAGGCCCGTCCGGCAGTAGGTCGCCGGGGCAAAGGGAGGGGTTCCCACGCCGGCGGGGTCCTTCACAGATCACTTGATCCTTTGGCGCAATTTAGCGGAGCTCACCCGCAGTCTCCAACGCAGCCCCCAGTCAGCAATAGTCCTCAGGCCTCGCCGGGCCCCGCCGCAGGCCGGCAATTTCTCCCTCCTCCACACTTATGGTCGCGGCCTACCACTGGTCCCTCCTGCGATCCTGTAGCCGGGTTGATGTGGGCACCGGGGTCCAGCCCCCCCGGATTGCAGGCGCCCCCACTAGGTTCACCGTCGGGCCGATCCCCAGGCGGAGGGGATGAGCGTCCCCCCGCCGTCTCACGGGCCTTTCAGGCCGCCGCCGCTAGTGCCTGGCCTATCGTAATCCCGGAGGCGTCCCAGAGCCTCCGAGCCTCCACCTCAGGTGCTGTCCAGGAATTTCACCCAGGGGGCCGCGGCTCGCTGCGCGACCCCCTGCCAGCGTTTATAGTGCAGTCGGTGGGGGTGCCAGGGCCCTGCCGCACCCTCGATGACAGGTGCCGCCGCAGGCCCCAACGCCGGGGTGTTGAGTAGGCAGCCAACGGGCGCACCCGCCACCGGTCTTCCAGGCTCTCCCTGCCGCTGCCACAAGCACCCGATATGCCGCGGTCACCGAGGCGTCCCAGAGCCTCCGGATTTCAGTATCCGATGCCGCTTATGCTCTGGAGGGCATTCCCGCTCCTACGATGTGCCACCTGCAGGATATCAGACGGATTTTAGGGGAATTAGGGCTTTGCTCCGGTGGAGCTCCCTTGTTAGGCCGCCATCGTCGCTGGCGCCAAGCCACGCCCCCCCATGATTTCTTTCTTAATTTCTGTAATTACACTACAATTGCGTTTGACTCTTAAGCTTTCACCGTATGGAATACTTCTGATCAAGTTCTTAGGGTGAGAGCTTGCTGCATGCAGTAACGTATTACCTGCTGTAGGCTTCCTGTACAGTTTTGTCTCTAATTTACCATTCACCACATACACAGTTAAATACAGAACGTTAACACTTTGAGAACTGATAGTATTTGTGAAATGCAGATTTAAATCATTTTCCTCAATCTGGTCCAGAAAGCATCTGGCTTCTTTTTCAGTTCCCCTCCAGACTACAAAAAGGTCATCAATGAACCTACACCAATGTATGACATGATTATCCCATATTTCCTGGAATTTTGTTTGGACCACCTGCTCCTCCCACCAGCCCATATGCAAATTAGCATAGCTGGGGGTGAAGCAGGTGCCCATCGCCATACCAGACAGTTGGTGAAACAGCTCACCATTAAACAGGAAATAATTGCTCTTAAGTCATCTCTCAACCATTCTTAACAACATCAGGGTATGATGCCATAACTTGAGTGGCCTGGCACCTAAAAAATGTTTCACAGCTTTCAGGCCATCGCAATGATCAATACTGGTATACAAAGTAGACACATCTATTGTAATTAAGAGAAAATCTTCTTCCCAGGGGAAATCATAAATTCTTTTTAAGAAATCACCCGTGTCTTGTACTTACGATGGTACGGTTTTTACAAAACTGTTTAAAAATGAGTCAACATATTTAGAGGTGTGTTCAAATGCACTGCCTATAGCTGAGATTATCGGACGTCCCGGAGGGTTAGCTGCATCCTTATGGACTTTAGGAATAAGATACAGCACTGGGGTTGTAGGGTTCTCTATTTTTAGATATAAAAATTCTTCATGACTGATTAAACCTCGTGTCTGTCACCCCTGAAGTTCAAGATTATATTCTGCATGTGTTGTTGTCATTACCTCCTTTGTTACTCTTGCATAACATTTGTTATTATTCAATTGTTTATATGCCTCAGTTAAGTATTTATCCTTTGCCCACAGCACTACATTGCCCCCTTTGTCCGAGTTTCTCACAATGCAGTTGTCATTTGATAACTTATTGATCAATGCATGATATTCTTTTTGCCTTTGCGTGTTCACACATTTTTTATTATTTATACGTATATGCAGCTGTTTTAATTCATTAGTCACAAGTTCATTATAGATATCAATAGAGTCTCTGCTTGTCATTGGCGTGAATCAAGATCTAGGTCTGAAGTCTGTTGACACTCCTCTATATTTATATCCACGCCCTGTTCTGCTGCCACTGCTGCCTGACTTCGGTGCCTGACTTTAAAATGGAGTGACCTGCACTACAGTCAGGGTTATTGTGCAGGCAATCATACAACATGGATGCTTAAAAAACAACGCAATTTTATTACACCAGCCCAGTTTGACGTTATATTGAGGCCAGCAGGACCTCTACCTGTATCTGTCTACCAAGACCCAAGACCACCACTCTTGAGTGCAACACCACCGGAACACCTGGCTGAGCGATGGCAAAAATGTCCTGCTTTGTAAATATGTAATATGTAATGGTCCAAGCCTTTTGCTGTTAAAATGTAATCCTGAGTGAATTTGTATATATATTTATCTCTAACCACTAGTATATGTAGTAGACATTTGTACTTACTACCATTCCTATGTGATTTTAGAGTTTATCTGTTTGTATCTCTTCATTGAGTGACTTTACAACTTGTACATTTGCAATGTTTCCCTCCTTTCACTCCACTTGTATATATAACTCTAACCACTATTATATGTAGTAGACCTTTGTACTTACTACCATTCCTATGTGATTTTAGAGTTTATCTGTTTGTATCTCTTCCTTGAGTGACTTTAGAACTTGTACATTTGCAATTTGTCCTCCTTTCGCTCCACTTGTACATTTGCAATTTTTTTCCTGTTTATATCTCCTATGTTACTCGTGTAATCCAAAGTCCTTATGTAACGCAACTGGTTCTTTTGTAAAGTGCTCTGACACTTTCGGGTAATGTTCGCGCTATATAAAATCGCATTAAATAAATAAATAAATAAATAAATTCCTCATTGTAAGGGGCTACTGTTCCCTGTGCACTCTCATTTTTGTTTTCTAGATCCCTTAAATTCATCATGAGGCTCATATCATGTACCAATAGTCCTTCATGTTGTGTTTCACTGCTTGTTCTTGCTGGTTGACTTGATGTTTGTTGGGACAAAAATGTTTCTTTAGTTTTAACATCCTCATAAACTTGAAGAGATCAATCCGCGTTTGGACATAATCCATATTCGATTCAAAACAGAATGATAAACCCAGTTTCAGAATTCTCTTATCCTGATCAGAAAGAGTGATATTCGTTAAATTGATGATGGTATTGTCATTAGCAATATCCTCTATTTCTATTTCTTGCTCCATTTCTTTTTCTCTGATAGCTCTTCTTTGCTTTGCCCCTTGCCTCCTCTTGTTCGTCTGCCTCTTCCTCTTGGAGGTCTTGAATTTGGTGCTGGCTGCCGGGGTCTTAGGTTGAATCTTCGGTCTTGGCGTAAAAAATCAAATTCGTCGATGACAGATGGAATTGGGCCTTTCATCTGACCACTAGTTCCCTCATCCGCATCCGTGTCCACTTCAGAGCTCATTAGACTACTCTGTTCTGAATGTATTTCTACAGTGAGTTTTCTTGAAGTCAATTTCTGTCTTCGCAAGGTGTCGAATTTCATTGCAAAAGTGTTTATCTGTCCATTGTCGTAATCACATTTTTCTCGCGCAAATTTATGGGCTTTTCTTTCTTTAATTGAGGTTTCCAATTTATGTATTCATTCTTTCATCTCCTTCTTTTCTTGGTTCGATTCTTTTGCTAGCGACACATAGATTGTATCTATCTCCTCAAGGATTCTTTTCCTATCAATATCCGCATATTTAATTAGGAATGCCAGCATCCTCCTTGATGATTCACTGTTGTTATCAGCCATTCATGCAGCATTTCAGGGTTGGGATCCTCATAGCTGGGTGCTACCAGGATCCTCAGACCTCTTGGAATACACTTCACCTCCAGATATCTCTGGAACGTTTTTGATTCCCACCATTTCAAAAGTTCTGTGCATTTTAATTTCTCTAGTCTCTTCATTCTGGAGTCTATATCATTTGATTATTCCGAGTCTCTGGTGCTACCATCAAGTGCACCTCCATCTATCTTGTCGTCATCAAATATTTTTAGCGCTGCCTCTTCCCGCTCCTTTACCTCTGCGGCTGACATTTTATAGTCTTTTTAGGTTGTATTAATACTTCGTGCCCACAACTGCCACCGACCTATGCGTAATCGCATAAATATTTGAAATCTCCGGTGACTTTCCCTTCTCCCCGCACTGTGCTGCTCAGTCTTACCTGGGTGCGCTGGCGTTCTCCGGGGGTCCTCCAACTCACCAGGTTCCGCCCCACAACCCAGTGCTGTTGCTCCTGCTTTCAGTCCGAATGGCGTGGCGGGGGGACATCGGCTTTCCAATCCTTCAGTATGCTCTCTCGTGCAATGCCGCTGTTTCGCCAGAACGAAGGGCGCGTCATCTCAGCGGGCCTCACGGGAGCAGGTCCATAACAAAATCACTGTTTTCCCGTGAACCAAGGATGACAATGCCATGTGTGGGTACCTGAATATTTTATTGTCAGACCGCCATTGTACGCATTTTGGCTGATCCCAGCCTTGCTCAACAATGACGAGGTGGCATTACTCGCAGTCTTTTGACTATTTTCATTGTCACGTGCAATATTTCCATTCAAACAATAGTGAAAATAGACTGGTAGCTTCATATATGCAATCTCAAATATATACATCGAATTATTTCACAATCCAAATATACTTGTTTCATTTATGAAACATTGTCCCGTGTGTATAATTCGTTAATTTTACGCAATTATATTATTTTATTGTTACAATCCATTAATGCGGGTGGTTCAATTCATTGGGGCACAATATAATTGTACATCACTATATGCAAATAAATTCCCTATTCTTGCCAAATTGGTCACCGATTAGATTACCACAGAAATCTGCCCTATTACGCCCATGTGGGCTTACGGATTGGCATTTATATATATATTCACTGAAAAAACTATAGGTTTCAGGGACGTTTCAGGGACGTTATAGTTAGAAATTAGCATTGAAAAAACCTTAGAAATTCACTGAAAAAACCACAAGTTTCAGGGACGTTATAGTTAGTTGGACATTTCACTCGTACAAAAGCAGATAAATTCAGCTGTTATAGTTAGTTGAGCTAACTATAACTCGCGCCCCCGCAATGCACTGCTGATGACGTCACATATTACATCATTCATGACATGGTCAGTGACATCACTGATGACATCATCCAGTGACTATGTGTTTCTGTAAAGTTTAAATATGTTTTATATATATATGCTAAGGTGCATTGACAAATGAGTGGGTGTATAAGTGTCTGAATGGATGATTTAGTAGGTGTGTGACTGACTGTATAAGTGAGTGATTAAACGTGTCTTACTGAATGCATGGGTAAGTGACTAAACTGTGTGAATGTCTGTATTAGTCTGTCAGTTGGTGTGTAAGCGGCTGCATGGGTTGGTGAGTAGCTACATGAGTGTCTATATGGGTTATTGATTGATTGTCTGAGTATCTGTATGGGTGCCTGAGTGTCTGTGTGGGTGGGGGGTGTGTGCATAGACGTGTGAGTGGGTGATTCACTGGGTGTATGGATTCAAGAGTGCTTCTGTGAAGGGCTGTATGGGTGGGTGAGTGTGTGTATGGGTGTGTTGGTGAGTGAATTGCTGTCTTAGTGGTACATGTGTGAGTAACTACATATGTGAAAGGCAGTATATGTGAGTGTTGGAGTATATAAATGACTATATGTGAGAGTGAGTGATTGTGAGAGTGGCTGTATGGATGAATGTGTGCTTGTATCTGTGATTGTATAAGAGAGTAAGTATGTGTTAGTATTTGTATGAATAAGTGAGGTGGTGTGTGCATTACTGTATAGGTAAGTAAATGGGAGTGTGTTTGATTCTTTGCATGACTAACTAGGCGTGTTAGTAACTCTATGGATGAGTGGCAGTATGTAAGTGTCTGTATAGGTGTACGAGTGCAAATGATAGTGCTGTATTGATGAGTGACTGTATGTATGAGTGACTGTATGGGTGAATGAGCAGATATGTGTGTAGACCTAGGAATCAGTGAGTGGGTATGTAGTAACTGGTATTGGTGTGTCTATGGTTTCGAAAATGGTAGTCTGTATTTTAGAGTGGGTGTATCAAAGTTTATATTAGGGTGTGAAGAGGTGCATCAGATTATCACGTGGATGATGTCATCAGTTATATCATTTGAGATGTCATCAGTGATGTCATCAGTGATGTCACTGACCATGTCAAGAATGATGTAATATGTGACGTCATCAGTAGTGCATTGCGGGGGCCCAAGTTATAGTTAGCTCAACTAACTATAACGGCCAAAGTTCTCTGGTTTTGTACGAGTGAAATATTCAACTAACTATAACGTCCCTGAAACCTGTGGTTTTTCAGTGAATTTCTAAGGTGTTTTAAATGCTAATTTCAAACTATAACGTCCCTGAAACCTATGGTTTTTCAGTGAATTTCAAAGGTTTTTAAATGCTAATTTCTAACTATAACGTCCCTCAAACCTATGGTTTTTCAGTGAATTTCAAATGATTTTGAAATGCTAATTTCTAACTATAATGTCCCTGAAACCTATGTTTTTTCAGTGAATTTCTAAGGTTTTTAAATGCTAATTTCTAACTATGCCTACATAGGGAGGACATGTGCAGAAAGAGGAAGAAAGGAGCAGAAAGAAGCAAGAGAAATGCAGAAAGAGGCAACAGAAGTCCAGAAAGAGGAAGAAAGGTTCAGAAAGAAGCAAGAGATGTGCAGAAAGAACCAACAGAGATGCAGAAAGAGGCCTTGTTGCAAAGTCATCCTGTGCCCTGGCTATCCCCCATCTTTTTTCTGCCTGATACTGGTAGTAACTGACTCTGACTGACCCTGGGCTCTGCCTAACCAGGCCCAGAGCCAGTGCTATGCTGAAAGACAATTAGAAAACAGTGAAAACACCAACATACACTAGGGTACACCATGGGTTGGGGTACCCCTGTGATTAGCATGACCTCCCCTGTAAGGCCCTAGTACATAATGGGGCAGGGGGATTAAAACTACCTCTAAGTCCCTAGCATATAATAGGGCATGGCAGTTTAGAGGCCAGCAGCTCTTTTCTGCACTTGCATGTGTGCACTGCTGAGCCTGAGGTCAGTTTAAAAGTAGCCCTGTGGGTGCAGAAAGAGGCAAGAGAGGTGCAGAAAGAGGCAAGAGAGGTACAGAAAGAAGGAAGAAGGGTGCAGAAAGAGGCAAGAGATGTGCAGAAATAACTAACAGAGGTGCAAAAAGAGGCAAGAGGGGTGCAGAAAAAGTTAGGAGAGGTGCACAGAGAGGCAAGACAGGTACAGAAAGAGACAGGAGGGAGGCAGAAACAGGCAGGAAAGGTGCAGTAAGAGGGAACAGGGATGCAAAAAGAGTCAAGAGAGGTACAGAAAGAGGGAAGAGGGGTACAGAAAGAGGCAAGAGGGGAGCAGAAAGTAACAAGTGAGGTGCAGAAAGAGGCAACAGAGGTGCAGAAAGATGCAAGAGAAGTGTAGAAACAAGCAAGAGAAGTGCAGAAAGAGGCAAGTGAGGTGCTGAAAGAACCAAGAGCAGTGCAGAAAGAATCAACAGAGATGCTAAAAGAGGCAAGAGGGGTGCAGAAAGAGGTAGGAGAGGTGCACAAAGAGGCAAGAGAGGTACAGAAAGAGGCAGGAGGGGTACAGAAAGAAGACAAGTGCAGAAAGAGGCAAGAGAAGTGCAGAAAGAAGCAACAGAGTACAGAAGGAGGCAAGAGAGGTGCAGAAACAGGCAGGAAAGGTGCAGAAAGAGGTAACAGGGTTGCAAAAAGAGGCAAAAGAGGTGCAGAGAGAGGGAAGAGGGGTGCAGAAAGAGGCAAGAGGGGTGCAGAAAGAAGCAAGTGAGGTGCAGACAGAGGCAACAGAGGTGCAGAAAGACACAAGAGAAGTGCAGAAACAAGCAAGAGAAGTGCAGAAAGAGGCAAGAGAATTGCTAAAAGAAGCAACAGAGGTGGTAAAGAAGCAAGAGAACTGCAGAAAGAGGCAAGTGAGGTGCAGAAAGAAGATAGAGCAGTGCAGAAAGAACCAACAGAGGTGCAAAAAGAGGCAAGAGGGGTGCAGAAAAAGGTAGGAGAGGTGCACAAAGAGGCAAGACATACAGAAATAGGCAGGAGGGGTGCAGAAAGAAGGAAGAGAAGTGCAGAAAGAAGCAACAGAGGTGGTGAAAGAGGCACGAAGGGTGCAGAAAGAGCAAGAGAAGTGCAGAAAGAAGCAACAGAGGTACAGAAAGAGGCAAGAGAAGTGCAGAAACAGGCAGGAAATGTGCAGAAAGAGGGAACAGGGGTGCAGAAAGAGGCAAGAGAGGTGCAGAAAGAGACAAAAGGGGTGCAGAAAGAAGCAAGAGGGGTGCAGAAAGAATCAAGTGAGGTGCAGAAAGAGGCAACAGAGGTGCAGAAAGACGCAAGAGAGGTTCAGAAACAAGCAAGAGAAGTGCAGAAGAGGTAATAAAATTGCCGAAAGAAGCAACAAAGGTGTGGAAAGAAGCAAGAGAAGTGCAGAGAGACGCAAATGCGGTGCAGAAAGAGGCAAGAGAGGTGCATAAAATGGCAAGAGACCAGCAGAAAGAGGCAAGAGGGATGCAAAAAAGGGAAGAAAGGTGCAAAAAGAAGCAAGAGAGGTGCATAAAGAAGCAAGAGAAGTGCAGAAAGAAGCAAGAGAGGTGCAGAAAGAGGGAAGACAAGTGCAGAAAGAGACAACAGGGTGCAGAAAGAGACAACAGGGGTGCAGAAAGAAGCAAGAGAGGTGCAGAAAGAGGCAATAGAAGTACAGAAAGAAGCAACACAGGTGCATAAAGCGGGAAGAGGGGTGCAGAAAGAGGAGAGAGAAGTGCAGAAAAAAGCAAAAGAGGTACACAAAGAGGCAAGAGCGGTGCAGAAAGAGGCAAGAGCAGTGCAGAAAGAACCAAGAGATTTGCAGAATGAGGCAAGAGAGGTGCAGAAAGAGGAAAGAAATGTGCATAAAAAGGGAAGAAGGGTGCAGAAAGAAGCAAGAGGGGTGCAGAAAGAAGCAACTGAAGTGCAGAAAGAGGCAAGTGAGGTGCAGAAGGAGGCAAGAGAACTGCATAAAGAGGCAAGAGAGTTGCAGAAACAGGCAAAAGTGGTGCAGAAAGCGGGAACAGGTATGCAGACAGAGCCAAGAGAGGTGCAGAAAGTGGGAAGAGGGGTAAAGAAAGAGGCAAGAGGGATGCAGAAATTTGCAACAGAGGTATAAAAAGAAGCAAGAGCAGTGCAGAAAAACCAACAGAGGTGCAGAAAGAGGCAGGATAACTACTGAACAAGGCAAGAGAGGTACAGAAAGAGGCAGGAGAGGTGCACAAAGAATCAAAAGGGGTACAGAAAGAGGGAAGAGGGGTGCAGAAAGAAGCAAGAGAAGTACAGAAAGAAGCAACAGAGGTGCTTAAAGAGGCAAGAGGGGTGCAGAAAGAGGCAAGAGAAGTGCAGAAAGAAGCAAACGAGGGACCAACAGAGGCAAGAGAGGTGCAAAAAAAGGCAAGAAAGGTACAGAAAGAGGGAACAGGGGTACAGAAAGAGGTAAGAGGGATACAGGAATTTGCAAGAGAGGTGCAGAAAGAAGCAAGAGCAGTGCAGAAAGAAGCAAGAGAAGTGCAGAAAGAAGCAAGAGAGGTAGAGAAATAGGGAAGAGAGGTGCAGAAAGAGGCATGAGGGATGCAGAAATTTGCAAAAGAGATGCAGAAAGAAGCAAGAGAAGTGCAGAAAGAACCAACAGAGGTGCAAAAAGAGGCAATAGGGTTGCAGAAAGAGGTAGGAGAGGTGCACAAAGAGGCAAGAGGGCTACAGAAAGAGGCAGGAGGGGTGCAGAAAGAAGGAAGAGAAGTGCAGAAAGAAGCAACAGAGATACAGAAGGAGGCAAGAGAGGTGCAGAAACAGGCAGGAAAGGTGCAGAAAGAGGGAACAGGTGTACAAAAAGAGGCAAAAGAGGTGCAGAAAGAGGGGAGAGGGGTGCAGAAAGAGGCAAGAGGGGTGCAGAAAGAAGCAAGTGAGGTACAGGAAGAGGCAACAGAGGTGCATAAAGACGCAAGAGAGGTGCAGAAACAAGCAAGGGAAGTGCAGAAAAAGGCAAGAGAATTGCTGAAAGAAGTAACAGAGCTGTAGAAAGAAGCAAGAGAAATGCAGAAAGTGGCAAGTGGGGTGCAGACAGAAGCAACAGGTGTAGAAAGAGGCAAGGAGGCACGTTTGCAGAGTGGTGTAAAAAGGGGGTGTGGCCTTGGACCACTCTTAGCAATCCAGCTGTGTGGGACTTACTGGAGGTACCTGGTGGGCTAGTTGGCCCCAGGGACCCTTAGGAGGCAAGGGGTCTTCATCCCCCAACCAAGAACATGCCAGGAGGTGCGTTTGCAGAGTGTTGGACCAAGGGGGCGTGGCCTGTGTCCACCCATCAGCAATCCCACTATCTGGGGCATACTGGAGATATCAGGTAGGCTAGTTGGCCCCTAAGGACCCCCAGCAGCAAAGGGGACTTTAATCCCCATCCAAGAGCACACCAGGGAGTGCGTTTGCAGAGTGGTGGGGAAAGGGGGTGCGGCCTGCTATGACAACTTAGCAATCCCACTGTGTGGGACTTACTGGAGGTAATAGGAGGGGTAGTTGGCTCCCAAGGTTGTCCTTCGGGGCCAACTACCTCTCCTATTACCTCCATTAAGTCCCACACAGAGGGATTGCTAAGAGGTCTTTGGAGGCACGCCCCCCCCCTTTCTCCACCACTCTGCAAACGTGCCTCCGGGCACAGTACTGGTTGGGGGATGAAGTCCACTTTACTCCTGAGGGACTTTGGGGGCCAAGAAGCCCTCCTGGTACCTCCTGTAAGTTCTATGCAGCGGAAATCCTGAGCGCTGGTTGGAGGCCCAGCCCCCTTTCTGCACCGCTCTACAAATGCGAATACCAGTTAAAGAAGCATTTGTAATGTAATAGGTCTCGCATTTGCGAGAGTTAGAGCTATTGGCGTTGTAAATGTAAAAGATTTTTACTAATGTTTTTTGGTGTAGAGTGGATGTACGTTGTGTGTAGTGGAATTATGTGGTATGTTGTGCAGTGAAATTATGTAAATAGAAAGTATGTGGTATTTAGTGTATAAGAATTATGTGGAGTCGGATTCTGTGTTTTGGAGAGTAATTGTGTGGTATGATAGTCTCTGTTGTGGAGTGGTAACCTCAGGTTTAGTCTTCCTCATTTCCATAGAAGCTAAACTATAAACTCAATGTGACACAAAAAAAAAGGAACCACTGAAGAGCACTTCCTGACCTAGTCGGAGGTAAAAACAACAGCTGATGGACAGAATGCAGAACAATGTCATACATTCACCCCAGTACAGAGATCTGGGCCTAAATCCATTGTTTTTTTGCTCACCATGCCTTTCCAGTTTGAACCCAGCCATATGCAAATCAGTCTTGACCCTGCGCCTCATGGGAACAGTCCAGACTGAACTGCCAAGCCAGGTCCTCCCTGGACTGGAAACAAGCATCCTAGGACCGGTTTCAGGGTTTCATCCCTCTTCAGCCAAGATAGCTTGATTCCAGTGGCATGGAGAGCATGGGACCCACGTCTGGGCATACCCGTCCCACTGGGGGTGACAAATGCAAAAACAACAGCTGATGGACGGAATGCAGAACAATGTCATACATTCACCCCAGTACAGAGATCTGGGCCTAAATACATCGTTTTTTTGCTCACCATGCCTTTCTAGTTTGAACCCAGCCATATGCAAATCAGTCTTGACCCTGTGCCTCATGGGAACAGTCCAGACCGAACTGCCAAGCCAGGTCCTCCCTGGACTGGAAACAAGCATCCTAGGACCGGTTTCAGGGTTTCACCCCTCTTCAGCCAAGATAACTTGATTCCAGTGGCATGGAGAGCACGGGACCCACGTCTGGGCATACGTCGGAGGTATGAGCAGGGCCACTGGAATTATGTGACAGTTCGGCTGCACCAATTTTCACAAAAATTTAACATTTTCCGCATTTGCCAAATATTCCATCATCTGCTGCCTAATCTGCAGATTTGAACAAAAACGGTCAAATGTTCCCAAAAATTCAGCGTCACGTGTTACAGCGTGGTGGAAGGCCCTTTGCAAATCTGGAATGGTCACGTGTTACTTATTGCTAAATGTGGGTGTTAAATTGGTTCTAATGGTGCACAAACCTCTCTTCTATCTGTGCCTTTTTTGCCTCTTTCTGCATTTCTCTTGCTTCTTTCTGCAACTTTCTTCCTCTTTCTGCACCTCACTGTCTTCTTTCTGCACTTCACTTGCCTCTTTCTGTACTTCTCTTGCCCCTTTCTGTACCTCACTAAATCCCCGGGGAGGTGGCGGTCCCTGGGGCTGCGGGGACCCCTGCGGGCCCCTGCTAATGTATTGGACATTGCCCCCGGGACCTGGCCCACCTGGGAGCTTATAGAAAACGAAGCACAAGAGCCCGCGCTTCCTTTTTTTTTATTGTCTCGTCCGGATTTGCGCACCCTGCGCAAATTTGTCAGATTTCTCTTTTAAAAAAAATGCTTTTTGTGGCCCTGGGGGTCCTTGTGGGGCGCCCTGAGCAGGCCTAGGGGGTCAGGGTGTTTCTACCCTGCCCCTTTTTCTTGTTTTTTACCTTTTTTCTACTGTTTTCTTGTGACTCTGTTACAGACTCACAAGATGGCTGCCAACACTTCCTGGGTTGGAGTGTTGGCAGCCAATCAGAATGAAGCTCGTGTTCGGGAGGGTACGCGAATCCTCCTCGGTGCTCAGATATATAAGTTTTTACTTTTTGAATTTCTCAGCAACTACCGAACGGATTTACACCATTTAAAAAAAGCACGCTTTCTGGACCAAGACCCACCTTCTTGCCAAATTTGGTGTAATTCCGTTCAGCAGAACAGGCTGTAGCTTTGTCTAAATTTCCTATGTAAATTTACATGGAGAAAACACGTTTTGGGACCCCCCTTTTTTCTCAGCTCCCGCTTGACGAATCACCCCAAAACTTCAAAGATAGGATCTGACCTGAGAGAACCATTAGTTTTGAAAATTTCGCGAAGATTCGTCAAATGACGCCAAAGATATTGGCAAAAGAAAATACACTTTTCCTATGGAAACTAGGTCCTAACTATAACTACCTACTGGCGACCGCCAGTAGGTAATATATATATATATATATATATATATATATATTCACTGAAAAAAACCATAGGTTTTAGGGACAGTTATAGTTAGTTGGACATTTCACTCGTACAAAACCATAGAAATTCCCCCGTTATAGTTAGTTCAGCTAACTATAACTCGCGCCCGCAATGCACTGCTGATGACGTCACATATTACATCACTCATGACATGGTCAGTGACATCACTGATGACATCACTGATGACATCTCAAATTACATCACTGATGACATCATCCAGTGACTGTGTGTTTCTGTAAAGTTTAAATATGTTTAATATATATAGGGAAAGGCGTATTGAAGAATGAGTGGGTGTATAAGTGTCTGAATGGATGATTTAGTACGTGAGTGACTGACTCTACAAGTGAGTGATTAAATGTATCTTACTGAATGCATGGGTTAGTGATTAAACTGTGTGAATGTCTGTATCCGTCTGTCTGTTGGTTTGTAAGCGGCTGCATGAGCTTTCTGAATAGCTACATGAGTGTCTACATGGGTTATTGATTGATTGTCTGAGTATCTGTATGGGTGCCTGAGTGTTTGTGTGGGTGGGGTGTGTGTGACTCTGTGCATAGATGTGTGAGTTGGTGATTCACTGGGTGCATGGTTTCAAGAGTGCATCTGTGATGGACTGTATGGGTGGGTGAGTGTGTGTATGGGTGTGTTAGTGATTGAATGTATATCTCAGTGGTACATGTGTGAGTAACTACATATGTGAAAGGCAGTATATATGTGTGTTGGAGTATATAAATGGCTATAAGTGAGAGTGTGTGATTGTGAGAGTGGCTGTATGGATGAGTGTGTACTTGTATCAGTGATTGTATAAGAGTGTAAGAATGTGCTAGTATTTGTATGAGTAAGTGAGCTGGTGTGTGTATAACTGTCTAGGTGAGTAAATGGGTGTGTGATTAAGTTTTTTGCATGACTGACTAGGTGTGTGAGTACCTCTATGGATGAGTGGCGGTGTGTGAGTGTTTATATAGGTGTATGAGTGCATATGATAGTCCTGTACTGAGTGACTAAGTATGAGTGCCTGTACGGGTGAGTGAGTGGATGTGTGTGTAGACCTAAGAATCAGTGAGTGGGTATGTAGTTTTTGGTGTTGGAGTGTCTATGGTTTTGAGAATGGCAGTCTGTAATTTAGATTGGGTGTATCAAAAGTTATATTAGGGTGTGAGAAGATGCATGAAATTATCACATGGATGATGTCATCAGTGATGTCATTTGAGATGTCATCAGTGATGTCATCAGTGATGTCACTGACCATGTCATGAGTGATGTAATATGTGACGTCATCAGCAGTGCATTGCGGGGCGTGAGTTATAGTTAGCTGAACTAACTATAACGGGGGAATTTCTATGGTTTTGTACGAGTGAAATGTCCAACTAACTATAACTGTCCCTAAAACCTATGGTTTTTTCAGTGAATTTCAAAGGTTTTTTAAATGCTAATTTCTAACTATAACGTGTCTGAAACCTATGGTTTTTTCAGTGAATTTCAAAGGTTTTTTAAATGCTAATTTCTAACTATAACGTGCCTGAAACCTATGATTTTTTAAGTGAATTTCAAAGGTTTTTTAAATGCTAGTTTCTAACTATGCCTACAGAGGTAGGACATGTGAAGAAAGAAGAAAAAACGCACAGAAAGAAGCAAAATATGTGCAGAAAGAACCAACAGAGGAGCAGAAAGAGGCCTTGTTGCAAAATCATCCTGTGCCCACAACTTTTCAGACGGGTACTGGTGGTAACTGACTCTGACTAACCAGAGCCAGTGCTATTCTAAAAGACACTTAGAATACAGTGAAAACACCTACAAACACTAGGGAACACTATGCGTTGGGGTACCGCTGTGATTAGCATGACCTCCTCTGCAAGTCCCTAGTACATAATAGGGCAGGGGGATTAAAACTACCTCTTAAAACGCGCTACAGGGCGCGTTTGCACAGTGGTGAAGGGAGGGGGGCCTGAGGTGACATGTGTGCAAACGCACCCCGTGGCGCGTTTTAAGTTGCGGATTAAGTCCCCTTGAATCCTGAGGGTCCCTGGGGCCCAACTAGCCCCCCAGGTACCTACAGTTAGGACCACAGAGCTGAGTTGCAGAGAGGCGTTCCGAGGCCACGCACCTTTTTTCACCTTTCTGCAACGCAACTCTGTTGTGCTTACTGAAGGTACCTGGTGGGCTAGTTGGCCCCCAGGGTCCCTCAGGATTCAAAGGGAATTAATTCCCCAACTTAAAACGCACCACAGGGCGTGTTTGCGCACATGTCACCTGAGGCCCCGCCCCCTCCCTTCACCACTGTGCAAACGCGCCCCGTGGTGCGTTTTAAGTTGGGGGATTAGGTCACCTTGAATCCTGAGGGTCCCTGGGGCCCAACTAGCCCACTAGGTACTTCCAGTAAGCACCACAGGCCTGCGTTGCAACGCCTGTAACAAATTGTGCAGTTGTGTTTAGGTAGTGAAGAGGGTCATGCTGGGGGTAGTGTTTTATGGTTTAGGGTAGTGCAGTGGTGTTTGTGTAGTGTAGGGGGTCATGCTGGGGGTAGATTTAGGGTTTAGGGTAGTGCAGTGGTGTTTGGGTAGTGTAGGGAGTCGTGCTGGGGGAGTGTTTTAGGGTTTAGGGTAGTGCAGTGGTGTTTGGGTAGTGTAGGGGGTCGTGCTGGGGGTAGTGTTTTAGGGTTTAGGGTAGTGCAGTGGTGTTTGGGTAGTGTAGGGGTCGTGCTGGGGGTAGTGATTTAGGGTAGTGCAGTGGTGTTTGGGTAGTGTAGGGGTACTGCTGGGGGTAGTGTTTTAGGGTTTAGGTTAGTGCAGTGGTGTTTGGGTAGTGTAGGGGTACTGCTGGGGGTAGTGTTTTAGGGTTTAGGTAGTGCAGTGGTGTTTGTGTAGTGTAGGGGGTAGTGTTTTAGGGTTTAGGGTAGTGCAGTGGTGTTTGTGTAGTGTAGGGGGTAGTGTTTTAGGGTTTAGGGTAGTGAAGTGGTCTTTGGGTAGTGTAGGGAGTCATGCGGGGGTAGTGTTTTAGGGTTTAGGGTAGTGTAGGGGGTCATGCGGGGGGTAGTGTTTTAGGGATTAGGGTAGTGCATTGGTGTTTGGGTAGTGTAGGGGGTCATGCGGGGGTAGTGTTTTAGGGTTTAGGGCAGTGCAGTGGTGTTTGGGTAGTGTAGGGGGTCGTGCTGGGGGAGTGTTTTAGGGTTTAGGGCAGTGCAGTGGTGTTCGGGTAGTGTAGGGGGTCGTGCTGGGGGAGTGTTTTAGGGTAGTGCAGTGGTGTTCGGGTAGTGTAGGGGGTCGTGCTGGGGGAGTGTTTGAGGGTTTAGGGCAGTGCAGTCGTGTTCGGGTAGTGTAGGGGTTGTGCTGGGGGTAGTATTTTAGGGTTTAGGGTAGTGCAGTGGTGTTCGGGTAGTGTAGGGGGTCGTGCTGGGGTAATGTTCTAGGGTTTAGGGCAGTACAGTGGTGTTCGGGCAGTGTAGGGGTCGTGCTGGGGGTGGTGTTTCAGGGTTTAGGGCAGTGCAGTGGTGTTCGGGCAGTGTAGGGGTGGTGTTTCAGGGTTTAGGGCAGTGTAGTGGTGTTCGGGCAGTGTAGGGGTCGTGCAGGGGGTGGTGTTTCAGGGTTTAGGGCAGTGGTGTTCGGGCAGTGTAGGGGGTCGTGCTGGGGGTGGTGTTTCAGGGTTTGGGGCAGTGCAGTGGTGTTCGAGCAGTAAAGGGGGTCATGCTGGGGGTGGTGTTTCAGGGTTTAGGGCAGTGCAGTGGTGTTCGGGCAGTGTAGGGGGTCGTGCTGTGGCTGGTGTTTCAGGGTTTAGGGCAGTGCAGTGGTGTTCGGGCAGTGTAGGGGTGCTGCAGGGGGTGGTGTTTCAGGGTTTAGGGCAGTGCAGTGGTGTTCGGGCAGTGTAGGGGGTCGTGCTGGGGCTGGTGTTTCAGGGTTTAGGGCAGTGCAGTGGTGTTCGGGCAGTGTAGGGGGTCATGCTGGGGCTGGTGTTTCAGGGTTTAGGGCAGTGCAGTGGTGTTCGGGCAGTGTAGGGGATCTTGCTGGGGCTGGTGTTTCAGAGTCTAGGGCAGTGCAGTGGTGTTCGGGCAGTGTAGGGGGTCTTGCTGGGGCTGGTGTTTCAGGGTTTAGGGCAGTGCAGTGGTGTTCGGGCAGTGTAGGGGTCGTGCTGGGGGTGGTGTTTCAGGGTTTAGGGCAGTGCAGTGGTGTTTGGGCAGTGAAGGGGTCATGCTGGGGCTAGTGTTTCAGGATTTAGGGCAGAGCAATTGTGTTCAGGCAGTGTAGGGGGTTTTGCTGGAGGTGGTGTTTCAGGGTTTAGGGCAGTGCAGTGGTGTTCGTGCAGTGTAGGGGGTGGTGTTTCAGGGTTTAGGGCAGTGGTGTTCAGGCAGTGTAGGGGGTCTTGCTGGGGTTGATGTTTCAGGGTTTAGGGCAGTGCAGTGGTGTTCGGGCAGTGTAGGGGGTCGTGCTGGGGGTGGTTTTTCAGGGTTTAGGGCAGTGCAGTGGTGTTCCGGCAGTGTAGGAGGTCGTGCAGGGGGTGGTGTTTCAGGGTTTAGGGCAGTGCAGTGGTGTTCGGGCAGTGTAGGGGGTCGTGCTGGGGGTGGTGTTTCAGGGTTTAGGGCAGTGCAGTGGTGTTCGGGCAGTGTAGGGTGTCTTGCTGAGGGGTGGTGTTTCAGGGTTTAGGGCAGTGCAGTGGTGTTCGGGCAGTGTAGGGGGTCGTGCAGGGGGTGGTGTTTCAGGGTTTAGGGAAGCGCAGTGGTGTTTGGGCAGTGTAGGGGGTCGTGCAGGGGGTGGTGTTTCAGGGTTTAGGGCAGTGCAGTGGTGTTCGGCCAGTGTAGGTGGTCTTGCTGGAGGTGGTGTTTCAGGCTTTAGTGCAGTGGTGTTTGGGCAGTGTAGGGGGTCGTGCTGGGGCTGGTGTTTCATGGTTTAGGGCAGTGCAGTGGTATTCGGGCAGTGTAGGGGGTCGTGCTGGGGCTGGTGTTTCAGGGTTTAGGGCAGTGCAGTGGTTTTCGGGCAGTGTAGGCGGTCGTGCTGGGGCTGGTGTGTCAGGGTTTAGGGCAGTGCAGTGGTGTTCGGGCAGTGTACAGGGTTGTGCTGGGGCTGGTGTTTCAGGGTTTAGGGCAGTGCAGTGGTTTTCGGGCAGTATAGGGGGTCGTGCTGGGGGTGGTGTTTCAGGGTTTAGGGCAGTGCAGTGGTGTTTGGGCAGTGTAGGGGGTCGTGCTGGGGCTGGTGTTTCATGGTTTAGGGCCGTGCAGTGGTATTCGGGCAGTGTAGGGGGTCGTGCTGGGGGTGGTGTTTCAGGGTTTAGGGCAGTGCAGTGGTGTCCGGGCAGTGTAGGGGGTCATGCTGGGGGTGGTGTTTAAGGGTTTAGGGCAGTGCAGTGGTGTACGGGCAGTGTAGGGGGTCTTGCTGGGGGTGGTGTTTCAGGGTTTAGGGCAGTGGTGTTCGGGCAGTGTAGGGGGTCTTGCTGGGGGTAGTGTTTCGGGGTTTAGGGCAGTGCAGTGGTGTTCGTGCAGTGTAGGGGTCGTGCTGGGGGTGGTGTTTCAGGGTTTAGGGCAGTGCAGTAGTGTTCGGGCAGTGTAGGGGATCGTGCAGGGGGTGGTGTTTCAGGGTTTAGGGCAGTGCAGTGGTGTTCGGGCAGTGTAGGGGGTCGTGCTGGGGGTGGTGTTTCAGGGTTTAGGGCAGTGCAGTGGTGTTTGGGCAGTGTAGGGGGTCATGCAGGGGTGGTGTTTCAGGGTTTAGGGCAGTGCAGTGGTGTTCGGGCAGTGTAGGGGTCGTGCTGGGGCTGGTGTTTCAGGGTTTAGGGCAGTGCAGTGGTGTTCGGGCAGTGTAGGGGGTCTTGCTGGGGGTGGTGTTTCAGGGTTTAGGGCAGTGGTGTTCGGGCAGTGTAGGGGGTCTTGCTGGGGGTGGTGTTTCAGGTTTTAGGGCAGTGCAGTGGTGTTCGGGCAGTGTAGGGGGTCTTGCTGGGGGTAGTGTTTCAGGGTTTAGGGCAGTGCAGTGGTGTTCGTGCAGTGTAGGGGGTCATGCTGGGGATGGTGTTTCAGGGTTTAGGGCAGTGCAGTAGTGTTCGGGCAGTGTAGGGGGTCGTGCAGGGGGTGGTGTTTCAGGGTTTAGGGCAGTGCAGTGGTGTTTGGGCAGTGTAGGGGGTTGTGCTGGGGGTGGTGTTTCAGGGTTTAGGGCAGTGCAGTGGTGTTCAGGCAGTGTAGGGGGTCGTGCTGGGGGTGGTGTTTCAGGGTTTAGGGCAGTGGTGTTCGGGCAGTGTAGGGGTCATGCTGGGGGTGGTGTTTCAGGGTTTAGGGCAGTGCAGTGGTGTTCGGGCAGTGTAGGGGGTCGTGAAGGGGGTGGTGTTTCAGGGTTTAGGGCAGTGCAGTGGTGTTCGGGCAGTGTAGGGGGTCGTGCTAGGGTATGTGTTTCAGGGTTTAGGGCAGTGCAGTGGTGTTTGGTCAGTGTAGGGGGTCGTGCTGGGGGTAATGTTTTAGGGTTTAAGGTAGTGCAGTGGTGTTTGTGTAGTGTAGGGGGTCGTGCTGGGGGCAGTGTTTTAGGGTTTAGGGTAGTGCAGTTGTGCTTGTGTAGTGTAGGGGGTCGTGCTGGGGGTAGTGTTTTAGGGTTTAGGGTAGTGCAGTGGTGTTTGTGTAGTGTAGGGTGTCATGTTTTAGGGTAGTGCAGTGGTGTTTGGGTAGTGTAGGGGGTCGTTCTGGGGGTAGTGTTTTAGGATTTAGGTTAGTGCAGTGGTGTTGGGGTAGTGTTTAGGGTAGTGCAGTGGTGTTTGTGTAGTGTAGGGGGTCATGCTGGGGGTAGTGTTTTAGGGTTTAGGATAGTGCAGTGGTGCTTGTGTAGTGTAGGGGGTCGTGCTGGGGTAGTGTTTTAGGGTTTAGGGTAGTGCAGTGGTGTTTTTGTAGTGTAGGGGGTCATGTTTTAAGATGCAACGCTCCAATACCTGACCAGTCTGCACTACATAAAACTGCAAAAAAACTAAAAATAAAAAGTGTTTTGCACACTTTTGTCATTGGGCTATATGTGGGCTACATCTGGGTAATATTTGTGCTACATTTGGGCTCTTTTTTCACTGGTGGCCATCTTGGAAGACTTCTTTGTTATGAAGTTTCCTAATTTCCTCATTTACTGCAGTCTCCTCAGTAGGAAATGCTTTCAGTTTTTTACTTTGATTCCATCAAGAAGGCATTCAGATGTGTCACACATTTGCCATAAATTCAGAATGTTATTACTCTAGTTGTTCATTAGATCACTGTAGTAAAGCTACTGCTCACCAAGGAGTTAACTGGAAGTCTACTGCTGGTATTGAAAGTGATTGTTTCAGTCTGCATGTCAGAATTTTCTAATGAAATAGAAGAGGATTTGAGATCTCACTTAAAACATGCACTAAATTTTCTTTTTGCAGCACTAACCATAATTTCTATGGCAAAATGAACCCCCTCATTTTGTTCCTTTTTAAATTAAATGTTTTAAGTGTTACCAGTTTATTCCAATCAAGATGGCTTCAGGTGTGCCATACTTTTGTCATAAGTAAGGCTGTTAGCACTCTAGTTGTTCTTTAGAACACTCTGGGAAGCTGCAGTAGAACACAAAGGCATCAACTGACAGGCTGCTCCTGTTGAAATATAACAGGAAGATATTTGAGATCTCACTTAAAACATGTCCTAATTTTTCTTTCTACAGCACTAACCATAATTTCTATGGCAAAATGAACCCCCTCATTTTGTTCCTTTTTAAATTAAATGTTTTAAGTGTTACCAGTTTATTCCAATCAAGATGGCTTCAGGTGTGCCATACTTTTGTCATAAGTAAGACTGTTAGCGCTCTAGTTGTTCTTTAGAACACTCTGGGAAGCTGCAGTAGAACACAAAGGCATCAACTGACAGGCTGCTCCTGTTGAAATATAACAGGAAGATATTTGAGATCACACTTGAAACATGTCCTAATTTTTCTTTCTACAGCACTAACCATAATTTCTATGACAAAATGAACCCCATCATTTTGTTCCTTTTTAAATTAAATGTTTTAAGTGTTACCAGTTTATTCCAATCAAGATGGCTTCAGGTGTGCCATACTTTTGTCATAAGTAAGACTGTTAGCGCTCTAGTTGTTCTTTAGAACACTCTGGGAAGCTGCAGTAGAACACAAAGGCATCAACTGACAGGCTGCTCCTGTTGAAATATAACAGGAAGATATTTGAGATCACACTTGAAACATGTCCTAATTTTTCTTTCCAGAGCACTAACCTTAATTTCTATGACAAGATGAACCCCATCATTTTGTTCCTTTTTAAATTAAATGTTTTAAGTGTTACCAGTTTATTCCAATCAAGATGGCTTCAGGTGTGCCATACTTTTGTCATAAGTAAGGCTGTTAGCACTCTAGTTGTTCTTTAGAACACTCTGGGAAGCTGCAGTAGAACACAAAGGAATCAACTGACAGTCTCTGCCCTTGTTGGATGTACATGTTTTACTGAGAATGTCAGACTTCATTCTCACATGACTGAGAAAGATAATGTGAATTTACAGAAAATATGCTCTCATTTTAGCTTCTGGGGCTCCTTCCAAAACTGTATGGGACAAGCATGTGAAAATAGTTTTCTCTCAAACATGATTCATGATATCCCAGCAGAAGGTTTTTCACAGGGTAAAATCACCTTAGAACACACCACAATTCCTGAAATTAGTATGGTACCATCAACAAATGAATTCTAATGTAACTAAAGTCTGTTATCACCCTTTATAGTTCTCCTTTTGGTAACCCTCAAAATCTTCGATTCACTACAATGCATTTCAATGGGGTACTACCATTTATATTGGTCCCAAGATGGCTGCCAGCAATTCCAGGATGAAGTGCTGACAGCCAATCAGATCTCACGATGACATGTGTGGTTATGCTCCGCTCAGATATATATATGTGTTTTTACTTTTGATTTTCTCAGCAACTACTGAACGGATTTACACCATTTAACAAAAAGGGTTCTTTTGGAACCAAGAACTACCTCTTTGCCAAATTTGGTGTAATTCCGTTCAGCAGTTCGGGCTGTAGCCTTGCATAAAGTTTCCTATAGGAAATAGATTTTTTGACTCTTATTTTTTTAATTTCTCCGCAACTACTGAACGGATTTACACCATTTAACAAAAAGGGTTCTTTCTGAACCAAGAACTACCTCTTTGCCAAATTTGGTGTAATTCCGTTCAGCAGTTCGGGCTGTAGCCGTGTCTAAAGTTTCCTATGGGAAAATGAATGGGGAAAACACGTTTTGGGACCCCCCATTTTTCTCGGCCCCCGCTTGACGAATCACCCTGAGACTTTCAGGGTAGGAGCGGACCGGAGCGGGCCATAAAGTTTGAAAATTTCGCGAAGATTCGTCAACCGACGCAAGAGTTATTTCAAATAGAATGTCGCAGATTTCCTATGGAAAATAGGTCCTAACTATAACTATCTACTGGCGACCGCCAGTAGATTATTATCTACTGGCGGTCGCCAGTAGATAGTTATAGTTAGGACCTATTTTCCATAGGAAATCCGCGACATTCTATTTGAAATAACTCTCTTGCCGGTTGACGTATCTTCGCGAAATTTTCAAACTTGTGGCCCGCTCCGGTCCGCTCCTACCCTGAAAGTCTCGGGGATTCGTCAAGCGGGGCCGAGAAAGGGGGTCCCAAAACGCGTTTTCCCATGCAATTTTCCATAGGAAACTTTAGACACGGCTACAGGCCGAACTGCTGAACGGAATTACACCAAATTTGGCAAAGAGGTAGTTCTTGGTTCAGAAAGAACCCTTTTGTTAAATGGTGTAAATCCGTTCAGTAGTTGCTGAGAAAATCAAAAGTAAAAAGATAGTGATATCTATGGCCGAGTAGGGTCCGCGTACCCTCCCGATCACGAGCTGCATGTTAATTGGTTGTCAGCTGGCTGTCAACATTCCGATTCAGGAAATGTTGGCAGCCATTTTGTCCCTCGGTAGAACCGAGGGACAGAAACAAGTGCGCAAAGCGCACAAAGGGGGCAGGGTAGAAACACCCTGACCCCTAGGTTTGCTCAGGGGTCCCACAAGGACCCCCTGGGCAAAAAAATAAATAAATAATTTTTTAAAAAATCGGCAGGATGCGCTCAGGGTGCGCGAATCTTGCCCAAAAAAAAAAAATCGAAGCGCGGTCTCCCGCGCTTCGATTGTATTTTGCCCCCGGGTGGCCCAAGTCCCGGGGCATGGTGGGGGACCACCACCCCCCGGGGCTTTTTTTAAAAAATGGTGCGGGAGGGCTCTGAGCCCTCCCGCAGCCCCGGGGACCACCACCTCCCGGGGCTTTTTTTTATTAATTGAACAACCTGTGTGGGGGCTCTAGCCCCCACACGCCCGAGGACCGCCACCTCCCCGGGGCACTAACAAATTAAAATGAGGGTCCGTTTTGGACCCCGAAGCCCCGGGGACCACCACCTCCCCGGGGCTGTGCTGATGTAGGGAGGGGGGCCGCGCGGGCCCCCTCCTGGTGCCCTTGATGGCCCTGGGGACCGCCACTCCCCAGGGCCGGCTCCTGCAGTGTCCCGGGGTGCCTACCCCGGGACACTGTAGTTTGCTATGGCAGGACGGGAGCCTCGCGGCTCCCGTCCTGCCATAGCAAACTGCTTTGGATATTGGAAGAGAGAGCAGGAAACCTGCTCTCTCTTCCAATATCCAAAGCACATTGCTTTTCCACATGGGGAGCAGCATGTCAGCTGCTCCCCATGTGGAACAGCAATGCCGGCTCCCAAGGGACGTGGGGAGCCGGCGGGACTGTGGGGGATTGGGGACCCCCACAGTCCCCAACGGAGAGGGCCAGCCCCGGGGGATGGGGTCCCCGGGGCAAGTAGTGGCCCAGGAGGGAGGGCCACGCGGCCCCGCTCCCCAAAAAAGAAAAAAAAAAATGGAAAGGCCGGCCCCGGGGATGGGGTCCCCGGGGCCTTAAATGGCCTGAGGAGGGGGCCACGCAGCCCCCTCCCAAGAAAATAAAAAAAGGCCATGCCCCGGGGGATGGGGTCCCCGGGGCCAATACAGGCCCAGGGAAGGGGGGCCACGCGGCCCCCTTCCCGTTTTTTTTTTTAATTAAAAAAAAGGGGTAAGGCCCTGGGGGATGGGGTCCCCAGGGCCCAAAAACAGGAAAAAGGAAGGGGGCCACACAGCCCCCCTTCAGAGGACAATTTTTTTATTTTTTTTAAAACGATCAGGCCCGCAGGCCCCGCCCCCTTCCTTCACCACTCTGCAAACGCGCCCTGGCGCGTTTGCAGAGGGGAACGAATTCCCCTTCAATACTGGGGGTCCCTGGGGGCCAACTAGCCCACCAGGAACCTCCAATATGCGCCAGGGGCTGCGTTGCAGAGACGTGTAGAGAGGCCACACCCCTTTTACACCTCTCTGCAACGCAGCTCTGTGGCGCTTTTGGAGGTATATGGTGGGCTAGTTGGACTCCGGGGACCCTCAGGATTCAAGGGGACTTAATCCCCAGCTTAAAACGCGCCACGGGGCACGTTTGCACAGTGGTGAAGGGAGGGGGCGGGGCTTCAGGTGACATGTGTGCAAACAGGCCCGTGGCGCGTTTTAAGATGGGGAATTAAATCCCCTTCAATCCTGAGGGTTCCTGGGGGCCAACTAGCCCAAAAGGTACATCCAGAAAGCGCCACAGAGCTGTGTTGCGGAGAGGTGTAAAAAGGGGTGTGGCCTCTCTACACGTCTCTGCAACGCAGCCCCCTGGCGCATATTGGAGGTTCCTGGTGGGCTAGTTGGCCCCTCGGGACCCTCAGGATTCAAGGGGACTTAATCCCCCAACTTAAAACGCGCCACGGGGCGCGTTTGCACAGATGTCACCTCAGGCCCCGCCCCTCCCTTCACCATTGTGCAAATATTCTTCTAAAATCATCCGAAATACGAATTCCGATTTACTCACCTGTTATCAGGAGAGACCTCAGTGCTGTATCTTTCAGCCCAGTACTGGTCCTGAAAAGTAATTTTAACCGTACTTACCAGTAACTTGAATTTCCTTCCATAGGCTAACATTGACTGGTTTCACTTGGAAATTCTTCTAAGTGTGGAGTTTTGGAACTTTAAAATATTCCTCTAAAATCAGCCGAAATACGAATTCCGATTTACTCACCTGTTCTCAGGAGAGACCTCAGTGCTGCATCTTTCAGCCCAGTACTGGTCCTGAAAAGTAATTTTAACCGTACTTACCGGTAACTTGAATTTCCTTCATAGGCTAACATTGACTGGTTTCACTTGGAAATTCTTCTAAGTGTGGAGTTTTGGAACTTTAAAATATTCCTCTAAAATCAGCCGAAATACGAATTCCGATTTACTCACCTGTTATCAGGAGAGACCTCAGTGCTGCATCTTTCAGCCCAGTACTGATCCTCAAAAGTAATTTTAACCGTACTTACCAGTAACTTGAATTTCCTTCCATAGGAATCCATTGTCTGGTTTTCAGCAGAAAAGTTTCAAAGTGTCGATTTTCACAAACTACAAATATTCCTTAAAAATCGCCTGTATGACTTAAACGCATTTTTTCAACTGTTTACAGGAGATGCACCAGTGCTGGATCCAGGATCCAACACTGAGTAAGAAAAAGTAACGATAACAGTTTTTACCTGCTAAGTGAATTTCCTTCCATAGGATAACATTGGTGATTCTATGAGGAAAAGTTTCTAAGTGTCAACTTTTAAAATACAATAATATTCCTTAAAAATCACGACTGTAACCAAAACGCTTTTACTCAACTGTTTACAGGAGATGTCCCAGGACTGATTCTAGGATCCAGTCCTGTGGTTAGAAAAGTAATCCATAAAGTAACTAATTGCATTTAACTAGAAATTCACATTGAGCTGAATGTTGCATTGTGTTTGAAATTGTGTTGCCCATTGCAACAACTGTAACTACTGTACTTAAAACTCTATTGCCTATGTGCTAAGTATTTAAACTAAAGTAATTCATTCTGAGAAAGTATTTTTGTAATGTAATGTATAATGTAATTACAATGTAATTTAAAAAATAAAATATGTAAAAGAAATTGTTTCTAAAAATGTAGTAAATCAGTATGAAAAAAATAATATAAAAATTAATACATTTAAAAAATGTCATTTAAAAACCTTTGAAATTCACTGAAAAACCGTAGGTTTCAGGCACGTTATAGTTACAAATTAGCATTTAAAAACCTTTGAAATTCACTGAAAAAACCATAGGTTTCAGACACGTTATAGTTAGAAATTAGCATTTAAAAAACCTTTGAAATTCACTGAAAAAACCATAGGTTTTAGGGACAGTTATAGTTACAAATTAGCATTTAAAAAACCTTTGAAATTCACTGAAAAAACCATAGGTTTCAGATATGTTATAGTTACAAATTAGCATTTAAAAACCTTTGAAATTCACTGAAAAAATCATAGGTTTTAGGGACAGTTACAGTTAGTTGGACATTTCACTCGTACAAAACCCGTGAAATTCCCCCGTTATAGTTAGTTCAGCTAACTATAACTCGCGCCCCGCAATGCACTGCTGATGACGTCACATATTACATCACTCATGACATGGTCAGTGACATCACTGATGACATCACTGATGACATCTCAAATGACATCACTGATGACATCATCCACGTGATAATCTGATGCTGCTCCTCACACCCTAATATAACCTTTGATACACCCAATCTAAATTACAGACTGCCATTCGCAAAACTATAGACACTCCAACACCAATAACTACATACCCACTCACTGATTCTTAGGTCTACACACACACATCCACTCACTCACCCGTACAGTCACTCATACTTATGGTCACTCAGTACAGGACTATCATATGCACTCTTACTCCTATATAGACACTCAAACACCGCCACTCATCCATAGAGGTACTCACACACCTAGTCAGTCATGCAAATAATTAAACACACTGCCATTTACTCACCTATACAGTTATACACACACCAGCTCACTTAATCATACAAATACTAGCACATTGTTACGCTCTTATACAATCACTGATACAAGCACACACTCATCCATACAGCCACTATCACAATCACTCACTCTCGCTTATAGCTATTTATATACTCCAACACACATATATACTGGCTTTCACATATGTAGTTACTCACACATGTACCACTGGGACATACATTCACTCACTAACACACTCCTACACACACTTACCCACCCATACAGTCTATCACAGAAGCACTCTTGAAACCATCCACCCAGTGAATCACCCACTCACACATCTATGCACAGAGTCGCACACACCCCACCCACACAAACACTCAGGCACCCATACAGATACTCAGACAACCAATCAATAACTCATATAGACACTCATGTAGCTATTCACAAACCCATGCAGCCACTTACACAGCAACAGACAGACGGATACAGACATTCACCCAGTTTAGTCACTAACCCATGCATTCAGTAAGATACGTTAAATCACTCACTTATAGAGTCAGTCACGCACCTACTAAATCATCCATACAGACACTTACACACCCACTCATTCTTCAATACGTCTTTTCCTATATATATTAAAAATATTTAAACTTTACAGAAACACACAGTCACTGGATGATGTCATCAGTGATGTCATTTGAGATGTCATCAGTGATGTCATCAGTGATGTCACTGACCATGTCATGAGTGATGTAATATGTGACGTCATCAGCAGTTATAGTTAGCTGAACTAACTATAACGGGGGAATTTCACGGGTTTTGTACGAGTGAAATGTCCAACTAACTATAACTGTCCCTAAAACCTATGGTTTTTTCAGTGAATATATATATATATATATATATATATATATATATATATATATATATATATATATATATATATGTCTGCTTTTCTATTAAAGTCTTTAAGCATAGGATTAGCACAGTGCCATCCATGCCGAGATAGAAAGGGACGAAGTCTTTTGCCATTTCTACAGCAACGTTTTTAAGCATAGGATTAGCACAGTGCTATCCATGCAGAGCTGTAAAATGACAAAAGCTTTTTACCACTCCAGGTGCAGTATTACAGCTTTGAATTGGTAAAATGCCAACCAAGCCAACCTGAAATGAATAAAAGCAACTCCTGACACGTGTTTAGCTCTTATTAGAGCTCTTCAGGGAGGTAGAGCTTTGTCCAGAAACAAGAGAGCACCCAGTATAAGTCAAAACAATACCCTTTCAGGCTTAAAGTGATGCATAAATTATGAAAAAAGAAGCGGAGAACTCTGGGTAGTTCTCAAGTTTAGGTGGAAAGCAGCTCCTGTATAGAGCACTCTCAACAGAAAAAAACAGAAGCCGGAAGCTCACGGAGGCGCTCTTGGTTGGGGGATGATGTCCCCTTTGTTGCTGAAGGTTCTTAGGGGCCAACTATCCCACCTGTTACCTCCAGTAAGCTCCACACATCTGGAATGCTGAGAGGTGATCGGAGGCCACTCCCCTTTTTCCACCACTCTGCAAACGTGCCTCTAGGCACACTGCTAGTGGGGTGATGACTTCCCCTTGTGTCATGAGGGCCTCAGAAGTAAAGTGTACTTCATCCCCCAAGCAGCAATGTGCCAGGAGGCATGTTTGCAGAGTGGTGGAGACAGGGGGGCGGGGCCTGTGACCACCTCTCAGCAATCCCACTTTGTGGGGCTTACTGGAGGTAACAGGTAGGCTAGTTGGCCCCTAAGGACTCCCAGCAGTGATGGGGACTTCATCCCCCAACCAAGAGCGTGACAGGAGGCATATTTGCAGACTGGTGGAAAAATGGGGGCGTGGCCTGCTATCAGAACTCAGTAATTCTGCTGTGTGGGACTTACTGAAGGTAACAGGAGGGGTAGTTGGCCCACAATGACGTTCTTGGGGCCAACTACCCCTCTTGTTACCTCCAGTAAGTCCCACACAGTGGGATTGCTGAGAGGTCTTCGGAGGGCATTGCTCCCTTTCTCCACCACTCAGCAAACGCGCCTCCTGGAACACTACGGGTTGGGGGATGAAGTCCACTTTACCTCTGAGGGACCTTGAGGACCAAGCAGCCCTCCAGGTTCCTCCTCCTGTAAGTCCTACGCAAGGGAATTCCTGAGATCTGGTAAGACGCCCAGCCCCATTTCACCACCACTCTGCAAATGCGACTAATACTTAAAAAAAAAAAGACATTCACAGAAAAAAACAAAGATTACAGGGACGTTATAGTTAGGAATTAGCATTTAAAAAACCTTAGAAATTCACTGAAAAAACCACAGGTTTCCGGGACGTTATATTAGGAATTTGCATTTAAAAAACCTTATAAATTCACAGAAAAAACAAAGGTTACAGAGACGTTATAGTTAGGCTGACATTTCACTCGTACAAAACCAGAGAAATTCAGCCGTTATAGTTAGCTGAGGTAACTATAACTCGCGACCCCGCAATGCACTGCTGATGACGTCACATATTACATCACTCATGACATGGTTAGTGACATCACTGAAAACATCTCGAATAAAGGAAAGAAAGAAAGTTGTTGAGGCCATGTGATTTATATGGGAGTCAAAATGACTTGCTTGTTATCGAAGATGACTCCAAGATTTTTAAATTTTTCCAATGGGGAAGGAACGGGGCCAGCAATCTGGGGACCAGAAATCAGCTGCGTTTGCCGAACCGCAGAATTTCAGTTGTGCTAAAATTCAGTCTTAGTGTTACAGCAAACAAATGATGGACGGAATGCTGACAATGCAAACATTCTCCCCCAGTCAAAAGATCTGGGTTAAATCCATCGTTCTTTTGCCCATTATGCCACCCCAGTTTGGACCCAGCCATATGCAAATCAGTCTTGACCCTGTGCCCCATGGGAACAGTCCAGACCGAACTGCCAGGCCAGGTCCTCCCTGGACCGGAAACAAGCATCCTGGGACTGGTTTCAGGGTATGTCACCCTTCTTCAGCCAGGCTAGCTTGAATCCAGTGGCACAATGAGCAAGGGACCCATGTCTGGGCATACCCATCCCACTTAGGGCAAAAAGTGTTACAGCAAACAAATGATGGACGGAATGCTGACAATGCAAACATTCTCCCCCAGTCAAAAGATCTGGGTTAAACCCATCGTTATTTTGCTCACTACGCCACCCCAGTTTGGACCCAGCCATATGCAAATCAGTCTTGACCCTGTGCCCCTTGGGAACAGTCCAGACCGAACTGCCAGGCCAGGTCCTCCCTGGACCGGAAACAAGCATCCTGGGACCGGTTTCAGGGTATGTCACCGTTCTTCAGCCAGGCTAGCTTGAATCCAGTGGCACAGTGAGCAAGGGACCCACGTCTGGGCATATCCATCCCACTTAGGGCAAAAAGTGTTACAGCAAATAAATGATGGACGGAATGCTGACAATGCAAACATTCTCCCCCAGTCAAAAGATCTGGGTTAAATCCATTGTTCTTTTGCCCACTACGCCACCCCAGTTTGGACCCAGCCATATGCAAATCAGTCTTGACCCTGTGCCCCATGTGAACAGTCCAGACCGAACTGCCAGGCCAGGTCCTCCCTGGACCGGAAACAAGTATCTTGGGACCGGTTTCAGGGTATGTCACCCTTCTTCAGCCACGCTAGCTTGAATCCAGTGGCACAGTGAGCAAGGGACCCACGTCTGGGCATATCCATCCCACTTAGGGCAAAAAGTGTTACAGCAAACAAATGATGGACGGAATGCTGACAATGCAAACATTCTCCCCCAGTCAAAAGATCTGGGTTAAATCCATCGTTCTTTTGCCCACTACGCCACCCCAGTTTGGACCCAGCCATATGCAAATCAGTCTTGACCCTGTGCCCCATGGGAACAGTCCAGACCGAACTGCCAGGCCAGGTCCTCCCTGGACCGGAAACAAGCATCCTGGGACCGGTTTCAGGGTATGTCACCCTTCTTCAGCCAGGCTAGCTTGAATCCAGTGGCACAGTGAGCAAGGGACCCACGTCTGGGCATACCCATCCCACTTAGGGCGAAAAGTGTTACAGCAAACAAATGATGGACGGAATGCTGACAATGCAAACATTCTCCCCAGTCAAAAGATCTGGGTTAAATCCATTGTTCTTTTGCCCACTACGCCACCCCAGTTTGGACCCAGCCATATGCAAATCAGTCTTGACCCTGTGCCCCATGGGAACAGTCCAGACCGAACTGCCAGGCCAGGTCCTCCCTGGACCGGAAGCAAGCATCCTGGGACCGGTTTCAGGGTATGTCACCCTTCTTCAGCCAGGCTAGCTTGAATCCAGTGGCACAGTGAGCAAGGGACCCACGTCTGGGCATACCCATCCCACTTAGGGCGAAATGTGTTACAGCAAACAAATGATGGACAGAATTCTGACAATGCAAACATTCTCCCCCAGTCAAAAGATCTGGGTTAAATCCATCGTTCTTTTGCCCACTACGCCACCCCAGTTTGGACCCAGCCATATGCAAATCAGTCTTGACCCTGTGCCCCATGTGAACAGTCCAGACCGAACTGCCAGGCCAGGTCCTCCCTGGACCGGAAACAAGCATCTTGGGACCGGTTTCAGGGTATGTCACCCTTCTTCAGCCAGGCTAGCTTGAATCCAGTGGCACAGTGAGCAAGGGACCCACGTCTGGGCATATCCATCCCATTTAGGGCAAAAAGTGTTACAGCAAACAAATGATGGACGGAATGCTGACAATGCAAACATTCTCCCCCAGTCAAAAGATCTGGGTTAAATCCATCGTTCTTTTGCCCACTACGCCACCCCAGTTTGGACCCAGCCATATGCAAATCAGTCTTGACCCTGTGCCCCATGGGAACAGTCCAGACCGAACTGCCAGGCCAGGTCCTCCCTGGACCGGAAACAAGCATCCTGGGACCGGTTTCAGGGTATGTCACCCTTCTTCAGCCATGTTAGCTTGAATCCAGTGGCACAGTGAGCAAGGGACCCACGTCTGGGCATACCCATCCCACTTAGGGCGAAAAGTGTTACAGCAAACAAATGATGGACGGAATGCTGACAATGCAAACATTCTCCCCCAGTCAAAAGATCTGGGTTAAATCCATTGTTCTTTTGCCCACTACACCACCCCAGTTTGGACCCAGCCATATGCAAATCAGTCTTGACCCTGTGCCCCATGGGAACAGTCCAGACCGAACTGCCAGGCCAGGTCCTCACTGGACCGGAAACAAGCATCCTGGGACTGGTTTCAGGGTATGTCACCCTTCTTCAGCCAGGCTAGCTTGAATCCAGTGGCACAGTGAGCAAGGGTCCCACGTCTGGGCATACCCATCCCACTTAGGGCGAAAAGTGTTACAGCAAACAAATGATGGATGGAATGCTGACAATGCAAACATTCTTCCCCAGTCAAAAGATCTGGGTTAAATACATCGTTCTTTTGCCCACTACGCCACCCCAGTTTGGACCCAGCCATATGCAAATCAGTCTTGACCCTGTGCCCCATGGGAACAGTCCAGACCGAACTGCCAGGCCAGGTCCTCCCTGGACCGGAAACAAGCATCCTGGGACCGGTTTCAGGGTATGTCACCCTTCTTCAGCCAGGCTAGCTTGAATCCAGTGGCACAGTGAGCAAGGGACCCACGTCTGGGCATACCCATCCCACTTAGGGCGAAAAGTGTTACAGCAAACAATTGATGGACGGAATGCTGACAATGCAAACATTCTCCCCCAGTCAAAAGATCTGGGTTAAATCCATCGTTCTTTTGCCCACTACGCCACCCCAGTTTGGACCCAGCCATATGCAAATCAGTCTTGACCCTGTGCCCCATGGGAACAGTCCAGACCGAGCTGCCAGGCCAGGTCCTCCCTGGACCAGAAACAAGCATCCTGGGACCGGTTTCAGGGTATGTCACCCTTCTTCAGCCAGGTTAGCTTGAATTCAGTGGCATAGTGAGCAAGGGACCCACGTCTGGGCATACCCATCCCACTTAGGGTGAAAAGTGTTACAGCAAACAGATGATGGACGGAATGCTGACAATGCAAACATTCTCCCCCGGTCAAAAGATCTGGGTTAAATCCATCGTTCTTTTGCCCACTACGCCACCCCAGTTTGGACCCAGCCATATGCAAATCAGTCTTGACCCTGTGCCCCATGGGAACAGTCCGGACCGAACTGCCAGGCCAGGTCCTCCCTGGACCGGAAACAAGCATCCTGGGACCGGTTTCAGGGTATGTCACCCTTCTTCAGCCAGGCTCGCTTGAATCCAGTGGCACAGTGAGCAAGGGACCCACGTCTGGGCATACACATCCCACTTAGGGCGAAAAGTGTTACAGCAAAATTTGGCATGGTGAGCAAAAAAACGATGGATTTAGGCCCAGATCTCTGTACTGGGGTGAATGTATGACATTGTTCTGCATTCTGTCCATCACTTGTTCTTTTTGCAGAATTCAGTCTTAAGCAGTTAGAGTTCATCTAGTGGCTCATAGATTCCATGCAAGGTTTTAACTTTCTCGCAGTAGATTCAGGGTTTCTGGGAAAGGATGCCACAATTTGGGTGTAATCGGCATATGATATTACCTGGAAACTGAAGAATTTTATGAGCTTGACATGAGGAGAGATTTATAGATTAATCAGGGTGGGGCTTAAGGAGGCTCCCTGGGGAAAACCACAGGGCAGATTCAAGGGTTTCGAGGTGTAGGCACCAAGAGGGACGTATTGTTCTCTGTCCTTGAGGAAGGAGGGCATTAAGGCCAGTGCAGAGCCGATTGATGAGGATGTTATGGTCCATGGTATCAAATGCCACCGATAGGTCCAAAAGGACCAAGGCGGCATATTCCCCGTTAGCCACGAGTTCTCTTAAATTTTCAGTAACAGAAATAAGCGCTGTCTCAGTGCTGTGCTGGCTTCGGAAGCCTGATTGGGAGGGATCTAGAAGATTATTTTAGGTGATGAATGTGGCAAGCTGTTGGTTGAGCACTTTGTTCAGAATTTTAGCCGGCAGGGGGGGACAGGAAATGGGACGATAGCTTGATGGATCCAAGGTGGTTAGAGAAGCCTTTTTTATCAAGGGAAAAATTGTGTTTTTTTTCCAAAGTCAAGGAAAAGATCTGCTGTGAAAGATTTAGTTGAAAATAGGGTTACGACGGTTAGCGATGACTTTGGGGGCTAGATGCAATATTCTGGGGGGGCAAGGTTCCGCCGGGAAACCTGAGTTAGTAGTAAGTTGTAGGTTTGTAACTTGTTCTTTGACCAAAGGAGTAAAGTATGGTAAGACTCAATTGAGATTGTTGGATGGTTCATAAGGAGGGTTTGTAATAGTCGAAGAGTGATCCTTTTGGAAGGATGAGAAAATATTTAAAATTTCCTCTTGAAAGGTAGAGGCTTGGAAGTCACAAAACTCTTGACTGACATTTGTGCAGTTACTGGGGGAAGGATTGGATAGAGATTTAACTGTTTTGAAAAGTTCTTTAGATGAGTTTATGGTAGACTCTATTTTAACGGTGTAGTAAGATGAATTTTCAGCAAGAATCATGGGGCATATTATCAAGAAACGGCGTTAAAATTATCGCCGGTTTAGCGGCAGAAAACTGCCGCTAAAGCGGCGATAATGGGCTTGATAATATGCCCTAGAGAATTCCAATAGAAGCCCATGTTCTGGTGTCAACATGGGCTTCTATTGGAATTCTCCAGGGCATATTATCAAGCCCATTATCGCCACTTTAGCTGCAGTTTTCTGCCGCTAAACCGGCGATAATTTTAACGCCGTGCTTGATAATATGCCCCCATATTTTTATAAACCTGGAGAGATTTTTTGTAGGTGGCTTTCTCCTCTTCCTTGTATTGGAGTCTCCATTTCTTTACCAAGTTCCGGCAAATTTTCTTTTGATCTTTGAGCCTAGAGGAGTACCAGGGGTCTGAAGTGGTTTTACGGTGAGTGCGACTGGTGGTGGGAGGAGCTAGGATATCTAGGGTTGTATTCAACTAAGCATGGTAATTGTCTACTGATGACTCTGGCTCACCGGTAATAAGAGGAGCCAGGTCGAGAAGAGTGTTAGTGAGATTGGTCAAGGTCAGTTTGTGCTAGGGCCGTATAGTTCCTGCTTGTGATATTAATGTTAAGAAATGCACTGGGATGGTCACACGAATATCAAATCTCACTGAAAAGTGGTCAGACCATGCTAAACAAATAGATTTGAGGAATTTGATAGCCAGATAATCAGAAAGAATCCCATCGAAAGTGTGACGAGTGGTGTGGGACAGACCCAGGACCACTTGTGTGAGACTAAAACTGATCATATTATCTATAAAAAGGGCAACATTAGGTTCTGACGTGTTTTCAAGGTGATAATTAAAGTCACCAAGAAACGGTAAAAAGTTCAAAGTTTAGTCTAGATTCAAGATAGGAGCTTATAAACTCATAGCAATTAATTTTTGTGGAAGGGGGATGATAAATAAGAATGACATTAAAGCTGTTTTTGGCATCTAGTTTCAGTTGGAAAGCCAAAGCTTCGATTTCGAGACGAGGTGGGAGAGGAGAGCTGGTTGCACCTATTGAATTTCTGGCTATAATAGCAACACCCACTCCTCTGTGGTCTGTGCGTTAGTGTCTCTATATAGCATAGCCTATGGGCATAGTGATTGCAAAGTCAGGACCGGCTACAGGGTGAGCCCAAGTTTCGTCAAGGAAAGCCAAGTCGACTTTGTATAGTGTTAGGAAGTCCCTAAATTCTTGACAATTTTTGATTAGAGATCTTACATTGATAAGAGCACATTTGAAGTGCCTATGTGCATTGGAGGCTAAACACTGGGAGTTAGATATACAATCTTTCGGGGTAGTGGGGTGTTGAAAAGGCAAGCAGAACATTTATACACGTGAGTGCCAACAGAGGGGCCATACATTTCACAGAGAGGATTCTTACCGACATTACAGAAGGCTAGTAGGTCTTCTTTTGAGTGAGGTGCCATGGGGATAAGATCTCATAGGAGAGAGACACCACAGGCTCCTTCACTACCTATCACTCCCAACAGACAGTGCACATGTGACTTTTGCTACCCCCGGTCCACCTTGCAGTTCCATCATTGTCAGACAGGAAGTCAGGCTACAGGGATGGGTTGCACCAGGCTCAGACCTCCTGGACAGAACAAGATCTTTTGCTCCTGCTCCCCTCCCTCTAACTGCTCATCTACTCTGAGGCCAGCGGATTGTATACCCTGCACAATGGGGGAACCCCCAGTGGACAAACTGGACGTTATCCTACAGGAGATCCGTGACTCTAGAGCTGCTATGGAACAGCAACTCAGGGCTATTTCCACGGACATTATCCTCCTTAAGGATGAGCACTGTAAGTTGGAGGATAGAGTGCAAACCACCGAGAAGACGTTGTCAACGTTGGAACCAGGCCTACAGACCAAGCTACTATAGTGTCACAATCACGTAGACAAGTGGAACAGCTCCAGGATCGGGCTGAAGATGGGAAGGAAGAGTGCGCCGAAACAATGTTCTCATAGTGCATATGCCTGAGGGCACAGAAGGCGCACACCTTACACAATTTGTAGAGACCTGGCAACGTTCAGCAGTGTCCCCGACAGGTCTACTGGATCTTTTCACAGTGGAAAGGGCACACCGTGTACCAAAGAGAGGCTCAAACCTGGCGCATCCCCAAGATTAATTGTAGCAAAGAACCTTAATTAGAAAGACCGGGACAACTGCTCCATGTGGCAAGGGAAAACACAACTCTCACAGTGGAGGGTACGAGAGTCTCACTGTTCTCTGATTACACACTTGTGGTTCAATAGCAGCTCTCCTCATTCATGGAAATGAAAAGCCATCTACGCACAACTGGACTCACTTATGCTTTAATTTTCCTGGCTAAACTCAAAGTCCTCTACGATCAAAGCTCTCACTTCTTCAATACCCCAGAGGCAGCTATAGACAAGCTGGACCGCAACTTTCCGGACTCGCGAAGACAAGATCAACAGCAATCATCGACTCCAAAGCCCTAACGTCAGTCTGGACGATGGCGTTGTGGCATGGCTGCCAAAGACTTCACAATGGTTGTACCGTACCCCCAGCAGGCCTGATACAGCCAGAGGGTGGCCATAAGATCTGCACTACGCACCATGGCCTGCAGTTCCATTTCCAGCTCATCCTGAGGTAGTGCATCAGACTCAGACACAGATGGCAGCATGGAACTCTTTCCCATGGTCACGCCATAGGTGGCTAATGACTTGTTGAGCTAAAAAGTTGTGAGTATGTCCTGGTACTGTAACTCATGTTATTGGACTGGGTAAGCATATGTATGCAGATGGGGGTCCTGTGGGCCTCAGACAGATATTTACTTACTCTCATTATATGCTTCCTCCGGGGTGGTTTTGATCTTTGGGTGTCGTATCACTGCTTCACTGTTAGTTGGGGCCTGGGTCTGGGCTCACAGCCGGCTTGCGGTACGTTTTTCTGTGCCGATGTTCTGCATGCCAAAGTTTATACAATCTACCCAATAAGCATAGGCCTCTGGATTTCTTTGATTCTCATGTTTGGTTTTATATGGTTGTTTGGTCGAACAACGTTTTATTGCTGGACCTTGTATTGGGGAAGTTAGTTTTTATGTTTGATTCTGTCATCAGTGATTATCATGTGGGGCAATATGTATCACCAGAGAAGGACAGAGTTTAGCTATTGGAACATCCAATATCATGGCCACTACACCGAATTCTAATAACATACTCACCTGGAATGTCTGGGGACTGGGAACCGTACATAAGCAGCATAGGGTACTAGCACACCTACATAGGCGTTAAGCACACATAACTTACCTCCAAGAGACACACCTCATCATGCTGGAAGCCCAGAAGCTTTCACACCTCATACTTGGCCTATGCCAGGGGAGCTGTGATTTGCGTGTGAGCGTAAGTACCCTTTATAGTCAAGGAATCCAACCAAAATTGACACACATGGTTTTTACGTGCTGTTACATGGTAGCTTGGATGGGGCGCAGATTGTGCTAGGGTGCATTTGCGCACCAAATCATGAGCAAGATGTATTTGCATCCCACTCATCTATGATGCTGGCAGATATGGTGCATCTCCCCTAGGTGATGGGTGGCGATTTCAAAGCAATGGCAGATGTTTTTTAGGACCGCTCACATTTGCGAGCATGGGTCCGACCCGACAAGCCAGAGCCTTTCAGGAGTGAGTGATGGGCTGGGACCTTGCATATGTCTGGCACAGCCGTAATTTAGGGCTGAGGGAATACTCATTCTACTCTCCCCCACATACACTCGACTCCCGCCTTAACAGGTTCTTCTGTGCTTTCTTTTTACAGCTCCAGGTCACCCATGTCACATACTTTGGTAAGACACTATCAGACCATAACCCATTAGAGATTACATTTGCATGGGGCCTAGTCCCGGCTCTAAACCCGACATAGCGCCTCCAGCTGCTACTGCTTGAAGATGCTGTGTTCTGTGAAACACTGGCTACAATCATTGTCATATATTTAACAGACAATACTGGAAATGCCTCATCTACATTAATTGAATGGGAGGCCTTCAAGGAGGTGGTGCAGAGAGCATCCATTAATACATTGCTGGGTGCCTGAGGGGAGGTCTTGAGAGAGCTTACATGAGTAGAAAATAGTTTAGGCCCTCTGGAGCTGGCAGTGGCACAAAATTCTGATTCTGCAACCCAACTTCAGGAAGCTCGAGAGACTTATGCTGATATTCTGGATTGCCCACAGCTCATAGACAATAGAACTTACACTCAGAGAACACAAACAGAAGCATACAAGTCCAGCACGCTTCTTGCTTGCTTGATTAAACCTGAACTGTCGCCTACCTCTTTCCTTCTAATACATACACCATGCCATGGCACAATGACTACGCAGTTAGAAATCAATAATGCGTTTCTGGACTATTATACGGATTCAGATATCGCTCCCCCTTCCGCCGATCCGGCTGCCATAGCCTCCTATCTAAGTTGGTTAACATTCCCCCGGGTTGCGGCGGCTGATTGAGAAGCTCTTAAAGCTCTCATATCCGCAAATGAAATGCTCGGAGCCATCAAGAACCTGACTCCGAATATAAAACCGGGCATTGACGGCTTACTGGTGGAATTTTACTCCACATATGCCACAAGTCTGTTTCCCCGCCTTGTAAAATTATATACTGTCTCCCTGGAGGAGGTCGCACTTCCCCCTTAGACCTATGAGGCGCTATTAGCATCCCTTCTCAAGCCAGGCAAGCCACCCAATGACATATCCTCTTATAGGCCCCTCTCTCTGTTGAATACTGAATATAAGATCCATAGCAAGTCCTGGCACATTGACTGCTTCCTCTACTCCCCCAGTTACTGCATGTGGCCCAATGCAGCTTGGTTTCAATACCTCCTTGGACATACGTCCCTTCTTCTACATAACGGACTGGTGAGGGATCAGTACCCATTCGCTGGATGCCTTTCCCTCAATATTAGACAAGCATTTGATTCCATCAGCTGGGACTTTATGCCGGTGGCACTCACATCTTCTGGGATATCCCCTGCATATATACTCTGGGTGCAGCTGCTATATTCGGTCCCTATGGCCAGAGCCAAATGGGATCATATATTCCCGCCCGTATGAGGTGTCACAGGGACACAACAAGGTTGTCCACTGTCCCTATTACTGTTTGTCTTAGCGGTGGAGCCTCTTGCACAGTGTTTCTGTCAGTAAGCCTATAGGTCACTATGGGACGGAGGCTGCATTTGATAATGCTCTATGCGTATGATATGACCTATGGGATGACCTGAGTGGGGCATGCTGGCTAATGACTGAATTCGGTGACCCATCAGGTCTCCGGATTAATACAGGTAAGTCTTACGCGTTTTCATTTAACAATACCTTTCAAGGCCCAGGGGTTCAGTTTGAGCCTCTGAGTATCCCGGTGGCCTTGCGGTCATTTCAATATCTCAGCGTACAAGTGTACCATGAACCAGAAGAGATATTAGACAGTAATCTTCTCTAGGCGATCGCTTTGCTCAGACCACAGTTGGATTTTTAGACCATGCTGTCTCTTTCGGTGGCCTGCTGGTTTGCTCCCTCGTCTGTTATATTGCTTTGCAAATTTACTGGTCCTAGTACCGCCCCTAATATACCTTTGTGTGGCCTCCCAACTTCCTTGGGGACCTTGACAGCAGGGATGTTACATCCCTGGGAGCAAGGAGGAGTGCTGTTTGTCTGTTCACTCTTTGCAGATGGTTCATTAATGCCACACCTCAAGTTTGCCCAGGCTCACTGATTACCGGAGATGCTGTGCTTAACTCATGCTAGTTTTGACAGCTATGGTTGCCGGTATTGGTCGCCACATGGAACAGAGCCAGTGACGCATGAGTTGTAACAGGCACTACACACTATGGGTCACAGCAGACATCTGATCAGTTGGCTGTATCGTGGACTCCATGCCCATCTTGGGCTGTCCTTAGATCCACTCAGGCACAGATGGGAGGCAGATACTAATAGGGAGATTACAGGTAGGGAATGGTCCTTTCTCTTGCAGTACCTCAAAAAGAGTTCGCGTAACTCACATTTTAACTGTATACAATTGTCTCCATTCCACAGGGCCTACCTCACGCCCCACAAAATTAATGTGAAGCTCCCCATGGCCTCCGCGGGTTGCCCCAGATGGCACATACTGGACGTAGACCTTGCACACATGTTGTGAGCCTGCCCCTCACTGAAAGTCTACTGATCAGAAGTAGGGACTATATTATTGAACATAACAGGAACGGATCATTGGCGTACTCTAGAACTAAGTATATTAAGTTTATATCCCAGACCCAAGAGCACTGCAGTAAGATCTTGGTTTGCAGAATTAGCTTTGCTGCATGCCAAGCGTCTGTTGACAAGAAACTGGAAATCCCCGTGGGTCCCCCCAGTTGCAAGGTGGTGGGAGGAGGTTGCCCACTGGGGACTGGCAGAGAGTGCTTCACCATGAGAAATGTAGATGATTGCATAAGAGGCCAATATCTCTAAAATTAGATGCCCCATTTGAAGCATTTAAGGTGCAGGATGGTGAAGAGGACAGTGCACACTAGTGCCACATAAAATCCGCCTACTTTTGTGCCGTGTCTGCGGAAGTATTCACCCCCATGCTGTGCACCTTATTGTACCCTAAATTTCTCAGCCAAGTGCAGTTGCTTCTACCCACGTCCCGGGAGGGAGTAATTGTTAGATCTAATACCATACTGTGGCTCACTGCTGTGAGAAATAACAGACCCTCCCTACAAGTGTCACAAAATCTACGCACTTCACACAGAATGTGACACCACACCATCCACATCATCACGTTAATGTTAAGAAGATGACAGGCACCTGTGGGAGTGAAGAGGGACTGCGGCTCATTTTCAGGAGACGTATACCACGGTGGGCACTGGAACTGTACAATTTATACTATATGCAATGTAATGCTCAGATCGCTATGTCACCTGTTATCTCACCCACATGGAAGTGGATTGTATGTATAAAACATGCAATAAAGTGTGTTACTTACACTGACTCCTATATAATACAGAAACATAAATATACACATCCAAACTGTACCTAGTTGTAATAAACGTGTTCTGTTTATACGATGCAAAGTGCGCACGTACCTATAAATGTGAACAAAGCATGGAATATAAAGACAAATTAATTTTTTGAAAAAAAAACATTTTTGCCTGCATCACACATCATTCTAAAACTATTCATCATGGACTAGCTCATTCTGCAAAATGTAAAAATGTAATCTACTTTTCAGGCACAAAAATCATATTTAACGAAAAGAAAAATTGCACAGATGCATCATTTGCACTAAAAAGCACTATGGTCAAAGACTACGTGCCAGATGTACGACCATTTCATTTTGCGACTTGCAAATTCCAATTTTTAGCGACTTGCAATTAGGGAGTCACAAAATGAAATGTACTAATGTGTCTCAGACACATTTAGTGGTTCGCAATAGGGTCGCAATGTATTCATGAGGTAGGTCGCAATTTCTGACCCATTAGAAGTGGCCTATAATCACAGGGATGGTGGCCCACGGGTATCAGCAGACCAACATTTCTGTGATTGCTTTTTAAATAAAGCAATTTTTTTTTCTGAAATGCACCCCCTTTTCCTTAAAGAAAAAAAACAAAGTTTCCCTTTCATTTTTTAAGAGCAGGCAGTAGTCCGTTGGTGCCCACTTTTACAAAGGGGAAGGGATCCCTTGGGGACCATTTTACGTTTGCAAATGAGTTATCACCTTCTTCACGGAGTCGGTAAAATATGAATGTTTTGCGACCGCATTCTGGTCGCAAAACATTTATACATGCCACTGCGACTCGCTATTAGTAAGGGACACCCTTGAAATGCCCCTTTCTAACAGCGACTCGCAAACTCTATTTTGCGAGTTGGTAATAGATTACCAAATCGCAAAATAGGATTAATACATTGCAAAAGCCATTTTAGCGGTCGCAAATGGCCTGATTCTCCATTTAAGACTGCTAAAAATGGTCATACATATGGTCCTAAATGCTGTGATGATGGAAGCACGTAGTTTGCAGTCAATTAGGTGTACAATAAATATTCTAGTCTTCCATAGTTATTGCACATGTGGGGATTTTAAATTTCAGCCTGGTAGCATAATAATTTTTCTGAAACAGTGTCATTAGATTGTTCATAGAAATTAATTAAATGACCACATCAAAAATACATAATTGAAGAAAAATAATAATAGAAAAACAAAGAAAACAAAGAAATTGATCCTTCTTTTCAAAGGCAGTAATTGATTATAGCCTTTTTTTTTAACAGAGTTTTATATAGCACGAACTTGACCCGAAGGTATCGGGTATCAGATCGCTTTACATAGCACCAGTTGCGTTACATGAGGACACATTCATTTTGTTAGGTAAATACAAAATGGTCCATTAAATTGCAGTTTCAAACCAGAAATATTCAATATGGAGGGACAGTCCAAGGTTTTTTTTCCTGGCTTTACAAATGTAGAGAGTGGTACTACAACAGTAGAAGAAAATATGCAATCTGACTCTGTTGTACCTGACAGCTCGCATGGTTTTCCCCCAATTTTATATTTCAATCCGCCTGTTTTTGCTGACTAAATTGTTGCAGGTCTTAGGACTCTGCACACTTTAAAACTGCTAACCAGTGCTAAAGTGCTTGTGCTCTCTCCATTAAACATGGTGAAATTGGCTTACACCCAATTGGCACATTTAATTTGCTTGTAGGTCACTAGTAAAGTGGTACTACATGTGCCCAGGGCCTGTAAATTAAATGCTACTAGTGGGCCTGCAGCACTCATTGTGACACCAACTTAAGTGGCCCTTTAAAAATATCTCATGCCTGCTATTACCACCTATGAGTGCAGTTTTAAACTGCCATTTTGTCCTGGCAAAATAAACCTTTTGGCAGGCCTAAAACCTACCTTTTTAATACATATAAGTCACTCCTAGTGTAGGCTCTAAATAGACCAGAGGGAAGGGTGCAGTGTATTTGAAAAGTTAGACATGTCATTTTAATTCTTACAAGTCCTTGTAGTGAAAAACTCTTAAATTAATTTTTCACTACTTCAAGGCCATCCTATCCCATAGGATGACATTGGGTTACCTTATTATGTTGTATAGGTGATAACCTACAATTGGGAGCAAGAAAGAATGTCCAGCTTGGTGCCTAAAGAATTTTAAACTCTCTTTAAAGTTGGATTTTAAGTCACAATTCTGAAAATATCACTTTTAGAACATTGCAACACAAAAAGATGGTGGACGGAATGCTGAACATAGTCAAACATTCACCCCCAGTCAGAGATCTGGGTTAAATTCATCATTTTTTTAACTCACCGTGCAACCCAATCTTGGACCCAGTCATATGCAAATCAGTCTTGACCCTGCTCCCCATGGGAACAGTCCAGCCCGAACTGCCAGGCTAGGTCATCCCTGGACAGGAAAACAAGCTTCCTAGGACCAGTTTCCGGTATCACCTCTCATCAGCCAGGCTAGCTTGAATCCAGTGGCATAGTGAGCATGGGACCCATGTCTGGGCATGCCTTTCCCACTTAGGACAACTATAGCATCACAAAAAGATGATGAACAGAATGCTGAACATTTTCAAACATTCACACCCAGTCACAGATCAGGGTTAAATCCATAATTCTTTTGCTCAACATGCTGCCCCAGTTTGGACCCATACATTTGCAATTAGTATTGATCTTGTTTCCATGGGAAAGGCCCAGCCCAAACTGCCAGGCCAGGTCTTCCCTGGACCAGAAAACAAGTATCCTGGGTCTGATTTCACAGTATTACCCCTCATCAGCCAGCCTGGCTTGAATCCAGTAGCAAAGTGTGCACAGGGCCCACTTCTGGTCATACCCTTCTACTTTTAGAACTTTGACATTTTCTTCTCCCAACCATTTGGTGCATGCAGCCTGTATTCTGGGTCACATGATTAGGTGAAGCTGGCAGTTGGTCTTTGTGTATTGCTCCCAGACATTGAGACAAAAGAGGGAATACGTGTAGGTGGGATAGGCCATCTTGCTAGTGGAGTGGAGCTGTCACCTACCATACTTCACAAGGGAACCTCATTTACAGATTCCACCAGGCTGCACTGCCACACCTTTGTTTTGAATCGAATGAATCAATTATTTCAATTATTTCTGCTTTACTCTTATTTTTCATCGTGTTTAACCGTTTTTTAATCCATTACTTTTTCTTTATGCTCAATTCATTTTACTCAAGTCTGTTTAAGACGTAGATCTCTCAGAAAAGCTCAGGAGTCAATAGTGGGTTCCACATGCCAAGATTTTTAATAAAACAACCCAATGCATTTCGGGAAGTAACTTCCCTTCTTCAGGGGCATCTACAATATACAAAAATAGGACATAATCAACTTTATGAAACACTTCATTGCATTTTACAAGCAACATTTATATTGATAAAAAACCAAAAGCATATTTTTAACCCATTTACACAATAATTCCACCCTCATTCGAGAACTACTGGCAGACTGTGACCATTTCACCTTAGTGCCCTAAATTCAACATGTTGTTTATCCAATCGATTCACCCCCGCAGTATGCTGCGCCATATGATAATTGCTTTCATAGATATATAAAAATGCATTACTCTACGCTTACCATAGCTTACTGGTCACCGCATTTAAAAAAGAAAATTAAATCATTTCTTCCTTCCTTCTCAGCGTATAAAAACGCTTCTGATACGAGTTAAACCAGATACCTGCGAAAACATTCTGTTTTATGCTCATGACCGTATACTACGTCACCCAATAATTCATTGCACCTGTGTGCGTCAAAACTTCACGCTAACATAAACAAAGGACTAACCAAACTTCAAGTCCACAGTTGCTTAAACCCGATATCACTACAACTCCCAGTGCACATCATTTATGTAGTACTCGCATTGTTATACTGAATGTTCATATAGTGTTCAATGAGTCCGTACGCTTTTGTATAAGATAGTTAATCTGTTGCGGAAAAATTGCTGAACTGTTTTTAAATAAAGTGCTTCACTCCTAATGATCAGACATGGAAGGGAACCCTGCTTCTGTGCTTGTCGCCATCTATAATATTTTGCAGTAATCATGTTCTTACGTAGTATTCCTTGTGCTCTTGTATTCATCATGTACTCTTGGGTGCAATCTCAGTTGAGACGAAAAAATTCATAGTTATGAGATACATGAGAAGAGATGCACTCCTGTTATCCTTGGTTTAATCCTTCTTTTGCCTTTTGATTTTGACGGCGTGCAAAAAACCTGCCTCGCGCTTCGTCCCGTTGCGCTGTAACGTTATATCTCCACAAGGGAACCTCATTTACAGATTCCACCAGGCTGCACTGCCACACCTTTGTTTTGAATCGAATGAATCAATTATTTCAATTATTTCTGCTTTACTCTTATTTTTCATCGTGTTTAACCGTTTTTTAATCCATTACTTTTTCTTTATGCTCAATTCATTTTACTCAAGTCTGTTTAAGACGTAGATCTCTCAGAAAAGCTCAGGAGTCAATAGTGGGTTCCACATGCCAAGATTTTTAATAAAACAACCCAATGCATTTCGGGAAGTAACTTCCCTTCTTCAGGGGCATCTACAATATACAAAAATAGGACATAATCAACTTTATGAAACACTTCATTGCATTTTACAAGCAACATTTATATTGATAAAAAACCAAAAGCATATTTTTAACCCATTTACACAATAATTCCACCCTCATTCGGGAACTACTGGCAGACTGTGACCATTTCACCTTAGTGCCCTAAATTCAACATGTTGTTTATCCAATCGATTCCTGGCTGAAGAGGGGTGAAACCCTGAAACCGGTCCTAGGATGCTTGTTTCCGGTCCAGGGAGAACCTGGCTTGGCAGTTCGGGCTGGACTGTTCCCATGAGTCACAGGGTCAAGACTGATTTGCATATGGCAAGGTCTAAACTGGGGTGGCATGATGAGCAAAAGAATGATGGATTTAACCCAGATCTTTTGACTGGGGGTGAATGTTTTGATTTGTTCTGCATTCCGTCCATCAATTGTGTGTCTTTTGCTTTCTCGCCCTAAGTGCGCCAGGTATGACCAGACGTGGGTCCTGGGCTCACTGTGCCACTGGAATAAAGCTATCCTGGCTGAAGAGGGGTGAAACCCCGAAACCGGTCCTAGGATGCTTGTTTCCGGTCCAGGGAGGACCTGGCTTGGCAGTTCGGGCTGGACTGTTCCCATGAGGCACAGGGTCAAGACTGATTTGCATATGGCCAGGTCTAAACTGGGGTGGCATGGTGAGCAAAAGAATGATGGATTTAACCCAGATCTTTTGACTGGGGGTGAATGTTTTGATTTGTTCTGCATTCCGTCCATCAATTGTGTGTCTTTTGCTTTCTCGCCCTAAGTGCGCCAGGTATGCCCAGACGTGGGTCCTGGGCTCACTGTGCCACTGGAATAAAGCTATCCTGGCTGAAGAGGGGTGAAACCCCGAAACCGGTCCTAGGATGCTTGTTTCCGGTCCAGGGAGGACCTGGCTTGGCAGTTCGGGCTGGACTGTTCCCATGAGGCACAGGGTCAAGACTGATTTGCATATGGCCAGGTCTAAACTGGGGTGGCATGGTGAGCAAAAGAATGATGGATTTAACCCAGATCTTTTGACTGGGGGTGAATGTTTTGATTTGTTCTGCATTCCGTCCATCAATTGTGTGTCTTTTGCTTTCTCGCCCTAAGTGCGCCAGGTATGCCCAGACGTGGGTCCTGGGCTCACTGTGCCACTGGAATAAAGCTATCCTGGCTGAAGAGGGGTGAAACCCCGAAACCGGTCCTAGGATGCTTGTTTCCGGTCCAGGGAGGACCTGGCTTGGCAGTTAGGGCTGGACTGTTCCCATGAGGCACAGGGTCAAGACTGATTTGCATATGGCCAGGTCTAAACTGGGGTGGCATGGTGAGCAAAAGAATGATGGATTTAACCCAGATCTTTTGACTGGGTGTGAATGTTTTGATTTGTTCTGCATTCCGTCCATCAATTGTGTGTCTTTTGCTTTCTCGCCCTAAGTGCGCCAGGTATGCCCAGACGTGGGTCCTCGGCTCACTGTGCCACTGGAATAAAGCTATCCTGGCTGAAGAGGGGTGAAACCCCGAAACCGGTCCTAGGATGCTTGTTTCCGGTCCAGGGAGGACCTGGCTTGGCAGTTCGGGCTGGACTGTTCCCATGAGGCACAGGGTCAAGACTGATTTGCATATGGCCAGGTCTAAACTGGGGTGGCATGGTGAGCAAAAGAATGATGGATTTAACCCAGATCTTTTGACTGGGGGTGAATGTTTTGATTTGTTCTGCATTCCGTCCATCAATTGTGTGTCTTTTGCTTTCTCGCCCTAAGTGCGCCAGGTATGCCCAGACGTGGGTCCTGGGCTCACTGTGCCACTGGAATAAAGCTATCCTGGCTGAAGAGGGGTGAAACCCCGAAACCGGTCCTAGGATGCTTGTTTCCGGTCCAGGGAGGACCTGGCTTGGCAGTTCGGGCTGGACTGTTCCCATGAGGCACAAGGTCAAGACTGATTTGCATATGGCCAGGTCTAAACTGGGGTGGCATGGTGAGCAAAAGAATGATGGATTTAACCCAGATCTTTTGACTGGGGGTGAATGTTTTGATTTGTTCTGCATTCCGTCCATCAATTGTGTGTCTTTTGCTTTCTCGCCCTAAGTGCGCCAGGTATGCCCAGACGTGGGTCCTGGGCTCACTGTGCCACTGGAATAAAGCTATCCTGGCTGAAGAGGGGTGAAACCCCGAAACCGGTCCTAGGATGCTTGTTTCCGGTCCAGGGAGGACCTGGCTTGGCAGTTCGGGCTGGACTGTTCCCATGAGGCACAGGGTCAAGACTGATTTGCATATGGCCAGGTCTAAACTGGGGTGGCATGGTGAGCAAAAGAATGATGGATTTAACCCAGATCTTTTGACTGGGGGTGAATGTTTTGATTTGTTCTGCATTCCGTCCATCAATTGTGTGTCTTTTGCTTTCTCGCCCTAAGTGCGCCAGGTATGCCCAGACGTGGGTCCTGGGCTCACTGTGCCACTGGAATAAAGCTATCCTGGCTGAAGAGGGGTGAAACCCCGAATCCGGTCCTAGGATGCTTGTTTCCGGTCCAGGGAGGACCTGGCTTGGCAGTTCGGGCTGGACTGTTCCCATGAGGCACAGGGTCAAGACTGATTTGCATATGGCCAGGTCTAAACTGGGGTGGCATGGTGAGCAAAAGAATGATGGATTTAACCCAGATCTTTTGACTGGGGGTGAATGTTTTGATTTGTTCTGCATTCCGTCCATCAATTGTGTGTCTTTTGCTTTCTCGCCCTAAGTGCGCCAGGTATGCCCAGACGTGGGTCCTGGGCTCACTGTGCCACTGGAATAAAGCTATCCTGGCTGAAGAGGGGTGAAACCCCGAAACCGGTCCTAGGATGCTTGTTTCTGGTCCAGGGAGGACCTGGCTTGGCAGTTCGGGCTGGACTGTTCCCATGAGGCACAGGGTCAAGACTGATTTGCATATGGCCAGGTCTAAACTGGGGTGGCATGGTGAGCAAAAGAATGATGGATTTAACCCAGATCTTTTGACTGGGGGTGAATGTTTTGATTTGTTCTGCATTCCGTCCATCAATTGTGTGTCTTTTGCTTTCTCGCCCTAAGTGCGCCAGGTATGCCCAGACGTGGGTCCTGGGCTCACTGTGCCACTGGAATAAAGCTATCCTGGCTGAAGAGGGGTGAAACCCCGAAACCGGTCCTAGGATGCTTGTTTCCGGTCCAGGGAGGACCTGGCTTGGCAGTTCGGGCTGGACTGTTCCCATGAGGCACAGGGTCAAGACTGATTTGCATATGGCCAGGTCTAAACTGGGGTGGCATGGTGAGCAAAAGAATGATGGATTTAACCCAGATCTTTTGACTGGGGGTGAATGTTTTGATTTGTTCTGCATTCCGTCCATCAATTGTGTGTCTTTTGCTTTCTCGCCCTAAGTGCGCCAGGTATGCCCAGACGTGGGTCCTGGGCTCACTGTGCCACTGGAATAAAGCTATCCTGGCTGAAGAGGGGTGAAACCCCGAAACCGGTCCTAGGATGCTTGTTTCCGGTCCAGGGAGGACCTGGCTTGGCAGTTCGGGCTGGACTGTTCCCATGAGGCACAGGGTCAAGACTGATTTGCATATGGCCAGGTCTAAACTGGGGTGGCATGGTGAGCAAAAGAATGATGGATTTAACCCAGATCTTTTGACTGGGGGTGAATGTTTTGATTTGTTCTGCATTCCGTCCATCAATTGTGTGTCTTTTGCTTTCTCGCCCTAAGTGCGCCAGGTATGCCCAGACGTGGGTCCTGGGCTCACTGTGCCACTGGAATAAAGCTATCCTGGCTGAAGAGGGGTGAAACCCCGAAACCGGTCCTAGGATGCTTGTTTCCGGTCCAGGGAGGACCTGGCTTGGCAGTTCGGGCTGGACTGTTCCCATGAGGCACAGGGTCAAGACTGATTTGCATATGGCCAGGTCTAAACTGGGGTGGCATGGTGAGCAAAAGAATGATGGATTTAACCCAGATCTTTTGCCTGGGGGTGAATGTTTTGATTTGTTCTGCATTCCGTCCATCAATTGTGTGTCTTTTGCTTTCTCGCCCTAAGTGCGCCAGGTATGCCCAGACGTGGGTCCTGGGCTCACTGTGCCACTGGAATAAAGCTATCCTGGCTGAAGAGGGGTGAAACCCCGAAACCGGTCCTAGGATGCTTGTTTCCGGTCCAGGGAGGACCTGGCTTGGCAGTTCGGGCTGGACTGTTCCCATGAGGCACAGGGTCAAGACTGATTTGCATATGGCCAGGTCTAAACTGGGGTGGCATGGTGAGCAAAAGAATGATGGATTTAACCCAGATCTTTTGACTGGGGGTGAATGTTTTGATTTGTTCTGCATTCCGTCCATCAATTGTGTGTCTTTTGCTTTCTCGCCCTAAGTGCGCCAGGTATGCCCAGACGTGGGTCCTGGGCTCACTGTGCCACTGGAATAAAGCTATCCTGGCTGAAGAGGGGTGAAACCCGAAACCGGTCCTAGGATGCTTGTTTCCGGTCCAGGGAGGACCTGGCTTGGCAGTTCGGGCTGGACTGTTCCCATGAGGCACAGGGTCAAGACTGATTTGCATATGGCCAGGTCTAAACTGGGGTGGCATGGTGAGCAAAAGAATGATGGATTTAACCCAGATCTTTTGACTGGGGGTGAATGTTTTGATTTGTTCTGCATTCCGTCCATCAATTGTGTGTCTTTTGCTTTCTCGCCCTAAGTGCGCCAGGTATGCCCAGACGTGGGTCCTGGGCTCACTGTGCCACTGGAATAAAGCTATCCTGGCTGAAGAGGGGTGAAACCCCGAAACCGGTCCTAGGATGCTTGTTTCCGTTCCAGGGAGGACGTGGCTTGGCAGTTCGGGCTGGACTGTTCCCATGAGGCACAGGGTCAAGACTGATTTGCATATGGCCAGGTCTAAACTGTGGTGGCATGGTGAGCAAAAGAATGATGGATTTAACCCAGATCTTTTGACTGGGGGTGAATGTTTTGATTTGTTCTGCATTCCATCCATCAATTGTGTGTCTTTTGCTTTCTCGCCCTAAGTGCGCCAGGTATGCCCAGACGTGGGTCCTGGGCTCACTGTGCCACTGGAATAAAGCTATCCTGGCTGAAGAGGGGTGAAACCCCGAAACCGGTCCTAGGATGCTTGTTTCCGGTCCAGGGAGGACCTGGCTTGGCAGTTCGGGCTGGACTGTTCCCATGAGGCACAGGGTCAAGACTGATTTGCATATGGCCAGGTCTAAACTGGGGTGGCATGGTGAGCAAAAGAATGATGGATTTAACCCAGATCTTTTGACTGGGGGTGAATGTTTTGATTTGTTCTGCATTCCGTCCATCAATTGTGTGTCTTTTGCTTTCTCGCCCTAAGTGCGCCAGGTATGCCCAGACGTGGGTCCTGGGCTCACTGTGCCACTGGAATAAAGCTATCCTGGCTGAAGAGGGGTGAAACCCCGAAACCGGTCCTAGGATGCTTGTTTCCGGTCCAGGGAGGACCTGGCTTGGCAGTTCGGGCTGGACTGTTCCCATGAGGCACAGGGTCAAGACTGATTTGCATATGGCCAGGTCTAAACTGGGGTGGCATGGTGAGCAAAAGAATGATGGATTTAACCCAGATCTTTTGACTGGGGGTGAATGTTTTGATTTGTTCTGCATTCCGTCCATCAATTGTGTGTCTTTTGCTTTCTCGCCCTAAGTGCGCCAGGTATGCCCAGACGTGGGTCCTGGGCTCACTGTGCCACTGGAATAAAGCTATCCTGGCTGAAGAGGGGTGAAACCCCGAAACCGGTCCTAGGATGCTTGTTTCCGGTCCAGGGAGGACCTGGCTTGGCAGTTCGGGCTGGACTGTTCCCATGAGGCACAGGGTCAAGACTGATTTGCATATGGCCAGGTCTAAACTGGGGTGGCATGGTGAGCAAAAGAATGATGGATTTAACCCAGATCTTTTGACTGGGGGTGAATGTTTTGATTTGTTCTGCATTCCGTCCATCAATTGTGTGTCTTTTGCTTTCTCGCCCTAAGTGCGCCAGGTATGCCCAGACGTGGGTCCTGGGCTCACTGTGCCACTGGAATAAAGCTATCCTGGCTGAAGAGGGGTGAAACCCCGAAACCGGTCCTAGGATGCTTGTTTCCGTTCCAGGGAGGACGTGGCTTGGCAGTTCGGGCTGGACTGTTCCCATGAGGCACAGGGTCAAGACTGATTTGCATATGGCCAGGTCTAAACTGGGGTGGCATGGTGAGCAAAAGAATGATGGATTTAACCCAGATCTTTTGACTGGGGGTGAATGTTTTGATTTGTTCTGCATTCCATCCATCAATTGTGTGTCTTTTGCTTTCTCGCCCTAAGTGCGCCAGGTATGCCCAGACGTGGGTCCTGGGCTCACTGTGCCACTGGAATAAAGCTATCCTGGCTGAAGAGGGGTGAAACCCCGAAACCGGTCCTAGGATGCTTGTTTCCGGTCCAGGGAGGACCTGGCTTGGCAGTTCGGGCTGGACTGTTCCCATGAGGCACAGGGTCAAGACTGATTTGCATATGGCCAGGTCTAAACTGGGGTGGCATGGTGAGCAAAAGAATGATGGATTTAACCCAGATCTTTTGACTGGGGGTGAATGTTTTGATTTGTTCTGCATTCCGTCCATCAATTGTGTGTCTTTTGCTTTCTCGCCCTAAGTGCGCCAGGTATGCCCAGACGTGGGTCCTGGGCTCACTGTGCCACTGGAATAAAGCTATCCTGGCTGAAGAGGGGTGAAACCCCGAAACCGGTCCTAGGATGCTTGTTTCCGGTCCAGGGAGGACCTGGCTTGGCAGTTCGGGCTGGACTGTTCCCATGAGGCACAGGGTCAAGACTGATTTGCATATGGCCAGGTCTAAACTGGGGTGGCATGGTGAGCAAAAGAATGATGGATTTAACCCAGATCTTTTGACTGGGGGTGAATGTTTTGATTTGTTCTGCATTCCGTCCATCAATTGTGTGTCTTTTGCCTTAGTGAGAAGGACTGGACCTGCATTATGAACCCAGGACCACAAAAGTGACTCCAAGAGCTGGTTAGCTGGCCTCCTAATCAGAGCCTCAAGGAGAAAAAAGGCTCCAATCACCCCCAAATCTCCACCCTTACTCTTCCTGGTGTGAGTCATGCCCCCAAAGATGTGCAAACCTAGTCCTGGGCTGTTCGAAGTAGACCTAAAGGTGCTCTGCCAGCCCAGCTGTCATCCTAGCAGATCTGATGCAGCTTTATTTATTGCCTCACAGCCCTGCATCGGAACCACCGCAGCATGATGCATCCATGACACAGGACCTCACAGCTTCTCAGAACTGCCACTGTGGAATGCATCCTCAATGAAGGACTTTGCATCGGAGCCCCACGGGTCTCTGGAATCGCCTCTGCGAGATTCATCCTTGATGCAGGGCTTCACATCACAGCCCACAGCTCAACGGAACTACTGCTGCCCAACGCATACTTTAATAAATGTTGCTCTATTTTTCTAAATTGGTGTGGTATTTTTCCAGTGTTGTATTTTCACTTTAGTATTGTTTGAAGTGCCGCATGAACTCTTTACACACTTTTTCTAACTTAAGCCTGACAAGAATTGTGGTTGTTGCTTCAATAAGGGTTCACCCCACCCACCCTCAGCGAGTAATCCAATTTCCTACAGACTGTTTGTTGCAGAGTTTTGTTTTTTTTGCTCTTCTGGCCTTCTTCTTGAAACCAACCAGTGTAGGACTTCTGCTATTTCTCCAGCCTCACATTTGGGATTCTTGGTTTGTTCTTCTCAGCTGCTGGACATTCTCAAATCTCCTAGACTTCAGGCTGTCCACAGACACATCCCAAGAACAGTCAGGCAGCTGTTTCCACTAAAGATGGTGTAATCCCCCTTTGCAACAAATGCACAAAGGTGGCATCCCAGTTTTTGAATTTCAACAGGAGTAGAGAGAGCTCTTATGTATTTGTCTGGCAAGTAGGCAAAGTTTCACTTAGCACACAAGATAGAGAATCCTCACTCCTACTCCCACCCTAATTATAAAGCAATTCAAACTTGGTTTTAAAATGACCCCATAACTTACAATTGATGAGTGATCTTAACCCAATCATTAAAAACGTTTGCCATAGTATACATTGCTGCCTTTACCAAACATTGTTGCATTTCCTCTTCTTATAAAGTACAAAGTGTCAATAAACTACACAAAAACCCATTGCAAGCAAGTAATCAAACACTGTTAAAGAGATTTCTTCAACCCTAACCACTTCAGTCTTTTTCATCTTAAAGGCAACTCAGCACTAGCTCAGGATGCCACACAGAACAAAGGAGATGAAATCTTTGGCAATAAATCATTCTTCAAAAAGACAGAAAATGGCAAAGCAATATATTAGCAGTTGCCAGTGCATACCCCTTGGTGCCATTGCATGCGCTGTTTATGTAAGGGCACTGAGGTGTATGCACAACAGTGCCCAATACCAAATGCACTTACAGCAGTGCATACCCCTTGGTGATCTAACATACTCTGCAGTAATGACTGCAGAGTTTGTAAGGGCGTCTAAGGGTATGCACTGTAAGTGCACTTGATATTTGGCAGTGCTATTTCTTAGCAAAAATTGCATCGTGACATCTATTTTTCGAAATGAGGGTGCATTTTGCACTAAGAAAATAGGGCCAGATGCCCAGTCTGCCCTATTGCGCAATTCTGCTTAGTCTTGATGAATCAAATTCCCCCAATAACGCCCACCCCTATTTTATTGTTGTAGCATCTCCTGATGCATATTTAGGGCCAAATGCGGCCGTTATCACATGTGATCACAGCCACTTTCGTCATTAGAAATTTAAATATATATATATATATATATATAACCTACTGGCGGTCGCCAGTATGTAGTTATAGTTAGGACCACGTTTCCATAGGAAAAGCATTTTTTGATGTGCTTATAACTTTGGCATCGTTTGACGAATCTTTACGAAATTTTCCAAAAAGTTCCTCTTTTCTGGTCAGCTGCTATCCTAAAAGTTTGGGGGATTCGTCAAGGGGGGCTAAGAAAAAGGGGGTCCCAAAACGTGTTTTCTCCATGCAATTTCCATAGGAAACTTTAGACAAGGCTACAGGTCAAACTGCTGAACGGAATTACGCCAAATTTGGCACAGAGAAATGTATTGGTCCAGAAAGCACGCTTTTGTTTAAATCGGATAAATCCGTTCAGTAGTTTTAGAGAAATATCAAATTTTCTAGATATCGATATTTAAGAATTCTGACATCTGATTGGCTGAAGCGTTACGAGCACGAGCTTGCGGCTGATTGGCTGCGAACTGTTGAAACTAGGAAGTGTTGGCAGCCATTTTGTGATTCAGTCCGTCAGCTCACAACTCTCCCTCTACAAGGCATCAGGTCTGTAGTTCTACCTCTGCGAGGCAACACTAAAAATATACCGCAGCTCTGTCTGTGCGAGATACCCCTTTCATGGTCCCTCTCCCCACATCACCAGCTTGCGGCTATGCCTTTAGAAGTGAGTCCGTCGGCTCGCAGCTCTGCGACTGCGAGCTGTGAGCCATTTTGTGACTCAGTCCGTCAGCTCGCATCTCTCCCTCTAAAAGGCATCGGATCCATAATTCTACCTCTGCGAGGCAATACTGAAAATATCCCGCAGGTCTGTCTGTGCGAGATACTCCTTTTACGCTCCCTCTCCCCACATCATCAGCTCGCGGCTATGCCTTTAGAAGCCAGTACGTCGGCTCGCAGCTCTGTGTCTGTGAGCCGTGGGGCCTGCAGCTGTACCTCTGTGAGCCACCTCGTTAGCTTGTAGCTATGTCTGTGCTAGCAGGCCCGTCGGCCCGTTACTCTCCCTCTGTGAGTTAGCCCGTCGGGTTGCAGCGCGGAGGGCTCGCAGCTGTATCTCTGTGAGCCAGCCCGTTAACTGATAGCTGTGTGTCTGCTAGCAGGCCTGTTGGCCCGTTGGTCTCCCTCTGCGAGTCAGGCCACAGCTCTCCCTCTGCGAGCCGGTACGGTGCTGTGCTTTTGCGAGCCAATGGCTCGTAGGTCTCCCTCTGCGAGCTGAGCCCACGGGCCGCAGCTCTTCCTCTGCGAGCCTGCTTGACGGCCCGCAGGTGTCCCTCTGCTAACCGAATCACAGCTGATACTCTGCAAGCCGAAATTGGGAATATAAGGCGGCTCTAAAAAAGCCCTTCTGTTTATTAGTTAGAGCTACATGTAAGTGCGAATGCACAGCTTCAGGTTAATCAGGAAAATTCGGTTTCCCTCATCTGTGAAGTGTACTCCATCACTTCTGTAGATATCAGCGATATCAAAACGTATGTTGTTGTTGTAAATCGACCCCATTCTATGGTCTCTGAGGTATGCAGACACAGCTTTGTTGGCATTCTGCCTAGATTTTTCAATCTTATGACAAAATTGGTTTGACCATTTCCACTTCTGTCTTTGGCATATATTGGAATATACAAAGACAGTTTGAGGCAAAAGTAACATCAATTGTCCAAAGGTGTCCTTCATAAGCATTTCCAAACCTACCCAGTCAATGTGCCTAGGTCGTTACCACCACAGTGCACAATCATGAGATCAGGGTGTCGGAGATGCAAACAGGTTTTAACCAAAGGGAGCAATTGGTGCCACTTCAATCCTCTCTGTGCAAACCATTTAATGTACACATTTTGTAAACCTAGGTCTAAGTCAATACGTCTCTGTTCTGCATACCTCTTGCACCAGAAAACATAGCTATGTCCTACAATCCACACTAGCATTTTGAAGGTATGGCTAGAAGATATGGATAAATGTCTGTAGCTCATGCAGTCCGTTCGTAGAATAAGAGACATGGGGAACTACTTTTTTTTTTACATACAAAACGTTAACGAATTGGGAGATGAAATGTATTGTGTCTTAAAAAGTAGGGTGTATATTACTTTTGATGAAAAGCATCTTTGTGATTTGTTAATAAAAAAGCAGTTTATACGTGGAGTACATATTATAGGATGAAATTTGCTCAGCTCAACCACACCTGCTAATTGTATTTGTAAGGTGCAGTTCAAACTTGAAAGAATGGTGATCTTTTGACCTCCACGTGCCATTAAATGTTGGAGAAAATGTTGCAAAAACAAATATTGGTAGGTTTAAAAAAATTATGAACTTTTAACCTGCACGTGTCGTAGAATGTTCTAGAAAGTGTTGATACAATACCTTGAACTTTTCACCTGTATGTGTCCTTAACAAAACAGTTTATATGAAAAGTTCAAAAATAAGCAATAAAGAGAGGTTTTGCAATCTAAAAAAAATAAGGAACTATTCTGATTTGTTCTTTTACATGGATTTATGTGTGTGACAGGGAAATTGTGCCATTACTGGTTACATTCTTGATGAAAGTTGTGCATTACATGTACTGTGTGACAAGAAAAGAATTGCATGCGTTTGTGACATTTGAAATCTGCATACCAACTAGGAAGGTAAATTAGAAATTAAGAAGGTGTGTTATGTGCGGGGTGTATCCCTTTGGCAAGCTCCGCCTCATGCAGCCATCACCCCGCCACACACACCGGACACAGAACCCGTATGAGGTGAGTTTTGTACCACATTGCCTTCATTGCTGATGTTCTGTGATTGATATGTGTGTGGGCTGCATTGTGGGGGAATTGCCTGTGCACGGATGGCGATGCACACACACATGTTGGTATGTGGAACCAGGTGCCCGTGCGGCCTTGCGCTGCTTGTGCTATCTCACTCCGTCTCTCTCCCTCGCTCTCTCCCGCCCTGTCAGAGCAAACTTGTGAAAGAGATGGGTGCGCGGCTCTCAGCGCGGCACTCGAGTATTTCTTAAGTCTTTCAAAGATCGAGGAGTATATTCTCAAGGACATATCGCCGAGTTAACGGCACTTTATTGCAACCAAAATGGTGTTAAAATTAACGCATCATTCACAAGCTGGAGCAAACAGCACATATCACCAGTTTACCAGCGATAGCAGCCTCAAAAAGCATCGTCACCGATGAGTCCAGCAAATATTGCTAATGAGATGTAGAGTAGGCGTTCTCGTGCAAAAAGCAGGGAACACATGACTTCGCAAGTGTCTCAACCACCAGCAAGATCGTCGAAGAGAGTACAAAACAGGCGATAAGGTGCGTTAGTAGCAGAAAGTTTACACCTGCTCTGAGCTGGTGTAAAGTCAGACTACAACCTGCAATATGAAAGGGAGCCCACCCAGAGCCATACGTGAATGACAACAGATGCAATGGAGCCAACGATCATGCAGCTTGGACACCCAACACTGCTCCGACACCCCCCGCCACCAGCCCCTTGTCCGGCATCTCTTCCTCACCTCCCCCCCACACAAACAAATGTGACAGCAACGTTAGGAAATCTGGAACGTAAAAAATTGGCTGATGTCGCACAATTATAGTAAAGAAGATGCATGTGAGGTTGGACAAATAAGAATCTCAGTCATCTATGGATTTACATATAAAACATTTTATTTAAACAAAACAACAAAATAAAAGTAGGTGCAGGTATGGCGTGTCATCCCTCGACAATTTGTGAATCACAGCCTGCAAGACAAAAAGAAAGATAAGATTGTGCGTCATGGGTCCATGAAAGGAGAGAAAGAGAGAAAGAGTGAGAGAGAGGAAGAGACAGAGAAAGAAAGAGTGAGACAGAGAAAAGACAGAGAAAGAGAGAAAGAGTGAGAGAGAGAGGAAGAGATAGAGAAAGAGAGAAAGAGTGAGATACAAGGAAGTGAGAGAGAAAGAGAGAAACAGTGTGAGAGAGAGGTAGAGAGAGAGAAAGAGTGAGACAGAGAGGAAGAGAGAGAGAAATAAAGAATGAGAGAGAGGAAGAGGAAGAGACATAGAAAGAGAGAAAGAGTGTGAGAGAGAGAAAGGAAGAGATACAGAGTGAGAGAGAGAGAGAAAGAGTGTGAGTGACAGAAAGGAAGAGATGGAGAGGGAGAGTGAGTGTTGACACTGTGGAGGAAATCCTTACAGCTCACCTTTCTGCCACCGGTGTGTCAACCACGTGCTGGAACATAGTGGAGTCTTGAAGTTTAATCATCTGAAACATAGTATAGAATCAGTAATGGCAGAGTACATACAACTGCACACGCCTAATTCTCTGTTTCGCCCCTGCGCACCCAGGCTGCTGCACCCCATCGACTCCCGCCGCCCAGAGGTGTCTGCCCGCCTCTGCGCACCTAGGCTGCTGTATCCCATCCACTCCCACTGCCCAGAGGTCTCTGCCCGCTGCTGTGCACCCAGGCTGGTGCACCCCATCCAGTCCCACTGCCCGGAGGTGACTGCCCGTTCCTGTGCACCCAGGCTGCTGCACCCCATCCACTTCCACTGCTCAGAGGTGTCTGACCGCTCTTGTGCACCCAGGGTGCTGCACACTATCCACTCCCACCGCCCAGAGGTGACTGCTCGCTGCTGCGGAAACAAGGCTCTCTGCTCACCTTCCACCACTGGCGTGTGTCTAAGAGGGTCCACCACGTGCTGAAGCAACCTCCTCAGGCGCAAGTTGCGTACACGCGGTCAAGCCGAGCTCACAATTCAGAGCGGGTGTTGATTGCAGGATGGCCACGCATCATCGCAGGCTGCACACGCGCTCAGCTCTGGTGGCACTAACTCAGTGGAACTGAAGTCATCGCCTCGTGGCGGGAGGTCCGTGTTGGGGGGGGTGTCGTCAATCTGTGGATCACAGCCTGCTAGACAAAAAGCAAGATAAGAATGTGCGTCATGCATCCATCAAAGGAGAGAAAGAGAGGAAGAGAGAGAGAAAGAAAGAAAGAGTGAGAGGTAGACAGAGAGAAAGAGTGAGAGAGAGGGGAAGAGAGAGAGAAACAGTGAGAGAGAGGAAGAGAGAGAGAAAGAGAGAAACAGTGTGAGAAAGAGGAAGAGAGAAACAGAGGAAGAGTGAGAGAGAGAAAGAGAGAGAGAGGTAGAGAGAGAGAAAGAAAAAAACAGTGTGAGAGAGAGGAAGAGATAGAGTGAGAGAGAGAGGAAGGGAGAGAGAAAGAGTGTGAGGGAGAGAAAGGAAGAGATGGAGAGGGACAGTGAGTGCCGACACTGTGGACAAAACCCTCACAGCTCACCTATCCATCACCGTTGTGTCTCCAACCACGTGCCGGGACATAGTGGAGCCCTCAAGCTTACTCATCTGAAACGTAGTATGGAATCAGTAATGGCAGAGTACATACAACTGCACATGCCTAATTCTCTGTCCCGCCTTTGTGCAACCAGGCTGCTGCACCCCATCCACTTCCACTGCCCAGAGGTGTCTGCTCGCCGCTGCGCACCCAGGCTGCTGCACCCCATCCGCTTCCACTGCCCAGAGGTGTCTGCCCGCTGTTGTGCACCCAGGCTGCTGCACCCCACCCACTCCCACTGCCCAGAGGTGACTGCCCGCCGCTGCGCTAACAAGCCTCTCTGCTCACCTTTCGCAACCTGCTTGTAGAAAAGAGGGCCTAGCACGTGCCGCTGCAAGCCCCAAGGCCTGGGCCCATGGACACCGCACCCTGCATGTCATGCAGCCCTGCTCCGCAGGCCACCAGGTCTCACATTTGGTGCTGGGTCTTGATTTCGCCATGGCAGAGGACATACCAGTGCACCGGGCTTTTCATCGCAGGCTACACACCTGCTCAGCCCTTGCGGTGCCACTAACTCTGTGACCAGCGAGGCGACGCCCCGTGGCGGTAGGCCTGCGCTGTCTGATGGCTCAGGCCTACACTGCGGTCCAGCAGGGCACACAAAACCTGAGCTGTAACAGTGAAATTTCTATGGTTTTGTACGAGTGAAATGTCCAGCTAACCATAACGTCCCTGAAACCTATGGTTATATATATATATATATATAAATAAATAAATAAAAAAAAATATATATATATTTATATATATATATATCCAAGACCACTTCCGGTACTTCAAAATCGCTTAACCAGAAAAACAACACTGCAGTCCAAAGGTATATTTTCTCTGTCTTTTATTTGCTCATTTCCAGGCTATGACGCGCTTCGGCAGGATCCCCTGCCTTGATCACACACCGCACCAGAATGCAACACTTTTTTTTATCTCATATGTTACCATCACGTGCTACCATAGAAGTAGACAACATACTACAATTTGCATTTCTTTCGTATACTCGCAAACTTTCATTTAAAAAAACATTTACTTTTTTATGCATTTTCACAGTATTCTTACTGATTTTTCACTTTTTTTGTTCATTTTCATGGGTTTTTATGCATGGCTTACTGAAATGTGTATTTTCAAAAATCTTTATTGCACCACAGAAATCGGTTTTGTTAAACGGGACACTGGGTTTTATTATCTTTTTATCGCTCAATGTACAAGACTGGCCTTAAAAGCTCATAGCTTCGTTCCATACTGGCGGCAGTGAGACAGGCTCAGAGATATTAAGAAAGTGCAAGTGCTTTTAATCTTAATACTCTCCATCTCAGAGTAACAACTGTCACTGTTGCTCAATGGATTATCGAGCAATAAGACGCAAAATACACGTATCTCGCAATTTTTATTATAAAGTGCTAGTGCTTAATTGTAAACTTCTTGTCCTGTCAGTGGCCTTTCGGTGTAGTTGTCCTGATATGTATACGTGGTAATTGGTGTACACAATTATTGCGTGAAGACTAGACAGTACTGTCCATCACTCTTATTAGAGTCAGATAGTAGGGAAAAAGTGCTAATGCCTAGTGCAAATCATTATTACATAAAGTGCCAGTGCAATTATAGGACAATGTCCTCATTATTAGCAGCATTATAGATCCCTGAGCTCCTTTGTTAATGATTCATGAATTTTGTGCAAATTACGCATTATAAATAATTAATAAAGTGCTAATGCTCCTAGTGCAAAACTGTTCCCTCATTGACTCTTTCCGAATAATAAAACATATACTGACTATATTTTCACGTATTACAATTCATTTATATAAGCTAAAACAGATATTTTTTCTTACCACCAATGATACTGAGGTAAATTCACCTCAGATCCTATACCAGCCCCAAAATTCAGTTTCCATACTGTTGGTACAAAACGTTGTCTAAAAATATATACCGATCCTAAAACAGCCATAAAAAATTTAAACTACATCCTAAATTCTTCCTTCAAGTAATATGTGCTTGTTGACAATTCTAATACGAACTACTCTCAGTGGATTGGAGTTTTACTCATGGATTTTGTGTTTATGTTATTTATATTAGATGGACATATAATTCTTCATCAGAGTTCAACCCATTAGGGGTTTTGCAATCGAACATCAGCATGTAGCGGGATTCAAGTTTTCTCAAACTGGCCTTTTGGTTCCCACCCCGTCTTCTTTTGGGTACTGAGTCCACTACAAAATATGACAGATCTTCAACTCTACCTCCATGTATGTCGTTGATATGTCGGGCCACTGGATAAGACTGATATTTATTTTTAACAGCCCTTAAATGCTGTAGAACGCTAATGTGGGCCATATGAATTGTACTGCCCACATATGTCAAGGGGCACGTGCATTGCAGCACGTACACCACATGATCACTCTTGCAATTAAAAAAACGTGGAATCCTCCACGGTTTTTTCATGAAAGGTAGCTGGACTTCTTTCTTGTTTACTCCGTGCTTACAAGCCTTGCATTTAAGACATTTATTAAAGCCCGGATTAGCCCTAAGCCAGTTTCCACTCTCAATCACCTCAGGGCTGTTATTCACCAGTTCTTGCCTCATAGATTTGGCTCTCCTATAGGTGACTAGGGGTTTTCGAGAGACCAAACGGCTTAGAGTGGGATCCCCCTTAACCAGGTACCAGTGCTTATTCATGCAGTCTCTCACCTTTGCATGATAAGCACTGTACCTGGTTATCATTCTAATGTCTTGTTTGGAACCATCATTCGTTTTTTTCTTTTCCTTCTTCTCACCAAGAATTTGTTGTCGGGTTAGTTTGTCCACTTTCTCTAATGCTTGACTGAGTACTGTGTGGCTGTAGCCCCTCTCCCTGAATCTCTCTGTCAGGTCTGTTTGTGCTGAGACTAATGAACTCGCTTCACTGCAATTTCTTTTCATACGCAATTGCTCTGCATACGGAATGCTCTGCTTTAATTTCTTCGGTTGGAGGCTGTCTGAGTGCAGTATGGAATTACCCGCCGTCGGTTTTCTAAAGGTTCGTGTGTGTAAAATACCATTTCTAATAAAAACTTCTAAATCTAAAAAGTGTATAATACAATCACTGATTGTTCTTGTAAAAACCAAATTGAGTGAATTATCATTAAGTGCGGTTATAAATGCATCTGCACTCTGTTGGGCCCTTCCATATGATGAATAAATCATCAATGAATCTATACCAGACCCTGATGTTTTCCTTCCATTCTTTGTCAAAGTTGACCCGGAGCACCCGCTCCTCCCACCAGCCCATGTGAAGATTCGCATAGCTGGGGGCGAAGCAGGTGCCCATGGCTGTCCCTCTAAGTTGTCTATAAGTGTCCGTGCCAAAGAAAAAGAAATTGTTTTCCAGACATAGTTTGGCCATCTGCAATAACATTTCAGAATGTTGGAAGACATTCAATGGTCTACTGCCTAAGAAATGTCTGAGTGCTCTTAGTCCATCTGCATGTGCAATGCTTGTGTACAACGAGGCTCCATCAAGAGTTATCAGTAAGTATTCTTCTTCCCATTGTACATTCTGTAATTTCCTCAAAAAGTCTCCGGTGTCCTGAATATACGATGGCAGGGACTTGACAAAGTCTTGCAGGAAATAGTCTAAAAACCTAGATGTAGTCTCGAACAGGCTTCCAATAGCCGAGATTATGGGCTTACCTGGAGGACAAACCATGTCCTTATACACTTTCGGTATTAGGTAAAGTATGGGGGTAACTGGATTACTGATTTTCAGGTATTGGTGTTCTGAATCTGTTATTAGCCCCATACCTCTCCATCTTGCCAATTCTTTGAAATATTTCGTTTGCACCTCCAGGAGATTGCTGTGCGGATCTCGCTGATAACATTCTGCATCGTTCAACTGTAGTTTTGCTTCAGCATTGTATTTGCACAGCGGCCATAGGACAACATTGCCCCCCTTATCAGATTGTCTTATTACTAAGTCAGGTCTTGACTTGATCTTATCCATTAATCTTTCATAGTTCCTCTCTTCCTCCTTAGTATCTTTGTTAAAGTTCTTGCTGGATTCCTTGGCAAGTTCCTTCAAATCCTTGATCACTCTATCGGAAAAAAGGTCAATGGAATCTTTAGGTAGGGTTGGCATGAAGGTTGATTTTTTCTTGAAATCAGTTATACTTGTTCTGTATATGTTCAAACCTAATCTATCTGCAATGTCTTTGCATGATGATTCAATACCCATATTATCATTGGTTCTCTCTAGTTCATCCAGATCCCTAAGAAGATTCAAATCGTCAACCACTAAATTGCTTGTAATTTCTTGTTCTTGGTTCTCCATTTCTTGGTTCTTCATGTTGGTTTGATTACTGAAATATTTTTATAATTTCAATTTTCTTACATAGTTGAAGAAATCAATCCGGGTCTGTGCGTAATTGAAGTTAGTTCTTCTGCAAAATGATAGCCCCAATGATAGAATATTTATTTCAGTTTCAGATAACTCTAGGTCTGATAGATTAATTACAGTAATGGGTGTTGCATTCATTTTTGTTTTTTCCATTTGTTGTTCTTTGTTCTGTTTCCTGATCACAGCTCCATGCCTTCTCCTTCTTCTTTGTCGGTTCCTCTGTAGCCCCGGCCTCGTCCCCTTCTTGGTGGTCTCAGTCTGGCATTGATGTTTCTGTCTAAACGTAAAAATTAGTATACATTGCTGCCTTTCTCAAACATTGTTGCATTTCCTCTTCTTATAAAGTACAAAGTGTCAATAAACTACACAAAAACCCATTGCAAGCAAGTAATCAAACACTGTTAAAGAGCTTTCTTCAACCCTAACCACTTCAGTCTTTTTCATCTTAAAGGCAACCCAGCACTAGCTCAGGATGCCACACAGAACAAAGGAGATGAAATCTTTGGCAATAAATCATTCTTCAAAAAGACAGAAAATGGCAAAGCAATATATTAGCAGTTGCCAGTGCATACCCCTTGGTGCCATTACATGCGCTGTTTATGTAAGGGCACTGAGGTGTATGCACAACAGTGCCAAATACCAAATGCACTTACAGCAGTGCATACCCCTTGGCGCTCTAACATACTCTGCAGTAATAACTGCAGAGTTTGTAAGGGCGCCTAAGGGTATGCACTGTAAGTGCACTTGATATCTGGCAGTGCTATTTCTTAGCACAAATTGCATCGTGACATCTATTTTTCGAAATTAGGGTACATTTTGCAGTAAGAAAATAGGGCCAGATGCCCACTCTGCCCTATTGCGGAATTCCGATGAGTCTTGATGAATCAAATTCCCCCAATACCGCCCACCCCTATTTGTTTGTTGTAGCATCTCCTGATGCATATTTAGGGCCAAATGTGGCTGTTATCACATGTGATCAAAGCCACATTTGTCATTAGAAATTGAAATATATATATATATGTGATCAAGCTCCCAGTGAGGAGCGAAACGCGTCATGGCAGGCACTGTTCCTGTGGTGATTTGAGGTTTTTAAATCTTTAATAAAATCGACACTGCTTCACCCACCTATGCTGTGTGGGAGTTCGTGAATTTCTTGAAGTGCATTGACGTCCGTGCCTGGAGTTCCGCCGGAGTGAGGGGCGGACAGGACTTTCGTTTTCATATATATATATTAACATGATGGGAACATAGAAAGATCAAAAACAGTACTGACGAACAAAGTATATATTCACAAATATATGTTCATAAGAGAGTTGATATTATATTCTCTATGTCTGTTCAGACCTTGCACTTTAGGCACCTGTCACTTTAAATGTAAATGAAAAAAAGAGAAAAAGAAACAGTATAAAAACTGGGTGAGACCAGTTATGCGCATCATGTGATCAAGGCACTTGTTGTGCCGAAACGCGTTATGCTGCTAGTGATGTTTGTGAGCTCAATGGAATAAAAAACTGCACTTCACCTGAGGTCCGTGCTCCGTCGTTTTTCTGTGGTGAAAGAGTTGGAGTTACTGGGATATATATATATATATATATATATATATATATATATATAGTAACATAATTTTCTCTAGGGTATTATGTTAAAACTCTATTATTTTCTAATAGAGTCTGTTGTAGTACCAGTCAGTGCCCATGTGTGGTGCTAGATTTACTCCATGGCTGCCCTGGAGAACATTTACTACTGTTTCTTTGATCATGAGGATGGTGGCAACTTTAGATGTGCTGTTTCTGAATAGCAATGGTCTCACAAATGATGTGGGTGTGTGCTTGTATGTGTGTTTTTGTATTAACATGTCTCTTCCGAAGACCTCCTTAAATGTTCATAAACTCCTCACATTTATTAGCAAATATTCCCTTATTTTCCAGCTGTCATGATCCCTCCCACATTTAATAGAAAAACATATACCTATGTGTGTGCAACCCTCTGCCACTTTGCCTGAGCAGTAAATATATCAAACAAGTAAAGAACCCTCTGGCAGCCTTATAATCCAGTTGTGTCCCACTTACAGCTTTTCATGCCAAAACTATTTGCTTCAGCAAAAGCTTGATGATGATATATCTGACTTCAAGGCACCCTCTCTTCTATAGCCCTGGACATTTCCTCTTTGGAAGATTTTGACTTCCACGTCAGAGACCAGATTTGACCAGAGTCCAAAGGTAATAATTTAGACCAGGATGATCTGCTCTGTGTAGCTGACCTCTGCTCCATCTAAGTCAACCTAAATTTGCACTTAGGTCCTGGTAAAACATTATATGGTATTTTCAATTCTGTTTTAGTTTTTCTGGACAATGTCCCCTTAACGTTTTAAAAATATACATCTTCATTTCCAGAATTTGTTGAGCAAGATGGTAGAGTTTACTCCCTGACAAATTAATAGCCCGGTTCCCTAAAATGGCACCTGAAGGTCAGGTCCCATTTTACAACAACTGGATATGTGCTTTCTTCAAAATGTGAGGGAAACCTATTTATTGTAGTCTCTTGCTTGGACTACTTAAGCACTTCATATTTGGTGTATATAATACCCCCAAAACAAAATCACAGGGGCCCCTAAATGCAGTTTGGACAGTCCTGATAGGCATCATTTTGCAAGATTAATTAATGCCTGCATGAAAACATTACAGAAACCTTAAAGTAGGTAACAAGTGCATTTTAAATTGCTCTGGTTGGTCCTCAATATACTTCATTTTGAAAACATTTCTAAATTCACATCCATCAGATAGAGAGGTTATTTATTTTTTCTTTCTCGCATAATTGTAGAAATTTCTCTGGTCCATGCTCAAGACTAAATACAATAACAAACAGATTAAACATACATTTAAAATATATGTATTTAAAATGACCATCTTTTTCTTAGTGTACCCCCAGATTTCTGCCTTGACTCTTTTTAATATCTGTAGAACTATGTGCTCTTTAACCCTGCTACCTAGTGTTAAAATGTATGTACTATGTACTTCCCCTTCCAGCATGATGAAATTGGCATATCCCTGATTGTCATAATTAACTTTCTTATAGGTCCCTAGTATATAGTACAAAGGTGTACCTAGAGCCTGTAAGTTAAATGTAACAAGTGGACTGCATAACAATTGTGCTATCCACAGCAGTGACAGTCTAAACACAACTGCAGGCCCGCCATGTGTAGCCTGACTGTGCAGGTTTAAATTTCAAATTTGATTTGTCAAAACACCCCCTTTGACAGGCCAGGCTTAAACTTTCCTTTAAATATTATTAAGTAGTCCCTAACTCGACCTTACCATAGGCGGGGACACTGGTGTGTATATATATATATATATATATATATATATATATATTCACTGAAAAAACCATAGGTTTCAGACACGTTATAGTTACAAATTAGCATTTAAAAAACCTTTGAAATTCACTGAAAAAACCATAGGTTTTAGGGACAGTGTTAGTTACTTGGACATTGCACTAGTACAAAACCCGTGAAATTCCCCGTTATAGTTAGTTCAGCTAACTATAACTCGCGCCCCGCAATGCACTGCTGATGACGTCACATATTACATCACTCATGACATGGTCAGTGACATCACTGATGACATCACTGATGACATCTCAAATGACATCACTGATGACATCATCCACGTGATAATCTGATGCACCTCGTCACACCCTAATATAACCTTTGATACACCCACTCTAAATTACAGACTGCCATTCGCAAAACCATAGACACTCCAACACCAATAACTACATACCCACTCACTGATTCTTAGGTCTACACACACACATCCACTCACTCACCCGTACAGTCACTCATACTTACGGTCACTCAGTACAGGACTATCATATGCACTCTTACTCCTATATAGACACTCAAACAACGCCACTCATCCATAGAGATACTCACACACCTAGTCAGTCATGCAAATAATTAAACACACTGCCATTTACTCACCTATACAGTTATACACACACCAGCTCACTTACTCATACAAATAGTAGCACATTGTTACGCTCTTATACAATCACAGATACAAGCACACACTCATCCATACAGCCACTATCACAATCACTCACTCTTGCTTATAGCTATTTATATACTCCAACACACATATATACTGCCTTTCACATATGTAGTTACTCACACATGTACCACTGGGACATACATTCACTCACTAACACACTCTTACACACACTTACCCACCCATACAGTCTATCACAGATGCACTCTTGAAACCATCCACCCAGTGAATCACCCACTCACACATCTATGCACAGAGTTGCACACACCCCTCCCACACAAACACTCAGGCACCCATACAGATACTCAGACAAGCATTCAATAACTCATATAGACACTCATTTAGCTATTCACAAACACATGCAGCCACTTACACAGCAACAGACAGACGGATACAGACATTCACCCAGTTTAGTCACTAACCCATGCATTCAGTAAGATACGTTAAATCACTCACTTATAGAGTCAGTCACGCACCTACTAAATCATCCATACAGACACTTACACACCCACTCATTCTTCAATACGTCTTTTCCTATATATATTAAAAATATTTAAACTTTACAGAAACACACAGTCACTGGATGATGTCATCAGTGATGTCATTTGAGATGTCATCAGTGATGTCATCAGTGATGTCACTGACCATGTCATGAGTGATGTAATATGTGACGTCATCAGCAGTGCATTGCGGGGCGCGAGTTATAGTTAGCTGAACTAACTATAACGGGGAATTTCACGGGTTTTGTACGAGTGCAATGTCCAAGTAACTAAAACTGTCCCTAAAACCTATGGTTTTTTCAGTGAATTTCAAAGGTTTTTTAAATGCTAATTTGTAACTATAACGTGTCTGAAACCTATGGTTTTTTCAGTGAATTTCAAAGGTTTTTTAAATGCTAATTTGTAACTATAACGTGTCTGAAACCTATGGTTTTTTCTGTGAATTTCAAAGGTTTTTTAAATGCTAATTTCTAACTATAACGTGCCTGAAACCTACGGTTTTTTCAGTGAATTTCAAAGGTTTTGTAAATGACAATTTTTAAATGTATTAATTGTTATATTAAATTTTTTCATACTGATTTACTACATTTTTAGAAACAATTTTTTTTTACATATTTTATTTTTAAATTACATTGTAATTACATTATACATTACATTACAAAAAATACTTTCTCAGAATGAATTACTTTAGTTTAAATACTTTGCAGATAGGCAATAGACTTTTAAGTACAGTAGTTACAGTTGTTGCAATGGGCAACACATTTTCAAACACAATGCAACATTCAGCTCAATGTGAATTTCTAGTTAAATGCAATTAGTTACTTTATGGATTACTTTTGTAACCACAGGACTGGATCCTAGATTCAGTCCTGGTACATCTCCTGTAAACAGTTGAGTAAAAGCGTTTTGGTTACAGTCGTGATTTTTAAGGAATATTATTGTATTTTAAAAGTTGACACTTAGAAACTTTTTCTCATAGAATCACCAATGTTATCCTATGGAAGGAAATTCACTTAGCAGGTAAAAACTGTTATCGTTACTTTTTCTTACTCAGTGTTGGATCCTGGATCCAGCACTGGTGCATCTCCTGTAAACAGTTGAAAAAATGCGTTTAAGTCATACAGGCGATTTTTAAGGAATATTTGTAGTTTGTGAAAATCAACACTTTGAAACTTTTTTGCTGAAAACCAGTCAATCTTAGCCTATGAAGGAAATTCAAGTTACCGGTAAGTACGGTTAAAATTACTTTTGAGGATCAGTACTGGGCTGAAAGATGCAGCACTGAGGTCTCTCCTGATAACAGGTGAGTAAATCGGAATTCGTATTTCGGCTGATTTTAGAGGAATATTTTAAAGTTCCAAAACTCCACACTTAGAAGAATTTCCAAGTGAAACCAGTCAATGATAGCCTATGGAAGGAAATTCAAGTTACTGGTAAGTACGGTTAAAATTACTTTTCAGGACCAGTACTGGGCTGAAAGATGCAGCACTGAGGTCTCTCCTGATAACAGGTGAGTAAATCAGAATTTGGATTTCGGCTGATTTTAGAGGAATATTTGTATGTTTCAAAAATCAACACTTAGAAACTTTTTCAGCAAAAAGCAGGCAATGATATCCTATGGAAGGAAATTCAAGTTACTGGTAAGTACGGTTAAAATTACTTTTGAGGATCAGTACTGGGCTGAAAGATGCAGCACTGAGGTCTCTCCTGATAACAGGTGAGTAAATCAGAATTCGTATTTCGGCTGATTTTAGAGGAATATTTTAAAGTTCCAAAACTCCACACTTAGAAGAATTCCCAAGTGAAACCAGTCAATGTTAGCCTATGAAGGAAATTCAAGTTACCGGTAAGTACGGTTAAAATTACTTTTCAGGATCAGTACTGGGCTGAAAGATGCAGCACTGAGGTCTCTCCTGATAACAGGTGAGTAAATCGGAATTCGTATTTCGGCTGATTTTAGAGGAATATTTTAAAGTTCCAAAACTCCACACTTAGAAGAATTTCCAAGTGAAACCAGTCAATGTTAGCCTATGAAGGAAATTCAAGGTACCGGTAAGTACGGTTAAAATTACTTTTCAGGACCAGTACTGGGCTGAAAGATGCAGCACTGAGGTCTCGCCTTATAACAGGTGAGTAAATCGGAATTCGTATTTCGGCTGATTTTAGAGGAATATTTTAAAGTTCCAAAACTCCACACTTAGAAGAATTTCCAAGTGAAACCAGTCAATGTTAGCCTATGAAGGAAATTCAAGTTACCGGTAAGTACGGCTAAAATTACTTTTCAGGACCAGTACTGGGCTGAAAGATGCAGCACTGAGGTCTCTCCTGATAACAGGTGAGTAAATCGGAATTCGTATTTCGGCTGATTTTAGAGGAATATTTTAAAGTTCCAAAACTCCACACTTAGAAGAATTTCCAAGTGAAACCAGTCAATGTTAGCCTATGGAAGGAAATTCAAGTTACTGGTAAGTATGGTTAGAATTACTTTTCAGGACCAGTACTGGGCTGAAAGATACAGCACTGAGGTCTCTCCTGATAACAGGTGAGTAAATCGGAATTCGTATTTCGGCTGATTTTAGAGGAATATTTGCACAATGGTGAAGGGAGGGGCGGGGCCTGAGGTTACATCTGTGCAAACGCGCCCCGTGGCGCGTTTTAAGTTGGGGGATTAAGTCCCCTTGAATCCTGAGGGTCCCTAGGGGCCAACTAGCCCACCAGGAACCTCCAATATGCGCCAGGGGCTGCGTTGCAGAGACGTGTAGAGAGGCCACACCCCTTTTACACCTCTCTGCAACGCAGCTCTGTGGCGCTTTCTGGATGTACCTGTTGGGCTAGTTGGCCCCCAGGGACCCTCAGGTTGAAGGGGATTTAATTCCCCATCTTAAAACGCGCCACGGGGCCTGTTTTTTTTTTTGGCAGGATTTGCGCACCCTGAGCGCATCCTGCCGATTTTTTTTTAAAAAAAATGCTTTTTTGCCCAGGGGTCCTTGTGGGACCCCCTGAGCAGGCCTAGGGGTTAGGGTGTTTCTACCCTGCTCCCTTTGTGCGTTTTGCGCACTTGTTTCTTTTTTTTCTCGGCGGGATACGCGCACCCTAAGCGCATCCCGCCGATTTTAAAAAAATCTTTTTTCTGCCCAGGGGTCCTTGTGGGACCCCTGAGCAGACCTAGGGGTCAGGGTGTTTCTACCCTGCCCCCTTTTTGCGCTTTGCGCACTTGTTTCTGTCCCTCGGTTCTACCGAGGGACAAAATGGCTGCCAACACTTCTTGATTTGGAGTGTTGACAGCCAATTAGCATGCAGCTCGTGATCGGGAGGGTACGCGGATCCGACGCGCCCATAGATATATATGTGATTTTAATTGTGAATTTCTCAGGAACTACTGAACGGATTTACACCATTTTAGCAAAAGGCACCAGTCTGAACCAAGGGCTACCTCTTTGCCAAATTTGGGGTAATTCCGTTCAGCAGTTCGGGCTGTAGCTGCGACTAAAGGTTCCTATGGAAAAATGAATGGGGAAAACGCGTTTTGGGACCCCCGAGACTTTCAGGGTAGGAGCGGACCGGAGCGCCCCAACAAGTTGGAAGCTTTCGCGAAGATTCGTCAACCGACGCCAACGTTATTGCAAATAGAATGTCGCGGATTTCCTATGGATAATAGGTTGTAACTATAACTATATACTGGCGACCGCCAGTAGATAATATATATATATATATATTCACTGAAAAAACCACAGGTTTCAGGGACGTAATAGTTAGTCTGACATTTCACTCGTACAAAACCAGAGCAATTCAGCCGTTATAGTTAGCTGAGCTAATTATAACTCACGCCCCCGCAATGCCCTGCTGATACGTCACATATTACATTACTCATGACATGGTCAGTGACATCAATGATGACCTCACTGATGACAACTCAAATGACATCACTGATGACATCATCCACTTAATCTCTGATGTACCTACTCACAACCTAATATAACCTTTTATACACCCACTCTAAAATGCAGATTATCAATCTCGAAACCATAGACACATTAATATCAGGTAGTACGTACCCACTCACTGATTCATAGATCTACACACACATCCACTCACTCACCCAAACAGTCTCTCATACATGCAGTCACTCATCAATACAGCCACTATTATATGCACTCATACTCCCATACAGACGTTCACACACCGCCACTCACCCATAGAGTTACTCACACACCTAGTCAGTCACCCAAAGAGTCAATCACACTAACATTTGATCACCTATACAGTTATACACACACCACCTCACTTATTCATACAGATACTAACACATACTTACTCTCATATACAATCACTGACACAAGCACACACTCATCCATACATCCACTTTCACAATCACTCACTCTCACATGCAGTCACTTATATACTCCAACACTCGCATATACTGCCATTCACATATGCAGTTACTCACACATATACCACTGAGACATCCATTCACTCACCATCACAGCCATATGCATACTCACTCACCCATACAGCCCCTCGCAGACACACTCATGAACTAATACACCCAATGAATCACCCAGTCACACATCCATGCAGGGAGTCACACAATACACAGACACTCAGTCACCCATACAGGTTATGTTATATATATTTATAACGCGCACAGATACTCGGCAGAGTGTCCCGGCGCGTACTTGAAAAAAGAAACATAGGTCAGAGCATCAGCTAGAAGAGAAGGGTTTTTAACTTTTTCTTACAGATCACCGGGTCCTGGATGCCGCGCAGCTCCAGGGGCAGAGCATTCCATGCCAAAGCAGCTTTCCGCACAAAGGAGCTCCCGCCAAGCCTTTGGCGGTTGAACCTAGGGGTCTGCATCAGAAGTTGAGAGGAGGAACGCAACTGTCTTACTGGGTTGTAAAAAGCGAATCTCTTCTGTAGATAGATAGGTCCCAGGCCATAGAGAGCCCTATGGGCAATGGCCAAAGTTTTAAATTTTATTCGGGACTCCACTGGGAGCCAGTGCAAGGAGCGCAAATGAGCGCGCACACTACACCTGCTAGACAAACCCAGCAGTAGTCTGGCAGCAGAGTTTTGAACTACCTGCATTTTATTCAAGAGGTAGCCAGGGATGCCCACATAAAGTGCGTTGGCATAGTCCAGGCGGGACAAAATCAAGGCACGAACAACAGTTTCTTTAGCGAGTCTTGGGAGGAGAGGAAGAAACTTCCTCAAAGCTTTCAGAGTGCCAAAACAGGTCCCAGCCAGCTTCTTAACCTGGGTTGAAAAGGTCAGGTTCTCATTGAACCAGACCCCCAGATTTTTTGCAGCGTTTCCCATTGCACTAGGCAGGGGAAACCTGGGGGCCATAGCCTCTCTCTGAAATTGGCAGGAAATACGCCATACAAGAGAACCTCTGACTTCTCTTCATTACACTTCAGCTGTGCCTGAGCAAGCCAGTGAAAAACAGAGGACAGACAGTGTTGAGCAGAGAGGACTGAATCATCGTCCCTTCCCCAAGAAAACAGGAGCTGGGTGTCATCAGCGTAAGCCAACACCTTAGCCCCTAATGTCTCCGCTAAATAAACCAGCGGGGTGACATAGATGTTAAAAAGAAGGGGACTAAGGGATGACCCCTGCGGGACACCTGTGACCACCCGCTGGGGCACAGAGGCACACGGTGGGAGCCAGACCTGCTGGGTGCGGCCTTCCAAAAAAGACCTAATCCAGCCCCAAACAGACCCGGATATGCCAATCTCCAAGAGGCGATCAAGAAGCAGGGAGTGAGGCACTGTATCGAATGCCGCCGAGAGATCCAGCATAACCAGTGCGGCTCTCCCGCCAGCATCCAGACACTCACGAATCGCCTCAGACACCTCTAGCAATGCTGATTCCGTGCTATACGAGGCCCGGAAACCAGATTGAGCCGGGTGTAACAAACCCGATGCCTCGATGAAATTGGTAAGTTGATTAGTAACCACCTTCTCACAGACCTTAACCAAACTTGGCAAAAGCGAGATTGGGCGGTAATTTCCAGGGATCAGCGGGTCAAGGGATGGCTTCTTGAGGAGAGGGAGAATTTGTGCCTGCTTCCAGGACGCCGGGATAAGAGCCTCCCGCAAAGACATGTTAACAATTTGATTAACTTCGGGATTGATGGTGTCAGCCGCAGCGGCCAGAAGTCTCGCAGCACAGAAATCAGTTGGAGAGCCCGACTTCAAAGCCTTAAGAATTTTGAGAGAGCAGGACAGATCTATAGGCTCAAAGGTTGACAACATATTAGCAGGGCCAGCTACAAGCTGGCCAAACGGGGGAGCCGTAAGCACCGTGGAACAGGAGGAGAAAGTAGCTTGTATAATGCAAATTTTGTCCCAAAAAACTTTGCAAGAGTATTACACCAGGATTCCGAGGCTGGCGCAACGCGAGCCTGAGCACTAGGAGACATGAAACTTTCCACAATAGAGAAAATTTCCTTTGAATTATTGTTGGCCTGGTCGATACGTGAAATAAAGTATTTGCTTTTAGCGACCGCTATGGTGGCGTAATAGCTTTTTTGTTTGGATCTAAGTGAGTGTTTCACCATAGGACAATAGCCACTGAAGCGCCATGCTCGCTCCAATCTTTTACATTCATGTTTCAGGGCTTTCAACTCTGAAGAAAACCAAGGTTTGGAGGGGGAATCTCTTGCCAGCTTAGGCCGGCACGGTGCAGATAGAGCGGACACCGAGTCAGAGATCCAGTCAGTAAACCTAGACACGTTCCCCTCCAAGTCTTGCTGAAAAGAAGGCTGAGATACAGCCAAAGTGCTGATGAACTGGAAAGGGTCAATTTTACTAAAGTCGGAGGGCGATGGCAGCAAGCCAGCCGAGCGGGCTGGGTGACTTCCCAGGAAAAACAAATGAGGAAATGATCCGACCAAGAAACAGGCACCGGCTTGACCACCTGAATAGGAAAATTGGAACAAATGGGGTCTAAGGTATGGCCCCCTTGATGGGTAGGATGAGTGACCCATTGAGAGAGTTGAGCCGATTGAAGGGAGTCAAGGAAATCAGCAGAGTCTCCAGCCTCAGGTTGTTCAAGGTGAAGATTCACATATCCCAGAACCAAGTAATGGGAAAAACGCAGTGCTCGCTCCGCCACCGCGTCCCCACAAGATTTAAGAAAGGCACCAGCCGGACCAGGGGGACGGTAGATGAGGGAGCCACCTAATGTGAAATGGGCCGAGAACTGCATGCTGAAATCCAAAGCCTCACACTCGCCCCAAAGGCTGGAAGTTTCGCTATGGAGAGCCCAGTTATCCCTGTGCAGAATAGCCAGGCCACCCCCTCTGCCAACTCGGCGATCCACACGATGAAACTTATAGCCAGCAGGAGTAACCAGCGCAACAATGGGGTTGGATGAAGAGTCCAGCCAAGTCTCAGTGACAAACAACAGGTCTAATGAATTGTCAGAGACCAGGTCGAACACGTACACATAATGCTTCCTCAAAGATCTAGCATTGATAAGAGCAGCTCTAATACACAAAGCCTTCGAGGATTTAATAGGCAAATTGCTAGAAGAAAGCTCTAGCATCGGAGTAAAACCACAGTCAGAGCAAACAAAGTCCGAGTTAAAAAGCATAGAGCAGCCGCTATGTGAAGGGCATGCGGGAGGCCAAAGTGTTTTTAAGAACTCACCCGATAGCTGGAGGACATTATTAGCAGAAGGCCCAACGCGGGCAGCATAACTGGCCCTGGCCGTTGACTTGGCGCTGACGGGCGCAGACGGGCTTGCCTTAGGCGCGCCTTTGACGCGGCATCGGCGCGCCCGCTGCGCTCGTCCGCTGCGCGTCCGAGTAGAGGCCATTAAGTAGGATTGAATGAGGACGGCGTGCAGCGTGCAGCGACTAGAGCGCTGACCGCGAATGGCGCGAGGCACGGCAAAAATGGCAGCTACAACTAAGCCGGCCTCGATAAAGTGCAAGAAAAAAAGGAGTATAACACACTCCGACCGTTTAAAAAATAGCAGCAATTCCCAGAGTCACTTTACACAATACAATGATCCCCCAAGTACATATAAAAGCAGCAGAGTTTAAAAACTGGAATAATTAAAATAGCAAAGAAGTAAAATAAGCCTTCTTTATCTATGCCTTAGGTTCTTTTCCAAGCGCTGCACGCCCAAGCACAGCCCGTTAAATAGGGTTGAATGAGGACGGCGTGCCTCGTGCAGAGACTAGAGCGAAGACCGCGAATGGCGCGAGGCACGGCAAAAATGGCAGCTACAACTAAGCCGGCCTCGATAAAGTGCAAGGTGCAAGAAAAAAGGAGTATAACACACTCTGACCGTTTAAAAAATAGCAGCAATTCCCAGAGTCACTTTACACAATACAATGATCCCCCAAGTACATATAAAAGCAGCAGAGTTTAAAAACTGGAATAATTAAAATAGCAAAGAAGTAAAATAAGCCTTCTTCATCTATGCCTTAGGTTCTTTTCCAAGCGCTGCACGCCCAAGCACAGCCCGTTAAATAGGGTTGAATGAGGACGGCGTGCAGCGTGCAGCGACTAGAGCGCTGACCGCGAATGGCGCGAGGCACGGCAAAAATGGCAGCTACAACTAAACCGGCCTCGATAAAGTGCAAGGTGCAAGAAAAAAGAGGAGTATAACACACTCCGACCGTTTAAAAAATAGCAGCAATTCCCAGAGTCACTTTACACAATACAATGATCCCCCAAGTACATATAAAAGCAGCAGAGTTTAAAAACTGGAATAATTAAAATAGCAAAGAAGTAAAATAAGCCTTCTTCATCTATGCCTTAGGTTCTAGTCCAAGGTACTCAGACAACCAATCTATAACCTATATATGCACTCATGTACCTATTCAACAACCCATGCAGCAACTTACACACCAACTGTCAGACTGATACAGACATTTACACAGATTAGTCACTCACCCATACATTCACTGAGACAGGTATAATCACTCACTTATGCAGTCAGTCACACACTGACTGAATCATCATATATATCACATTCTTAAACTTTTTAGAAACACTCACAGTCACTGGATGATGTAATCAGTGATGTCATGAGTGATGTCATTTGAGATGTCATCAGTGATGTCACTGACCATGACATGAGTGATGAAATATGTAATGTCATCAGCAGTGCATTGCAGGGGCATGAGTTATAGTTAGCTCAGCTAACTATAAGGGCTGATTTTCTCTGGTTTTATACGAGTGAAATGTCAGACTAACTATAACGTCCCTGAAACCTGTGGTTTTTTCAGTGAATATCTGAGGTTTTTTAAATGCTAATTTCCAACTATAACGTCCCTGAAACCTGTGGTTTTTTCAGTGAATATATATATATATCCACAAACAAATCGCACTGAGGCAAGGACGACCGCACCAGCAGAGTGCTTACACAGCCTTTATTTGTAGAAACCGGCAATTAGCTCCGACAAACTTAAAATCCTCCAACACGTTTCGGAGCTCCCAGGCTCCTTCTTCACAGGATGACAGCCGGTAAAAACTGCAATGCTCGCTGGTGCCATTTAAGCTGCATGCTGATTTGATAATCACAACCCTCGTGGGTCTCTCAGGTGAGTTCAGTATTTTGAAGCATGCTGGTGCCTGTAGTCACACTCGAGCAGATTCTTCCACATAGTGTGTCAGTTCGTAACGGTGTCCTTTATTAACATGCAATCTCTACCCCAGTGGGCTTCGGAATACGCTCACCGGTTTCTGTTATTATTGTCTCTGCTGTGCCAAAGGTCAGAAGGATTCTGACCTCTCGGGCCCCACATTACTCACGTGGTGGTTCGTCCTTCACGGCCAGGCTGCCGCGCTTAAATCCACAAACAAATCGTTCTGAGGCAAGGACGACCGCACCAGCAGAGTGCTTACACAGCCTTTACTTGTAGAAACCGGCAATTAGCTCCGACAAACTTAAAATCCTCCAACGCGTTTCGGAGCTCCCAGGCTCCTTCTTCACAGGATGACAGCCGGTAAAAACTGCAATGCTCGCTGGCGCCATTTAAGCTGCATGCTGATTTGATAATCACAACCCTCGTGGGTCTCTCAGGTGAGTTCAGTATTTTGAAGCATGCTGGTGCCTGTAGTCACACTCGAGCAGATTCTTCCACATAGTGTGTCAGTTCGTAACGGTGTCCTTTATTAACATGCAATCTCTACCCCAGTGGGCTTCGGAATACGCTCACCAGTTTCTGTTATTATTGTCTCTGCTGTGCCAAAGGTCAGAAGGATTCCAACCTCTCGGGCCCCACATTACTCACGTGGTGGTTCGTCCTTCACGGCCAGGCTGCCGCGCTTAAATCCACAAACAAATCGCTCTGAGGCAAGGACGACCGCACCAGCAGAGTGCTTACACAGCCTTTATTTGTAGAAACCGGCAATTATATATATATATATGCTTGTATGTCTACATAAGATTATATTTATATATAGTATTAAATGTCACTGGAATGTATTTAATTTATACTATATTACATTTATATATTAAACTATTTGACATTTACTACTTTGAACTCTATATTAAAAATCAATATTTTGTCACATTTTGGATGATATTAGCATCATTGATATTTTTTACGATATTTTGGTACTTCTCATAAAAAGTATAGGAGCAAGATATTGTGGAAAACAATATTTTTGACTCAATAATTTTGTCAATGATATTTGTTACCACAATATTGCATCAGGGATCTGTTCCTTTCTGTATGTGCATGCGTCTGCATGAGTGCATGTCTGACTGTGCACGAGTGCATATGTACATACAGGCCTACTTGTGAGTGACACACACACACATATATATATATATATATATATATATATATATATATTCACTGAAAAAACCATAGGTTTTAGGGACAGTTATAGTTAGTTGGACATTGCACTCGTACAAAACCAGTGAAATTCCCCCGTTATAGTTAGTTCAGGTAACTATAACTCGCGCCCCCGCAATGCACTGCTGATGACATCACATATTACATCACTCATGACATGGTCAGTGACATCACTGATGACATCTCAAATGAAATCACTGATGACATCATCCAGTGACTGTGTTTCTGTAAAGTTTAAATATGTTTACTATATATAGGGAAAGGCGTATTGAAGAATGAGTGGGTGTATAAGTGTCTGAATGGATGATTTAGAAGGTGCGTGACTAACTCTATAAGTGAGTGATTAAACGTATCTTACTGAATGCATGGGTTAGTGACTAAACTGGGTGAATGTCTGTATTCGTCTGTCTGTTGCTGTGTAAGTGGCAGCATGGGTTTGTGAATAGCTACATGAGTGTCTATATGAGTTATTGATTGGTTGGCTGAGTATCTGTATGGGTGCCTGAGTGTTTGTGTGGGTGGGGTGTGTGCGACTCTGTGCATAGATGTGTGAGTGGGTGATTCACTGGGTGGATGGTTTCAAGAGTGCATCTGTGATAGACTGTATGGGTGGGTAAGTGTGTGTAAGAGTGTGTTAGTGAGTGAATGTATGTCCCAGTGGTACATGTGTGAGTAACTACGTATGTGAAAGGCAGTATATATGTGTGTTGGAGTATATAAATAGCTATAAGCGAGAGTGTGTGATTGTGAGAGTGACTGTATGGATGAGTGTGTGCTTGTATCAGAGATTGTATAAGAGCATAAGAATGTGCTAGTATTTGTATGAGTAAGTGAGCTGGTGTGTGTATAACTGTATAGGTGAGTAAATGGGTGTGTGCTTTATTTTTTGCATGACTGACTAGGTGTGTGAGTACCTCTATGGATGAGTGGCGGTGTGTGAGTGTTTATATAGGTGTATGAGTGCATATAATAGTCCTGTACTGACTGACTATAAGTATGAGTGACTGTACGGGTGAGTGAGTAGATGTGTGTGTGTAGACCTAAGAATCAGTGAGTGTGTATATAGTAATTGGTGTTGGAGTGTCTATGGTTTTGACAATGGCAGTCTGTAATTTACAGTGGGTGTATCAAAAGTTATATTAGGGTGTGAGAAGATGCATCAAATTATCACATGGATGATGTCATCAGTGATGTCATTTGAGATGTCATCAGTGATGTCATCAGTGATGTCACTGACCATGTCATGAGTGATGTACTATGTGACGTCATCACCAGTGCATTGCGGGGGCGCGAGTTATAGTTAGCTGAACTAACTATAACGGGGGAATTTCACGGGTTTTGTACGAGTGCAATGTCCAACTAACTATAACTGTCCCTAAAACCTATGTTTTTTCAGTGAATTTGTAAGGTTTTTTAAATGCTAATTTCTAACTATAACGTGCCTGAAACCTATGGTTTTTTCAGTGAATTTCAAAGGTTTTTTAAATGCTAATTCCTAACTATAACATGTCTGAAACCTATGTTTTTTTTCAGTGAATTTCAAAGGTTTTGTAAATGACAATTTTTAAATGTATTAATTGTTATATTTATTTTTTTGATACTGATTTACTACATTTTTTTAAACTATTTATTTTTAGATATTTTATTTTTTAAAATACATTGTAATTACATTATACATTACATTACAAAATATACTTTCTCAGAATGATTTACTTTAGTTTAAATACTTTGCAAATAGGCAATAGACTTTTAAGTACAGTAGTTACAGTTGTTGCAATGGGCAACACAATTTCAAACACAATGCAACATTGAGCTCAATGTGAATTTCAAGTTAAATGCAATTAGTTACTTTATGGATTACTTTTCTAACCACAGGACTGGATCCTAGATTCAGTCCTGGGACATCTCCTGTAAACAGTTGAGTAAAAGCGTTTTGGTTACAGTAGTGATTTTTAAGGAATATTATTGTATTTTAAAAGTTGACACTTAGAAACTTTTTCACATAGAATCACCAATGTTATCCTATGGGAGGAAATTTACTTAGCAGGTAAGTAGTGTTATCGTTACTTTTTCTTACTCAGTGTTGGATCCTGGATCCAGCACTGGTGCATCTCCTGTAAACAGTTGAAAGAATGCGTTTAAGTCATACAGGCGATTTTTAAGGAATATTTGTAGTTTGTGAAAATCCACACTGAAACTTTTCTGCTGAAAACCAGACAATGGATTCCTATGGAAGGAAATATAAGTTACTGGTAAGTACGGTTAGAATTACTTTTCAGGATCTGTACTGGGCTCAAAGATGCAGCACTGAGGTCTCTCCTGATATCAGGTGAGTAAATCGGAATTCGTAGTTCAGCTGATTTTAGAGGAATATTATAAAGTTCCAAAACTCCACACTTAGAAGAATTTCCAAGTGAAACCAGTCAATGTTAGTCTATGGAAGGAAATTCAAGTTACTGGTAAGTACGGTTAGAATTACTTTTCAGGATCAGTACTGGGCTCAAAGATGCAGCACTGAGGTCTCTCCTGATAACAGGTGAGTAAATCGGAATTCGTAGTTCTGCTGATTTTAGAGGAATATTTGAAGTTTCAAAAATCGACACTTAGAAACTTTTTCAGCAAAAAGCAGGCAATGATATCCTATGGAAGGAAATTCAAGTTACTGGTAAGTACGGTTAAAATTACTTTTCAGGAACAGTACTGGGATCAAAGATGCAGCACTGAGGTCTCTCCTGATAACAGGTGAGTAAATCGGAATTCGTAGTTCGGCTGATTTTAGAGGAATATTATAAAGTTCCAAAACTCCACACTTCGAAGAATTTCCAAGTGAAAACAGTCAATGTTAGCCTATGGAAGGAAATTCAAGTTACTGGTAAGTACGGTTAAAATTACTTTTCAGGATCAGTACTGGGCTCAAAGATGCAGCACTGAGGTCTCTCCTGATAACAGGTGAGTAAATCGGAATTCGTAGTTCAACTGATTTTAGAGGAATATTTGTAAGTTTCAAAAATCGACACAGAAACTTTTTCAGCAAAAAGCAAGCAATGATATCCTATGGAAGGAAATTCAAGTTACTGGTAAGTACGGTTAAAATTACTTTTCAGGATCAGTACTGGGCTCAAAGATGCAGCACTGAGGTCTCTCCTGATAACAGGTGAGTAAATCGGAATTCGTAGTTCGGCTGATTTTAGAGGAATATTTGCACAATGGTGAAGGGAGGGGGCGGGGCCTGAGGTGACATCTGTGCAAACGCGCCCCGTGGCGCATTTTAAGTTGGGGGATTAAGTCCCCTTGAATCATGAGGGTCCCTGGGGTCCAACTAGCCCACCCTGTACCTCCAGTATGCGCCAGGGAGCTGCGTTGCAGAGAGGTGTTCAGAGGCCACGCCCCTATTTGCACCTCTCTGCAACGCAGCTCTGTGGCGCTTTCTGGACGTACCTGGTGGGCTAGTTGGCCCCCAGGGACCCTCAGGATTGAAGGGGATTTAATTCCCCATCTTAAAACGCGCCACGGGGCCTGTTTGCACACATGTCACCTGAAGCCCCGCCCCCTCCCTTCACCACTGTGCAAACGCGCCCGTGGCGCGTTTTAAGTTGGGGGATTAAGTTCCCTTGAATCCTGAGGGTCCCTGGGGTCCAACTAGCCCACCAGGTACCTCCAAAAAGCGCCACAGAGCTGCGTTGCAGAGAGGTGTAAAATGGGGTGTGGCCTCTGTACACCTCTGTGCAACGCAGCCCCCTGGTGCATACTGGAGGTTCCTGGTGGGCTAGTTGGCCCCCAGGGAGCCCCAGTATTCAAGGGGAATTCGTTCCCCATCTGCAAACGCGCCGGGGGCGCGTTTGCTGAGTGCTCCAAGGAGGGGGCGTGGCCTCCGGCGCGATGCCGGTATTTTTTTAAATTTGTTTTTTAAGAAGGGGGGCTGTGTGGCCCCCCTTCTTTTTCTAATTTTTGGGCCCTGGGGACCCCATCCCCCAGGGCCTGCCCCCTAATATTTTGTTTTAAAAAAAAAAAAAAATTTGAAAGGGGGTCGCGTGGCCCCACTTCCCAGGCCTTAATCGGCCCCGGGGACCCCATCCCCCGGGGCATGGCCTTCTTTTTTTTTTAAAATGTTATGGAGGGGGGCTGTGTTGCCTCCCTCCTTAGGCCACTTATGGCCCCGGGGACCCCATCCCCCGAGGCCGGCCTTTTTTTTTTTTAAATTAACATTTGGGGAGGGGGGCCGCATGGCCCCCCTCCCGGGCCACTACTAGCCCCGGGGACCCCATCCCCCAGGGCTGGCCCTCTCCGTTGGGGACCGTGGGGGGGTCCCCAATCCTCCCACGGTCCCGCCGGCTCCCCGCGTCCCTCGGGAGCCGGCATTGCTTTTCCACATGGGGAGCTGCTAAGATGCAGCTCCCCATGTGGAAAAGCAATTATCTTTGAATTTTGGAAGAGAGACCAGGTTTCCTGCTCTCTCTTCCAAAATCCAAAGCAGTTTGCAATGACAGGGCGGGAGCCGCGAGGCTCCCGTCCTGCCATAGCAAACTACAGTGTCCCGGGGGTAGGCACCCCGGGACACTGCAGGAGCCGGCCCTGGGGGGTGGCGGTCCCCAGGGCCATCAAGGGCTCCAGGAGGGGGGCCGCGCAGCCCCCCTCCCCACATCTGCAAAGCCCCGGGGAGGTGGTGGTCCCCGGGGCTTCGGGGGTCCAAAACGGACCCCCATTTTAAATGTGTTAGTGCCCCAGGGAGGTGGCGGTCCCCGGGGCTTGTGGGGGGGCTGGAGCCCCCCCACACAGGTGATTTACATTTAAAAAAAGAAGCCCCGGGGGTGGCGGTCCCCGGGGCTGCAGGAGGGCTCAGAGCCATTTATTTTTAAAGCCCCGGGGGGTGGCGGTCCCCGGGGCTTGGGGGGCCTTAGAGGCCCCCCACATATTATAAATAACCCCCCCGCATGCCCCTGGGACTTGGCCCACCCGGGGGCCAATTAACAACGAAGCGCGGGAGACCGCGCTTCGTTTTTTTTTTTTTTCGGCGGGATCCGCGCACCCTAAGCGCATCCCGCCAATTTTTTTTTTTTTTTTATGCTTTTTTCTGCCCAGGGGGTCCTTGTGGGACCCCCTGAGCAGACCTAGGGGGTCAGGGTGTTTCTACCCTGCCCCCTTTTTGCACTTTGCGCACTTGTTTCTGTCCCTCGGTTCTACCGAGGGACAAAATGGCTGCCAACACTTCCTGATTTGTGTTGACAGCCAATTAGCATGCAGCTCGTGATCGGAGGGTACGCGGACCCTACTCGGCCATAGATATATATGTGATTTTATTTGTGATTTTCTCAGAAACTACTGAACGGATTTACACCATTTAAGCAAAAGGCACAACTCTGAACCAAGAACTACCTCTTTGCCAAATTTGGTGTAATTCCGTTCAGCAGTTCGGGCTGTAGCCGCGATGAAAGGATCCTATGGAAAAATGAATGGGGAAAACGCGTTTTGGGACCCCCCTTTTTTCTCGGCCCCCGCTGGACGAATCAACCCGAGACTTTCAGGCTAGGAGCGGAGCGGAGCGCCCCAACAAGTTGGAAGCTTTCGCGAAGATTCGTCAACCGGCGCAAGAGTTATTTCAAATAGTATGTTGCGGATTTCCTATGGAAAATAGGTCCTAACTATAACTATCTACTGGCGAGCGCCAGTAGATAATATATATATAATCCAACAAAGTGCCCAAAGAGCTTTCGTGAGGGCACACGACTGTAAAACCACCTTCCGGTCTGCACTTCAGGCTCCCCGCAGTGCCACTCATTTACATATTGCTGCCTTACGCGTTTCAATGCAGATTGCCTCTTCGTCAGAGGCTTGCTTATCACAATACAATAGAGATGGCTCTCTTTTATTTCTATTTCAGTACGCTTGTTTTTTCAATTACCCAAAGTGAGTGTGCGCATAGTGCAGTCCTTATGTTGCATGCTGGGAATTATAGTTCCTTATCAGAGCCAATCAATATTCCCTGAGTGGTTCTCTATTGAAATTGTCTTTTAAAAGCATACGTTTTCTTTCGTAGGATTTAGGGCATGTTGGAGAATCTCCTTACTCTGGGCTTCCAGTGCTGCACTGCCACAGAACAGAGGGACAGAAACAGGTGCGCAAAGCGCACAAAGGGGGCAGGGTAGAAACACCCTGACCCCTAGGTCTGCTCAGGGGTCCCACAAGGACCCCTGGGCAAAAAGTTTTTTATTTTTTTAAAAATCGGCAGGATGCGCTCAGGGTGCGCGAATCCTGCCGAAAAAAATAATTGAAGCGCGGTCTCCCGCGCTTCGATAGCACTGGCCCCCGGGTGGGCCAAGTCCCGGGGGCATGCTGGGGGGGTTAATTTTATGTGTGGGGGGCCTCTAAGGGCCCCCAAGCCCCGGGGACCACCACCCCCGGGGCTTTATGTATAATGGTGCGGGAGGGCTCTGAGCCCTCCCGCAGCTCCCGGGGACCGCCACCTCCCCGGGGCTTCTTTTTTATTTTTGAAAATCCTGTGTGGGGGGCTCCAGCCCCCACACGCCCGGGGACCACCACCTCCCGGGGCACTAAGAAAAATTACAATGGGGGTCCGTTTTGGACCCCAAGCCCCGGGGACCACCACCTCCCCGGGGCTTTCAAAATGTAAGGAGGGGGCCGCGCGGCCCCCTCCTGGAGCCTGTGGTGGTCCTGGGGACCGCCACCCCCAGGGCCGGCTCCTGCAGTGTCCCGGGTGCCTACCCCCGGGACACTGCTGTTTGCAATGACAGGACGGGAGCCTCGCGGCTCCCGTCCTGTCATTGCAAACTGCTTTGGATATTGGAAGAGAGAGCAGGAAACCTGCTCTCTTCCAATATCCAAAGCTGATTGCTTTCCACATGGGGAGCAGCATGTTAGCTGCTCCCCATGTGTAAGCAATGCCGGCTCCCGTAGGACACGGGCAGCCGGCGGGACTGTGGGGGTTTGGGGACCCCCCACAGTCCCCAACGAGAGGCCAGGCCCCGGGGGATGGGGTCCCCGGGGCCTTAAATGGCCTGAGGAGGGGGCCACGCAGCCCCCTCCAAATAAAAAAAAAGAGGCCATGCCCCGGGGGATGGGGTCCCCGGGGCCAATACAGGCCCAGGGAAGGGGGCCACGCGGCTCCCTTCCCGTTTTTTTTTTTAATTTTAATTTAAAAAAAAAGGGGTAAGGCCCTGGGGGATGGGGTCCCCAGGGCCTAAAAATAGGAAAAAGGAAGGGGGGCCACACAGCCCCCCTTCAGGGGAAAAAAAAAAAAAACGATTGGGCCCGCAGGCCCCGCCCCTTCCTTCACCACTCTGCAAACGCGCCCCTGGCGCGTTTGCAGAGGGGGAACGATCCCCTTGAATACTGGGGTCCCTGGGGGCCAACTAGCCCACCAGGAACCTTCCAGTATGCGCCAGGGGGCTGCCTTGCAGAGAGGTGTACAGAGGCCACGCCCCTTTTACACCTCTCTGCAACGCAGCTCTGTGGCGCTTTTGGAGGTATATGGTGGGCTAGTTGCACCCCAGGGACCCTCAGGATTCAAGGGGAGTTAATCCCCGACTTAAAACGCGCCACGGGGCGCGTTTGCACAGTGGTGAAGGGAGGGCGGGGCTTCAGGTGACATGTGTGCAAACAGGCCCCGTGGCGCATTTTAAGATGGGGAATTAAATCCCCTTCAATCCTGAGGGTCCCTGGGGCCAACTAGCCCAACAGGTACGTCCAGAAAGCGCCACAGAGCTGCGTTGCAGAGAGGTGTAAAAGGGGTGTGGCCTCTGTACATGTCTCTGCAACGCAGCCCCTGGCGCATACTGGAGGTTCCTGGTGGGCTAGTTGGCCCGTAGGGACCCTCATGATTCAAGGGGACTTAATCCCCCAACTTAAAACGCGCCACGGGGCGCGTTTGCACAGATGTCACCTCAGGCCCCGCCCCTCCCTTCACCATTGTGCAAATATTCCTCTAAAATCAGCCGAAATACGAATTCTGATTTACTCACCTGTTATCAGGAGAGACCTCAGTGCTGCATCTTTCAGCCCAGTACTAATCCTGAAAAGTAATTTTAACCGTACTTACCAGTAACTTGAATTTCCTTCCATAGGCTAACATTGACTGGTTTCACTTGGAAATTCTTCTAAATGTGGAGTTTTGGAACTTTAAAATATTCCTCTAAAATCAGCCGAAATACGAATTCCGATTTACTCACCTGTTATCAGGAGAGACCTCAGTGCTGTATCTTTCAGCCCAGTACTGGTCCTGAAAAGTAATTTTAACCGTACTTACCAGTAACTTGAATTTCCTTCCATAGGCTAACATTGACTGGTTTCACTTGGAAATTCTTCTAAGTGTGGAGTTTTGGAACTTTAAAATATTCCTCTAAAATCAGCCGAAATACGAATTCCAATTTACTCACCTGTTATCAGGAGAGACCTCAGTGCTGCATCTTTCAGCCCAGTACTGATCCTCAAAAGTAATTTTAACCGTACTTACCAGTAACTTGAATTTCCTTCCATAGGATATAATTGCCTGCTTTTTGCTGAAAAAGTTTCTAAGTGTTGATTTTTGAAACATACAAATATTCCTCTAAAATCAGCCGAAATACGAATTCCGATTTACTCACCTGTTATAAGGAGAGACCTCAGTGCTGTATCTTTCAGCCCAGTACTGGTCCTGAAAAGTAATTTTAACCGTACTTACCAGTAACTTGAATTTCCTTCCATAGGCTAACATTGACTGGTTTCACTTGGAAATTCTTCTAAGTGTGGAGTTTTGGAACTTTAAAATATTCCTCTAAAATCAGCCGAAATACGAATTTCGATTTACTCACCTGTTATCAGGAGAGACCTCAGTGCTGCATCTTTCAGCCCAGTACTGGTCCTGAAAAGTAATTTTAACCGTACTTACCAGTAACTTATATTTTCTTCCATAGGAATCCATTGTCTGGTTTTCAGCAGAAAAGTTTCAGTGTCGATTTTCACAAACTACAAATATTCCTTAAAAATCGCCTGTATGACTTAAACGCATTCTTTCAACTGTTTACAGGAGATGCACCATTGCTGGATCCAGGATCCAACACTGAGTAAGAAAAAGTAACAATAACAGTTTTTACCTGCTAAGTGAATTTCCTTCCATAGGATAACATTGGTGATTCTATGAGAAAAAGTTTCTAAGTGTCAACTTTTAAAATACAATAATATTCCTTAAAAATCACGACTGTAACCAAAACGCTTTTACTCAACTGTTTACAGGAGATGTACCAGGACTGAATCTAGGATCCAGTCCTGTGGTTAGAAAAGTAATCCATAAAGTAACTAATTGCATTTAACTAGAAATTCACATTGAGCTGAATGTTGCATTGTGTTTGAAAATGTGGTGCCCATTGCAACAACTGTAACTACTGTACTTAAAAGTCTATTGCCTATGTGCAAAGTATTTAAACTAAAGAAATTCATTCTGAGAAAGTATTTTTTGTAATGTAATGTATAATGTAATTACAATGTAATTTAAAAAATAAAATATGTAAAAAAAAATTCTAAAAATGTAATAAATCAGTATGAAAAAAATTAATATAACAATTAATACATTTAAAAATTGTCATTTACAAAACCTTTGAAATTCACTGAAAAAACGTAGGTTTCAGACATGTTATAGTTAGGAATTAGCATTTAAAAACCTTTGAAATTCACTGAAAAAACCATAGGTTTCAGATAAGTTATAGTTAGAAATTAGCATTTAAAAACCTTTGAAATTCACTGAAAAAACCATAGGTTTTAGGGACAGTTATAGTTAGTTGGACATTGCACTCGTACAAAACCCGTGAAAATCCCCCGTTATAGTTAGTTCAGCTAACTATAACTCGCGCCCCCGCAATGCACTGCTGATGACGTCACATATTACATCACTCATGACATGGTCAGTGACATCACTGATGACATCACTGATGACATCTCAAATGACATCACTGATGACATCATCCACGTGATAATCTGATGCACCTCCTCACACCCTAATATAACCTTTGATACACCCAATCTAAATTACAGACTGCCATCCGCAAAACCATAGACACTCCAACACCAATAACTACATACCCACTCACTGATTCTTAGGTCTACACACACACACATCCACTCACTCACCCGTACAGTCACTCATACTTATGGTCACTCAGTACAGGACAGTCATATGCACTCTTACTCCTATATAGACACTCAAACACCGCCACATATCCATAGAGGTACTCACACACCTAGTCAGTCATGCAAATAATTAAACACACTGCCATTTACTCACCTATACAGTTATACACACACCAGCTCACTTAATCATACAAATACTAGCACATTGTTACGCTCTTATACAATCACTGATACAAGCACACACTCATCCATACAGCCACTATCACAATCACTCACTCTCGCTTATAGCTATTTATATACTCCAATACACATATATACTGCCTTTCACATATGTAGTTACTCACACATGTACCACTGGGACATACATTCACTCACTAACACACTCTTACACACACTTACCCACCCATACAGTCTATCACAGATGCACTCTTGAAACCATCCACCCAGTGAATCACCCACTCACACATCTATGCACAGTCGCACACACCCCATCCACACAAACACTCAGGCACCCATACAGATACTCAGACAACAAATCAATAACTCTTATAGACACTCATGTAGCTATTCACAAACCCATGCAGCCACTTACACAGCAACAGACAGATACAGACATTAACCCAGTTTAGTCACTAACCCATGCATTCAGTAAGATACGTTTAATCACTCACTTATAGAATTAGTCACGCACCTACTAAATCATCCATACACACACTTATACACCCACTCATTCTTCAATACGCCTTTCCCTATATATATTAAAAATATTTAAACTTTACAGAAACACACAGTCACTGGATGATGTCATCAGTGATGTCATTTGAGATGTCATCAGTGATGTCATCAGTGATGTCACTGACCATGTCATGAGTGATGTAATATGTGACGTCATCAGCAGTGCATTGTGGGGCGCGAGTTATAGTTAGCTGAACTAACTATAACGGGGAATTTCACAAGTTTTGTACGAGTGCAATGTCCAACTAACTATAACTGTCCCTAAAACCTATGGTTTTTTCAGTGAATATATATATATATATATATATATATATAACATGTAGAGGTTTAATTTTAAACATGTTCCAACAGTGAAAAGGTCTTAGGAGCTATCTTCACTGTACCCGTGTAAGCATTGGGATACAAATAAATGTAATATTGTTATCTCAAAGTTCATTTTTGGACTTTTTGAAGTACATACTACAAGCCCAAGCCTTTAGAGCCCAATTTTTATGAGCTTTAACTGTCCCCTGGTAGCTGAATAGCCCCTTGATCAGATATGAATTTGCTGTCAGGATGTCATCTCTGGCAGGATGATCATCTGGGCTGTGCCCAGGAATTTATTTAACTTCAAAGAGGCCTACGTTGTCACAGGCAAATGTTAGCTGTCCAGGGCCCTTTTTTGTCCACCTAGTCAGACAGGCTCCAATCCCAGTAGGAGAATAAGCACCTCCAGACAACAGAGGAGGGGCTCCTTATTTCCCTGGCCATACCTATGGGCTTGGCACTCAGTACGTGCACAAAGGGAGAAGGGCCTCACCCTCTTTGATTTAGGCAGAGCTGGGTACTGTGTGATTGTCTGCAGTAAAGCTCATTTGAAGTGCTGCAAAAAGTGGTATGGTTGACCCTGGGAACATGTACCTTATTGGTTAGGTAGCAACCAAGAGTCACCCCCACCCACAGGCTGGTGCAAGGCATACATGTGGCACCCACAGTACCCTCCTCAGAACACTTTTTGGACCTGTGGAATAACAGAGGAGGACTGAACCTGATGTCTGTTACCTGAGAACAGTCTATAAAACCAGACCTGCATTCCTTCTTGTACCCAAGACAAAGAAATGCACTCCTAGCATCATTAGGATGACTTCTTGTTACAGCAACACAACAAGCTGCAATAGGCTTTTTCTGCAACTCCTCAGCTGACCAGTTCCAACTGAATCATCCCTGGACCCTGCTGCAGTCTTAAACTCAAAATACTGGCCACAGTGCCCTGGACCCTTGACTGTGCAAAATTGTACTCCTCCTAACTTTCTTTGAAACCTGGGACTTAGGGACTTTTTTCCTTCCAAGACCTCTGGAGTACCGGGAAAAACCTGCCAAACCACTCCAACAAAAGTCATTGCTGCTGGGCCAAAAGATCAGATTGCTTCTTCTTGGAGCATATCTTCAGCAGTAAATCCAATATGATGGGACTTCATGGAGAATGTATCAACATCGTCCAGCGGCTATCAGACGAGGTGGAGCCCTCTTCAGTCACAGCCTGCTGCCCTGCCTCGCTGAGGATTTTTGACTTCCATTCCAGAGACTAAGGGGCATATTTATCAAATAATAACGCAGTGCAGCAAGCCAACTTGCTGTGTTGCGCTGCGTGATGGGGAAAGGGCAGGAATGGGCCATATTCAACGTTAAACACAATGTGCTGACTAGTGTCAACACAGGCACTCTTGCGCCATAGTGCAGGAAGGGACACCTCCTACACAAAAACAATCCCCTGAGGCATTTTCCTCTTTCTATGTGTGCTGCAAAATGCAGCACACATAGAGGAGAAAACGAGGAGAAAGAAGATATTTCTCCTTGTTACACCACCCTTGGCGATGCGTAGCATTTTGTTGCAATCCCAGGTCGACCAGTAATGTAAAATATGGAAATGCACCAAAATCCATGGGGAACACCCACACTCCACCCATGGAACACCTCCCTAGGGCAGAGTAACGCAATGTAGTGATTTGTGCTATGTTGCGCTACTTGAGATTTCTCAAGCCACGCAGGGCCATGCAATGTGGCCTTGTGTGCCTTGATAAATCTACCTTAAGAGTTGTGCTGCTCTTGTGCTCCATTGTGTGGCACAAGGTTGACACAACCCTTTGATAAATATGCCCCAAAGTGTGAAGGTAAACCTTCCGACCAGGCCAAAGCTGGTTTCTATATCTGACACACACTCCATTGCAGTCAGCCTTAATTTGTGCCTAGGTCACGATCAAGTTAATCAATCAATCAATCAATCACGGCATTTATAGAGCGCGCTACTCACCCGGGAGGGTCTCAAGGCGCTGGGGGAGGGGGTAAGTTACTGCTCGAACAGCCAGGTCTTGAGCTGTTTCCTGAAGGAGAGATGGTCCTGGGTTCGCCGAAGGTGAGTGGGGAGGGAGTTCCAGGTCTTGGCTGCCAGGTAGGAGAAGGATCTTCCTCCGGCGGTGGCTCTGCGGATGCGTGGTACGGTGGCGAGGGCGTGGCTGGTTGATCGTAGCTGGCGGGTGGGCGTGTAGAAGGTCATGCGGTCGTTGAGGTACTTTGGGCCCAGGTCGTGGAGGGCCTTGTGTGCGTGGGTGAGGAGTCTGAACGTGATTCTCTTGCTGACGGGGAGCCAGTGCAGGTCTTTCAGGTGTCCGGTGATGTGGCTGTGTCGGGGGATGTCCAGGATGAGTCGTGCGGAGGCGTTCTGGATGCGCTGGAGTCTTTTTTGAAGTTTGGCTGTGGTTCCGGCATAGAGGGTGTTCCCATAGTCCAGTCGGCTGGTGACGAGTGCCTGGGTGACGGTCTTCCTGGTTTCAGTGGGGATCCATCTGAAGATCTTGCGGAGCATGCGCAGGGTGTTGAAGCACGAAGATGAGACGGCGTTGACTTGTCTGGTCATCGACAGGGAGGAGTCCAGGATGAAGCCCAGGTTGCGTGCGTGGTCCGTTGGCTTGGGTGCGGTGCCCAGGGCCGGGGCCACCAAGAGTTGTCCCAGGCGGAGGGTGATGAGCCCAGGATGAGGACTTCCGTCTTGTCTGAGTTCAGTTTAAGGCGGCTGTTCCTCATCCAGTCGGCGACGTCTCTCATCCCGTCGTGTAGGTTGGCTCTGGCGGTGGTGGGGTCGTTGGTGAGGGAGAGGATCAGCTGGGTGTCGTCGGCGTAGGAGATGATGTTGAGGTTGTGTTGGCGTGCGATGGCTGCGAGGGGCTCATGTAGACGTTGAAGAGGGTTGGACTGAGTGAAGATCCTTGTGGAACGCCGCAGATGACTTCGGTGGCCTTGGATCTGAACGGGGGAGGCGGACTCTCTGGGTTCTTCCGGCGAGGAACGAGATGATCCATTCCAGTGCTTTCTCTCGGATTCCGATGTTGCTGAGGCGCTTCACTAGGGTGCGGTGGCAGACGGTGTCGAACGCCGCGGAGAGATCCAAGAGGATGAGGGCTGCTGTTTCCCCGTTGTCGGTTAGGGTTCTGATGTCGTCGGTGGCTGCGATAAGGGCGGTCTCGGTGCTGTGGTTGGCCCGAAACCCGGACTGCGAGGGGTCGAGGGATCCATTCGTCTCGAGGAAGGCGGCAAGCTGTCTGTTGACGGTCTTCTCGATGACTTTGTTAAATAAGTTGACCATGGTTGGTGGCTAAAGGTTTCTAGTGCTATTTAGTCTACTTTTCTAAAATGGTTTGGAATTTTCTTGTTTTGTGTTTTATTTCTATTTCAGTTCTGCTTAACCGCTTAACCGCGGCGCGAATTCCGCCGCAGTTTGAAAGAGTGGACGGTGCCGCGTCGGCCAACGGACGTGCGCAGCACTAGCGAGGTAGTGCTCGCGACAGCCGTTGGCCGACGGAAGCACGGAAGAGTTTAAATACTTTACACATTGCTTCTAATTTATGTCTAAATGCACTCTGGCATAGCTACCAAGGGGTTAGCTCAGGTTAATGTAGTGGTTCACCCTGACATGGATCGTGTTTTAATTTATTTTACTTATTGTGGGTACTCAGCCCCTCAACTAATACACTAATTTCTTAAAATATGTATTCTGGCATATTCTGTTCCTTGTTATTGACATTTGTGATTTATTTGTTCATTCTTTGGTTTTTGTGTCAATCTCTTACTCTATTGAGAATTGTTTGATATCACAAGTGTACTCTACAAGATATTAACCATAATCTAACATTTACATTTTTGTTTAAATCAAGGTTTAGGGTGAAGTCTACTAACACTTTGTGCCTGTTTGTATCACACATTTTATGAAAACCTAGTACAAAATGCTGTGTTGGTATTTACTTTCGAACACAAATCCTTATTAGCATTGGAAAGCAGCCATAAAGTAAGGCACATTAGTACTTTATGATACTCTGTATCAAGGGGCCATCCCATGGGTGGTACATAGGCGTTCTGAAGCAACCACCCACGGGTTTTAATGCAAATGCCTGTCTACTAACATTTGTAGACAGAAAACCAAATTATTTGGGGTTGAAATTTCGTAAATTTTAAAACATAAACAGTGTTTTTGGGAGATGTGATGTGGTGAAACCCTCAGACGCCAAGTGGTTAAGAGGTATTAATATGATGTGGTGTATTAAAAAACGCTCACATCTCTCACTGGATTTTCAGACAATGATGTCTTTGTACTCTGCCTGGATCCACATAATCACACTTGAACTATGCCTTGACTGGTCATCCACACCCACCTTGATACTCAAGGAAGGTTGGAAAGCGAATTTTCCATCCCAGTTTCCTGGTTAACAGGGGACACCTGCAACATCAACATGATGTTGCTAGAATGTCCCAGCAGTTGAGAGGATCATTGGCAAACCCTTTGAGGTTTCCTCATAAGTTATATTGTGTTCCAAGTGTTATGCGTGCCTAATAGTTCTAGTTATTCATGTGCTCCTTAATCAAGGCATACATTTGCTTAGTCCACTATCAAAATACTCTTTAACTAGGGTAAAGAGTTCACAATTAACTAATCTTTGCATCCGTTGCTCTCTCTAACAAACATAATGCATGTTCTCAACTAACCTCGTATTCTCTCCCTATCACATGCAGTATCAAAACTGTCAAGGAGCAGGAGTAAACTAAAGCACAATAGGTCATTCTACAAGGCTATATTCAAAGTGCCCACTGCCACTGTAGGTATGCGTGAGATGTGTATTCCAAAAGTTTGTATAACTATATAAAGTTATTCAAATGGGCATTCGCAGCAGTAGGCAAATTTTCAGAATTCCAGATAAGCTCTATATTAGGTTATTCATCTAAGTTTTGTAATTTTAGACTAGTTTAGATAATATGATAGGGACTAAAATCCTGGCACATATTACCCATGAACTACAAACTAAAAATAATTGAGAAATACCTGGCTCCTTTAATGTGTGCTAGGACTTCATGAGAGTTGCATGCGTCTGTTGTCCAGATAGGCGGTGAAGCAATCTTTCATTTATTCCCCTCAGCTATCTTTAAAGGACGGAATGAATTCCAGTGGGAGTTTGATGTCTGCTATTGACGTATGCCAGTGGACCCAAGGCACATGGATTGTTCCTCTTCATAGAACATAATCTTACTTTGGTGGAAGCATTAGGTAATGTATAAATCGAGGGGAACTATGTGGAGGAAGATCACCCACTTTTTTATGCTTAGAATGCTTTATTGAGATAGTAAACAAAGTAAAACATCAGTACATTGTTATGTAAACAAAGCTTGATTAATAAAATATGCAAAATGAAAGTATAATAAGTATACGAAGGAGAAAAGAGGTATAACAGCAAGACTAATGAAACCTTAGAAAAACCTGTACGTAGAGTAAATGCCTTTTAACATTTTTAGATTTTAAAAGGGAGGAGGGAGAAGAGGGGTAGGTGGGAGGGGATTACAATCAGAAGTTAAGCAATTATGCAAAATGACCAGAAGCAATTAAACATAGTAACAAATAAGAAGAAATTTGGCACTATGAATACAGAGAAGATCAAATAGCCAACCTGGAAAGAAAAGTGGTTAATGGTAACCAGAGTAAGTCTTTTTTGATCAAAAGAGGTAGTGAAGTGGCATGAGCACGATCAAGTCTGTGATGATGACAGAGCAGGTTCCACCAAGCTTGGTAGGAAATTTTGGATGTATCCTTCCAGTTAGTGGTAATGATCTAAAAAGTAATAGCTAGGAATAAATCGATAAATTTACCCACGTTGTTCTGGGCGTCCCAAATAGGAGAGGAGCTACCCAGAAAACGTGCACAATATCAAAAGGAACATTGGCAGATAATATTTCATTTAATTTCATCCAAATGAGAGACCAAAAGTGTTTAACCAAGGGACATAGGAAGAACATGTGAAGAAAATCGCTGCTCTCATGCGGACAAGACCAGCATTTCTTGGAGTCTAACGGTTTGAATTTATGTAGATCTGTAGGGGTGAGAAAAAGCCTGTTATAAAAATAGTATAAAGTCTGCGTTGTGCTAGCTGAGCATGAGGAAGTGTGAATTTTTGACCAGATGGAGCCCCATGTCTGAAAAGAAAATTCCTGAGCCAAATCCCCTTCCCAGAGAAGCTCTAAATTGGACTTGAATCTAGAGTCAGGGGGGCGGGATAGTATCTTGTATATGGCAGATGCTTTGAGTTGAGTAGAGAAATCAGGTGAAGGGGTGGAAGCCTGATCAGATGAAACTGAGCCACAGCCCTGGGAAAAGAGATGAGTCAAAGACGATCTGAGCAGGGGGTAATGAGGGGCATGTAGAGAGGATACACCATATATCTTCTGGATCTCCATGAAATCCATGAAGGATCCATCCTTTAACAGATGTTCAAATGTAATGATGCCTTTGTCAATTCATTCCTTCCAGAATAGAGCTCTGTTATTAATCTTCAAGTGTTTGTTATACCAGCCCGGAATGCGTGCAAGATGGTCTGAATAAGAAAGGTGAATTCTAAGCAGGGAGGTTGCAACTGCTGTGGAGTGAGTAAAGGTAGGTGAGGAGAAGCGCTTAGGAGGTTGGGATAAACGAGTGGCAGCAATAAAAGAGAAAGGTGCGTATTGAGCTTGTTCTAACGAGCTCCAGGCTGTTAAAGGTGGATGATGGGATTCTGATAAAAAGGTCCAGACTTGTTTCAGGTTGAATGCCGAGTGGTAACGTCTAAGATTAGGAAAATTAACCCCTCCTAAATCTTTGGGTTGCTGGAGACGAATAAGTGAAATCCTAGCCTTGCGGTTGTTCCAGAGGAATTTGGTTAAGGAGCGATTAATAGTACTAAAAAAGGAGAGTGGGAGAGTGACCAGGAGCATGGAAAGATGAACATTGATAATCTGAAGAAGCATCATTTTAATTGTGGCTAATCTACCCCACCAGGACAAGAAAAGTGGAGACCAACTATCAGTGAGTGTAGAGAGTTTTTTAAGTGTATCTGCAAGAATAATTTTAACAGTTTCTTTAATACTATTAGCATAAAGGATACCTAAGCACTTAATACTTCTGGGATTCCATTTGAATCCTGTGTCATGAAACATATGCGAAAAGCAGTGCTTATTTAAAGGCATGACCTCGGATTTGTCAACATTCAGTCTGTAACCGGAAACTAAAGAGTATTCCTTTAACAGAGAGAAGAATGCCGGCAAAGAAGCAGTTGGATTAGAAATGTATAACAAAATGTCATCTGCATATGCAGTAAACTTGATGTCTATATGTTTAAAGTGGAGACCCGTGTACTGTGATGAGCGACTAAGTTTCTCTAAAAAGGGTTCTAAGGCAAGGATAAATAAGAGTGGGGATAGAGGATTGGAAAATATTTAGATTGACAACCGTTCACCCAGATAGAGGTAGAGGGAGCAGAATATAATAACTGGATGTATTTAATAATAGGGGGGCTGAAGACGTGCCATTTCAATGTGCCAAAAATGAATTCCCAATTTACTCTGTCGAATGCTTTTTCAGCATCTAATGTAATTGCAGCGACTGGTGATTCTATCTTAGAAGCTAAATGGATAATATTAAGGAAAGTTCTAGAGTTATCTGTAATAGACCGCCCTTTAACAAACCCTGATTGGTATATGTTGATGAGGTCCGGGATTACCTTATTAATACGAAGAGCAAGTAATTTGGCGAAGATCATACAATCCGTGTTAATCAGGGAGATGGGCCTGTAATTTTTACACAGAGAGGGATCATTGTCTTTTTTAGGAATCAAACATAGCATCGCCTGAGTGAAAGACCCCCGTGTTTCGCCAGTGGTGAGAAAATGATTTATCAAAGCTAACAGCTGAGGAACCAGAAATTGTTTGAAGTGAAGGAAAGAACGTAAGGTGAAACCATCCGATCCAGGTGCTTTGTCTTTGGGCAGAAGGTTAATGGCATTTGTGATTTCTTGTTCTAATATCGGTTTATCCAAGGATGTGAGATCAATATGGCCCTCAGAGGGTTTGGGAATGGTTTGAAAGAAAGAGTCAATTTGGTCAGAGGAAGGGGTCGACTCTGGGGTTTAGAGGGAGGTATAATATTCAGTGAAGCAATCGAGAATCTTAGCGTCTGTAATGTGTCTGATTCCTAAGTTGTGTGTGATGGCAACAATTTTGGATTTTTGTTTTTTAATTTTAAGATAATTGGCTAAAGATCTACCTGCTTTATTCTGGCCGCCATACATTTTGGCACTGAATTTAAGGAGATTGTTACAAGCGTTGTCCCAAGATTGCTTATTGTATTGCATTTTCGCTTTGATGAGATTGGTAAGTGTGTCGGGGCAATTGGTGGTGAAGTATTCGTGCTCCAGAGCTTTAATTTGCTTTAGAATGGATGTTGATTCCATAAGTGCTTTCCTTTTTTTCTGGGAAACAAAGTCTATTATGTGTCCTCTAGCAGTAGCTTTGAAGGCGTCCCAAATAAAATGGAATTGAGAAGTGGAGAAAAAATTATTATTTAAAAATTCCTGTATAAAATGTGTAAATTGTTCAACAAATTGAGGGTCCAGAAGAAGGGAATTGTTAAAACGCCATCGGCAAGACATAGGTGCAGGTGTTGGATAATCCATGTCTAAAATGACAGGGACATGATCTGAAATAAGAATGGAGCCAATCTCTGCATTGGTCATGAATTGAAGAGATGGTTGAGTGAGAAAAATGTAGTCTATGCGGGAGTGAGACCTGTGAACAGCGGAGAAAAAGGAGAATTCTAGGACATCAGGATGGGAGATTCTCCATGTATCAACCAGTCCTCTAGAAGTGATAGCCTTATGAAAAATCTTCTGCATTTTATTGGGGATGTATTTAGTTTGAGATATCCGGTCTAGGAAGGGATCTATGAGTTTATTGCAGTCGCCACCCACGATCAAATTATCGGAGGGTAAGAAGAAAGAAGAGTGGAGAAATCATTCCAAAAAGATAAGTCAATGCCATTGGGACCATACACATTACAAATAGAGAATTGGGTATTATTAACTTTAGCATTCAAAAGAAGCCATCTACCATTAGTATCCTTAAATTCATTTTGTAAAAGAACAAGTAGTGATTTATGAAACAAAATAATTTCACCATTCTTGTTATTTACTGCCGGAGAACAAAAAACATCTCCTACCCATAGTTTGCGCAAGGAATGCAGATCATGCAGTTTAAGATGTGTTTCTTGTAGTAACGCAACATGACATTTCAATTTAGCAAGGTGAGACAAAATTCGCTGTTTTTTAACAGGATTGCGGATACCTTTAGCATTCCATGAAAAATATGGAGACCATTCATCAGAGAGACCTATTCAAAATTAAACCTGAAAATGCATGAAAACTGAAAGAATGTGCAAAAAGAGAGGTGTAAGAAACAGAGAGACAAGGAGTGATTTGAGTACCGAAAGGAAGCAAAACCAGATAGAGTAGAGACATGCATGAGCCAAAAAGAAACGAAAGTTAGGAAATAGCAGAGATGAAGGAAAATAGAGTAGCTAGCTTGGGGTATCCACTGAAATGTGCCAGGTTGAAAATAATGAAATATCGTATATATATAAAGAAAGAAAGAGAATGCAATGAAATGGAGGGTGAAGAGGCAAGGAAAAGAGAGGAACAGAAAGAGGGAAAACAGGAGATAGATGAGAAAAGCAAGAGGGGAGCACAGTCGACCTGTGAGTGTAAACTGAGAAGTGATGACAGAAAGCCAGAAGATTTTAGTCATAATGATCACAAACAAGAAGAACATTACTGAAGGAGTGGGGGGGGGCGAAGAGAGTAGCGGCCACTCCAAAGAGGGACACCGAGAAAGGACAAGTTTACTGATAAAAGAAGAAGTAATACAAAGAAGAAATAAAGACAATAAGGGTAAACATAAGCAACAAGATAGAAGGGAACTTACCAAACAATGGGGAAGACAATGCAACGGAGTGGTTCATACATAACAAGACACATGGACAACGCAGATATGGACGTCAGCATCGAGAATTGCGGAGGGAAAACCTAGGAAACAGGGGAGAGAAAAGATTAGAGAACAATTAAGTTTTGCTCAGTTCCATAGCTTCCCCTTTATGAACTTGAATGAATTTCCGAAGTTCGCCAGGGTCTTCGAAAGTGAAAGTTCTGTCTTTATAAGTTACTTTAAAGGAGCACGGATGAATAAGACCATAACGGGCATTCATGGATCTCAGCGTTGGTCTAAGGTCTAGAAATTCCTTTAGACGATTAGCAGTCGGCTTGGAGACATCTTGACTGAAGAAGATTTTGTGGCCCGACCAGAGCATCTGTTTATGTTGCTTGGCAGCGTTGAGGATTGCCATGAGATCAGAATACAGTAGAAAATAAGCAATGATACCTCTTGGTTTAGTTGAGGAAGATGCGTTCTGGGGGCCTATCCTGTGCGCCCTCTGAATATTTAGATCAATGGATTTCGATAGACCAACGATCTGCAGAACTTGAACCTTCAAGAAGGAGATCATGTCCGAGCCTTCGGAACCTTCCGGAATTCCATAAATGCATAGGTTGTTACGCCTATTTCGATTTTCTAAATCCTCTGTAGCTTTCTTCAGTTGCGTAACTGCTCTAGTGAGGATTTCGACTTTGGCAACAACATCTTGGGTGTCACTGATTTTTTGTTCCACATCAGAAAGTCTTGACTCCAGACCGGACCACTTTTCCTCAATTCTCTGAAGTGTTGCAGTAGCGTCCATCATGAAGGGTCTAATATGGTGCAATTCATCTATGATGTCCTCCAACGTCAAAGGAAGAGGTGATTTCGTTGGGGAGGACGGATCTTTTTTGGCGCGCTTGTTGGTGTTACCAGCTGAGTCTTTGCATCCTCCAGAGTTGGAACCAGCAACCCCATGGGTCTTGTTTGAGTGTGAAGAGTCCATGACTGTAACACAATGCACGACGCAGCTAATAAAAAAAAAAAAATCTTGTAAGGAAAAAAAACAAAAAACTCCAAGGCCGCACGCAGTACAAGCTAGCTAGTGAATGCGCTGACAAACCCTATAGAGACCCTGACTGCAGAATGCTACGTAACCTTAGTGCCTCAATAGAAGAAATGAATGAATAAATGAATGAATGTCCATTGAAAATATGACCACCTCACAATTAAGTTGTAAGAAGCATGTTAAAATGGCCCCAAATTGAATAGAAAAAAGAAAGAAAATTCAGTCACAGGAGCCTTGCAGCATCGTTGCCCGCTGAGGTAAATGCGGGTGTTGAATGAACAAAATGGCGATCGCAGCGCGAGGCTGAATGAGGCAGGAGACAGAAGGAAAAAAAGTAGTCAAAAAGATCTTTCAAGGTCTAAAAAAACTTGCCCCAGTACCCAGCGCGGCTTCCGACGCAAGAATCCATTGTTTGTTCTCTGCGCCGAGCAGAAAGAAAAGCCTTCCGAAATAAAACGTTCCTCCGAGTCACGGAGCTGGTTCAGGGAGCGGCCATTTTGATTCGCCGCCGCGCGCCCCAGATCACCCACTTTTGACAAATTACTTTTACAGTGTAGTGAATGTGAAATGTCAGCCTTCATTAGGTCATGATAACATTCCAGAGGTGTGTTTTATGCAGTTTATTATTGTCTGACTTCCCATTTTATTGTTGCTCTCTACATTATATTTTTCATCTCAAGTACTTAAAGAAACAGCTTAAGGAAAAATGCCTCTGCCCCCCCCCAAGTTCTTGCTCCCCAAGGAGGCCAACGGCACATAGAACCCCCAAGCTCAGGTAGAATTCAAATCGTTGCAGGGAACTATCCCCTAGGTGAGCCCTGTCCTAACCTGCCCTGAATCTCTCAACCCTCTAGGCTAGTGCTTAAGTTGTGAAAAACATAAGTGTCATGGCCCTTATCAAGAGGCAACTGCTGCTTGCACCGCTCATTGCCACTGCCAGCGCTGCCAATGACAATACCACCACAACTGCTAACCATCACACTTGTAGAAGTGTGACAGTTCAGACTATTGAAGAACACCCAAAGCTAGAAGATTGGCTTGGGCGGGGGTAAACAATTGATGTTGTGCTTTTCTCAAAAGTAGACAAGCAGCACCGTCATATGGTGGACAGTCATGAGTGCTAGTGTTAACAAATAAGTGCCAGTGTTGAGCACCGGAAACCACTGGTTTAAGTTATGCACTGCTCAAGGCCCAGCATTCGACCTGGAAGGGGAAAATCATGCTGTTTTGGCATGTTTAATCTATAGTCCATTAAGGATAGCTCATGTTTGTCAGATTTAGATGTGGGAACACGAGCTGGAGTCTAAGGGGTCGATCCCGATCTCGGTCGGTAGGGCTCCGAATCAGATTCGGCTTTACCGGATCCGAGTCGGAGAGCTTTGTTCCCGACCGAAGTCGTACAGAGGACCGGACGCCCAAGTACGATGCGATTGAACGTGAAATCGCCGACTGACTCGTTTCCGGGTCCGAACCACTCCGTCCGACTCGTTCGCACTCGATTCGTACCGCGCAATGGAGACGTTTAACGACCGAGCCAGTACGATGCACGATCCGGACAGCTGGTTTGAGTCGGAGCCTCCGACATGAAAAAGCTCTCGGAAGCGGACTTCGGGGGTCCGTGCCGGACCCCCCTTCACCCGTAGCCATACGAGTCGGACACAGGGGGGACCCATGGGTCCCCCCTATACATGCGTGTATGGTGCGGATGGCACCAACACGTACAGGGGGCCCCCTTGTGCGCAACCTACCCATTGAGTCAATGGGAGCCCATGTACACGTCGTACGACCGGCTCACATTGACTTCAATGGGAGTCCGACCGAACCGAGTCCGGCAACATACAGCCGCATCGTACTCGCTCGGTCGGACTGCAGGGGTGTGGCTCAGTCGGAAAACAGTCCGGATCCGGATCGGTCGGAGAGCTTTCCGACCCAGATCGGAATCGGCCCCTTAGGCTCTGACCCTTCGCCCACTTTTCCCACTCCAAAATCCAGAGATCTCATAGGGTAACCCTATACTGTAAAAATAAATAACATTCTTGTAAATATAGGATTCGCAATTGAATAATTTTAGCTTTGTAAATACAAATTCAAAGCATAAAACTATATTCTCTTTAAAGCAAAACGAGTAAGCAGGATAAAATCTGTAATGAAATCTGGTCATAAAATCAAAAATGTAATATATGAGAAATACTCCTGGAAAGATAATGAACCACAACAGACTATGAGGTGTCATTGCACCTAGTGATAAATAGCTAGCATAGTAACGGATATTTTGAAAAACAAATTAAAAATATAAATATGGAATGAGGCGAGTGTGAGTGCAGTGAATTATTTATATCTGTAATTGTTTTATCAGTGACTAAATATTTTGTTCTCATATACTGGCTAATCACATGTTTGAAATCAATAGTAAAATTATGCTCGCTAGCATATTTTATTTTCCATGTGTACCTTGTTAGTATGTCAGCTAGTAATGCTTAAATATTTAAAATATTGAAAGATACCCATATACATAATATGGTCCTGTGTTTTTTTCCATTCTTGGCATTGTTAGTTTGACTTCTCCTGTGATCTAACAGCTGCAAAACAGCTCCTTATTCCTATGTGCTCTGCTAAAATGTCTCTATTCTCTCGGTACATCTCGTGCAGCCGTGGTTTTTCTAGATTGCCATGGCCTCAGATTGACACAAACAAATAATAAACTATTGCAAGGCAAACATAAAAATGCATACCTCTATGCAATGTGCACCATAGCCAGTTATTGAACTTTAGAACAGAACATTTTGTACAGCTTACATCGTTTTTGCTGCAGAAACTTAGAATTGCAAGGGTAATTATACTTTATTTCTTAATGTGAATTTCAGTAATGGTGCCAGAAGATATTAACAAATTTGAACCTTATGGATAATTTGCCTAAAATTATCAAATCTGTAAATTTGCTCTGCTGAACCAGTTTAAAAGCAGGTATCCACATTCACATTTCAGTGAGCAGATTTTCTATGGGGACCACATGCAATACCCAGGTAGAAGTTAAAAGAGTCACCTGGAGATGTATACCCCTCGACACCCCTGCATACTCTGCAGTGATTACTGCAGAGTATATAAGGGATATGCACTGCATACCACTCAGTGCCCTTAAATACAGGGGGGCATATTTATCATTCAGTTGTGTTGCCCTTGTCCCATGCAATGGGGCACAAGGGCGACACAACTACTAAGTCACCTTGCATGGCTTGATAAATCTAGAGTAACGCACCACTGAGCAGATTGCTGTGTTGTATTAGTCTGCCCCAAGGAGGCATTCCATGGGTGGAGCGTACGTGTTCCTTGGCATCCATCCATGGATTTTGGAGCATTCCCAGGGGTCCCAAAATACAAAATTCCCATGCATTTTCAAAAGACTGTTTCAGACAATGCTTCCTCAAAAACTGATGAATGGAATTACACCAAATTTGGCTGGAAGCTAGACCTTGATCCAGAAAGTGTGCTTTTTGTTATTTGGTGTAAATTCATTCAGCAGTTTTTGAGAAATTAAGGTGTAAATATATTTTAATATCTGGATGGTTGGGTTTGAGGGGCTCTAGTGAGAGTTCCCCAAATACAATTTTAAAAATTGAAGTCTTCTGAGCGCCCCAGAAAGATATTGCTAGGAGCGATTACAGGACTTGGAGACTTAGTCCTCTGTCCTGCAGTTATTTAAAAAAATAATAATAATATTAGGGGGCAGGGTAGGGATACCATGCCCCCCCTATGCCCTGCAGAGCGGACCCAGAGGGAACCCCACTGGGTCCCAAAAACCTTTTAAATCAGGATTTTGCTGCGATCAAGCAGGACAGCAACGGGATTGCAGCAAAAAAAAAAAAAAGAATATGCCGGTCTGCCATTTTTTAAATAAGTATTTGGAGAGGAGGCGCAAGTAGAGCCTCCCTCCACAAGCCCATTTTGGGCCTTGTGGACCCCATACTCTGGTGCCTGGTATCTAAATTAGGGGTAGGGCTGCACAGCACCCTACCCTCCCTAATGGCCCGGGGCCCCAAATAAATGAATGGGAAGGGGGGGTGCAGCTCCCCTCCCCAAGCCTTGTTATGCCCGGAGAACCCCTTCCCCTTGGGGCAATATCAAAAAAGGGGAGAGACCCACGTGGCCCCCCCTTCCCAATCCTTAAAATGTACCAGGAATCTGAGGGCAGATTTACAAGCCCCTTACTCTGCCAGTGCATCACTTTTTGTGACGCACCAGCAGCACATTTTTCTGCCCTGCGTGGCTTTGTGGCTTTTCCTGTCCTTGTAAATACGGCCCCTTTACATGCAGCACATTGCGTACAAGAAATCGTAAATCTGGAAATGCGTCTGAATGCTACGCCTCCCCAGGGGAGGCATACGGAGGGGCAACAAGGAGGAATGTATTCATTTCTCCTCATTTCTTTCCTCTTTCTATGCGTGCTGCATTTTGCAGCACACATGGAATGAGGAAATGACCTCTAATGATTGTTTATGTACAGGAAGGTGTTCCTTCCTGTACATAAACAATCCTTTAAATCAATGACGTTTTACAAGTTTTATGTGTGCTAATGCAGCACACATAGAAGTTGTAAAATGCCATTTCTGATTGTTTATGTGCAGGAAGGGAACCCTTCCTGCACATAAAAAATCATCCCCATGATGCAGGCACCCATGCACCAGGGTGAAAGGGTGCCTGCGTCGTCGCAATGGCAGCAGTTTGTGCGCCAGCGCAGGGGGAAGCACAGAGATGCGACATATTGTTGTAAATATGTTGCATCGCTGTGCTTCAAAACTAACGCAGCGCTGTACAGCAAAATGACTTGCTGCACCGCGCTGCGTTAGTTTATTGTAAATCTGCCCCCTGTTGTTTTTCTCTGATTTAGTTATGCAACATGACCCATCGTGACTGACCTCCAAGCACACCAGCCCATCCGCTGTGTAACCTTTTATTGTAGTGTAGTACTATACTGGTGCCGCATTATGATTATTGATGTTGTGCCAATTGGTCTTATGTCATATCATGTAGACCACTATTGGTCATGTCATGCTTGGATGTACTTAATTGAAACTGTTTAATAAAAACGATTATGAGAAAAAAAATTACCGGGTATTCCATGGCACGCGGTTGAACTTAACTTTAGAAGGTGGAGGCCATGTGGCTTTGCTCCCAGAGCCCTAAAAGGGCCCGCAGCTGGCTCAATTACTCTATTCCAGGTAGCCCACCCGGGACAGAGTAGTTTCACTGCCTGCCCTAGCACAGGCAGTGAAACGTATGCTTGGTCCCACCTGGAATGATCATTAATCAATCTCCCGCCAGGTTGAGGAAAAATGCCTTCCCTGCTTGCAGCAGCGCATGCAGGTAAGGCATAACTGTTTCCAGCTGGCCGGAGATTTAAGTATGCTCCCATTGGGTTGGAGCAGACTTCTGTTTTCCAGCAGTCAGGTATACAGATATTGTTCCCGCCTGCAGGGAGCAAGCATTAACACCTGCTCCCTGTAGGCAGGAGCAGTGCTGGCTCCCGCACTATGGAGGATCTGGGTTGAGTCATTGGGGCCCAGGTGCTCATCCTGCGGCCCCAATTTATGGTTTGTGGGTGCCCTGGAGGCACAGGAACACCCACCTCTGGACCCAGAGGATGGATTCCTCGAGGGCCGAACAAGGGTCAGGGAAGGATGCTGCATGGCCCAAACCCTTAATTATGCAATTTGGCTCCAGGGGATGGAGTCCCCGGGGCATAATAAGGCTAAAGGAGAGGGGGTGCATGGTCACCCTGCCCTTTTTATTGTATTTAACCCTGTGGATGGGTCCCAGGGCCTAATAAGGCTTGGGCAGCGGGGCCTCTAGGTTGTGTGCAGTGTGGGGTTGGCTGCCTTTGAGGGAGTAAGCCACAGGGCCTGGCTGCAGGCCAGCCCTTGTGGCCCACCCCCTGCAATGGATGGCTGAATGCCTTGCACAGAACGGCATTGGCTGCATGCAGGTGATTTGACACAGGGCCTTGCCACATGGGGTTGGATCAAAGTATGCAAATTAAATATTACTTTACATTTTTTTAAAAGAAGTCTACTGAAAAATCTAAGGTTAAAGCAACGTTATAGGTAGGTGAAATGTTCAGTAACAACATAACGTTTTAAACTCTGAAAAAAACACTGAAATTCACCATTCATAGTTATCTAAAGTAACTATAACTCATGCCCTAAGGTAACTATAATTCACACTAAGTCCATGCACTGCTAATTCTCCCACATATCGCATCACTCATGACATTTTCTATGACATCATTGATGATAGCACTGCGCATGGTGGGAGTGCGTGTTATAGTTACCTTAGGACATGAGTTATAGTTACTTTAGATAACTATAACTGTAGATGGTAAATGTCAGTACTTTTTAGAAATAAAATGTTATGTTGCTACTGAACATTTCACCTATTGCGTCACTTTAACCTTTGTTTTTTTCAGTGAAAATATATATATATATATATACAAATATATATATATATATATTTATATATATATATATATACACATATAGATAGATAGATAGATAGATAGATAGATAGATGGATAGATAGGTATGTGCATGCCATCACTGATGTCATAAATGATGTCATAGAACATGTCATGAGTTAAGTAATATATGGGGTCATAAGCGGTGCATCGCTGGGGCCCTAGTTATAGTTAGCTCTGCTAATTATAACTGGTGAATTTTTGTGTTTTTTTAATTTCAAAAGGTTATAGAGGCACTGTAATTTTCACCTAACTATAATATCAGTTTAACTTTTTTTTTTTCCGGTGAATTTTTAATGTTTTTTTCTGTTGTAAATTAAGGTATAATCACAATTCCTAAGTATAACGTTAATTTAACGATTGTTTTTTCAATTTCTAGAATTTTTTAACATGTAGTAAAATTATATTGCCATACATAGTGCAAAACCCCACCACGCACGACCGTTGGACCCCACATATGTCAAAATTGGCCCGGGGACCCAACCACTAACAATATGTGAGGGGCACATGTGGTCCCCTCCATGAGCCCTAAGAGGCCCCGGGAGCCCAATCCTTCATGGCTAACCACTAATAATAGGAAAAGAGGTGCGTGGCCACCTCCTCTAGCCTACTGAGGCCCCAGAGACCCCCATCTTCTAGAGTAAAATGTCATAAAAGGAGAGGGGGCCATGAGGCCAGCATCACTAAGTCCTATTATGTCCCACAGACCCCATTCCCGGAGGACAAATTCTGCTATTAAGGGGAGGGAGCATGTGGCTACCCTCCCTGAGTCTTTTAAGGCCCGGGGACCCCATCCCTCAGGGCCATTTTTAAAAATAAAGGGGCAGAGGGCCATGCAGCCTTCCTCCCGGTGCCTTGATAGGCCCTGGGACCCCAACCCCCAGGGCCATTTTTAAAAATAAGGGGTCAGGGGGCCATGCAGCCCTCCTCCCGGTGCCTTGATAGGCCCTGGGACCCCAACCCCCAGGGCCTTTTTAAAACATAAGAGGTCAGGGGGCCATGCAGCCCTCCTCCCGGTGCCTTGATAGGCCCTGGGACCCCAACCCCCAGGGCCATTTTTAAAAATAAGGGGTCAGGGGGCCATGCGGCCATCCTCCAGGTGCCTCATCCCCAGAGCCACCAATTAAATTTAAGTGGAGGGGGCATTTTTAAGTGAGAGAGGGCATGTAGCCACCCTCCCTAGGCAACGTTTAACCTGTAAACCCCATTCCCCAAATCCTAGTGCATTTTTTAGGGGGAGGGGGCACACAGCCCCCCTTCCCAGGTCCCTTTTGGCCCCGGAGACCCCATCCCCCAGGGCCTGCCACTTTGAAAGGTGGGTATTCAGTTCACCTACAATAGAGTTGCTGCTGCCATGGGAGGAGCCCCAAGGACCCCACAGCCCAAGTCAGCTCCCCTCATCCAACAGGAGCAGGAATTGCTCCTGCCCACAGGGAGCAGCTAATAATGTTACTGCCTGTGGGCGTGAGAAATATTAATATTAGGATCTAAAGATCTGGATAAAGTTTATATTTAGATTAGATATTTAGATCTAAAGTCTGCTCCCAGCGGACAAGAGCATTTTTCAAGCCAGGCAAGATCAAACTCAGGTTTCCTGAAAGCGATATGTACCATGACTGGGCTCCCCAGGACATAGCATTTAAGCCAAGGGATGGGGTCCCGGGGCCATTAATGGTTCAGGGATGGGGGCTGCATGACCTCTTCCCTTTTTCTTTAGGTTTCAGGGTCCCAGGGGATGGGGTCCCTGGGGCCTTTTAGCAGCTCGAGGAGGGGAGGATGCCCCCCTTAAAAACTGCATTGAACCCGTGGGGGATGGGATCCCACAGGGCCGAAAGCATCCCAGGGATGGGGCCGCATGCCCCCTTCTAGATGAAATTGTAGCAGGCATTGGGGGATGGTGTCCCTAGATCTGAAATCAGCCCGTGGAGGGGGGCCACGTGTCCACTGCCCCTTTTAAAAATATGACAGGCCCCAATGGGATGGGGGCCCCAGGGCCAAAATCGTCCATATGAGTGGGGTTGTGTGGGGTTATTTGTGTTCCTCCCCATTTGAGGTGTTATCAGTGATGTCACTGACCATGTCATGAGTGATGTAATATATGAGGTCATAAGCAGTGCATTGCGGGGCGTGAGTTGTAGTTACCTCAGCTAACTATAACGGTTAAATTTCTCTGGTTTTGTATGAGTGAAATGTCAGACTAACTATGACGTCCGTCTAACCTTTTGGTTTTATCTTCAAACTGCCCTCCTGCAGCTCCTCCGGTCTGATCCACCTGTCGGGGTCAATGCTTAGCAGCGGGTGCAGAACCCACTTAATATTCAAGAAAGGCTGTGTTGTGACTGTGTTTGTCATAACGCACCCTTGTTTGACTATATATATACACCTAGAAGTCCAAAAGTATGTGTGCTCTCAGGAAACCTGGTTTCCTGAGAGCACACATACTTTTGGACTTCTAGGTGTATGTTGATTGCCGGTACGCTCTGCCGGCGTGTGTGCCACTTCTCTAGGGTCCCTGTGTTTCCGGAAGGAGCTTTCGTTCGAGAAATATATATATATATATATATATATATATATATATATATATATATATATATATATATATATATATATTATATATATATATATATATATATATATATATATATATATATATGTGTGTGTGTGTGTGTGTATATATATATATATATATATATATATATATATATATATATATATATATGCAAAAAGAAGCAGAGAACTTTGGGTAGTTCCCAAGTTTAGGTGGAGATCAGGTCCTGTATAGAGCATCTTACAACACCAGTGACGAACTGAATGTGGTCACCTCAAATGCCTGTTTCTCTAGCAAAGTTTTAAGCATAGGATTAGCACAGTGCCTTCCACCCTGATCTAGAAGGGGACAAAGTATTTTGCCACTACTACAGCAAACTCTTTAAGCATAGGATTAGCAAAGTGCTTTCCACGCCGAGTCATTAAATGAAAAAAGCCTTTTACCACTCCAGGCACAGTACTACAACTTTGATTTGGTGAAATACCATCCAAGCCAACCTGGAATGAGTAAACGCAACCCTTGACCCAAGTAGAGTGGCATACAGTGCAGTGACAAATAGTGGAGTGGCTTAGAGTGGAGTGCTGTAGAGTGGACTGCTGTAAATTGGAATGAAGTACAGTGTAGTGGTATATATTAGAATTGATTAGAGTGGAGTGGCATACAATGGAGTGGAGTGGCATAGAGTGGAGCGGTATAAAGTGTAATAGCAATGAGTGGAGTGGCTTACAGGAGAATAGCATAGAGTAAAGTGGCATAGAGAGGAGTGAGGTTGTTTTCAGCACATTTTGCCTGTATTCTTCATGTTGCTGCATTATGGTTTAGGGTTGTAGATCTAGGTAAGTAGGAAATGTTATTGTTGTTCCCTACCTATTACCACTTTATTAAAGTGTTAATGGGTAGAGAACTGTATTTATAATTTTCTATATATTTTTACAGCAGTTTAGGGAGAACTGTGCAGTTTTTAAATTTTTTTTTACTATAGTACTGAAGATTTAAATATGTAAAAAATGGAAAACACATTTGTAGTACCCTATATTTGTAAAATATTGGGTACTACAGTGTATACTACATTTTTTACCATTTTTAAAAACATTTGTGCCAAATCTGTGTCTGAGGCCTGCCAACTTTCATGCACACTTCGGGAGTTAGGAAATCTAATCTGCCACGTACAGGTGCATATGACAATTACGATGCTGCGATGGGGGCCCTCAACACATATTTCGACCCTGCAGCTCAACCCATACTTTCAGTGATTCGAGCTGCAGCAACCCTGACAACAAGAAAATGAGAAAATTGATGCCTTCCATGCCTAACTGCAACACCTTGCTAGTGCATGTGTGGATGATGACCACCCCAAAGAGGTGCATGCTCCACTAATTCAAGGCTGCAGGTCTTTCACCCTGAGACACCTCATCCTCTGCCAACCTGGCATCATGCTCAAAGCCATCCTGGTCCTGGCCTGCTTCTATGAACTCTCCAACAGTTGAGTGGAGGAGATGGTACTAGGCCTAAATAGAGTGCCTCGCACCACCGGCACCCCTGACTTCGGCCCTGCAAATGTCAATGCAGTCTATTGGTAAGGGGGGCAATCTTAGACAGCAGAGTAACCTGCCCCACCTCCATCCAGGTGTGGAAGCTGCAAAATGGAACCATACCGAGGCTTGCCGGGCCAATGGCAAGACCTGCTCTAGGTGCGAAAAGAAAAAAGAATTTGCCCACATCTGCAGGGGCAGGATAACGGAGCAAGGACAGAGGCCCAACGTGGGGCAGAGGCTGCCAGCCACACGGAAACACCTAAAGCCAGACTACAACACCTCAGTTGCGAGCAGCAGCAGATCCCCACTCTGGCAGGGGTCTGTCAGACAGGGAGGAATATGAGGTCTTCAACATATTCATGGCATGACCGGGAGAAAAGAACAGGAAGCTGACACCCATGTGCATCATCATGGTTGGTGAAGTAGCGGTACTGGCCCTAAATGACACCGAAGTGTCTGTCAACATCATGGACCATGAGCAGTTTGAGAAGCTACAACCACACTCTCAGCGAGAGGCCTCCAAACTCAAAATCTTTGCATATGAAGGTAAGCGCCCACTGCATCTATTTGGGGCCCGTAAACTTCTTTTGGAGAAAGAAGGCGAAAACTGCGCACCAGGTTCCATGTCACCATGGAAGGCTCCGGCACCCTCATGGGCTTCCTTACTGCAGATAAACCCGGTACTCTTTTTCTTTGCCCGGCATACACACACCAACCAGGCAAGTGAAATGTTGAAGGACTTTCCAAGCCTCTTCCAGGTCGTAGGCCACCTGTGAAACACTGAGATGAAGCTCCACATCAACAGCATAGGTCACACTGTGGCCCTGTGCCACTGGTGCGTTCCCTTCCATTTGTGACCACAGCTGGATGTGAGAGAGAAGGTTTCAGGCCCCACTCGCTGGTCGTTGCACCCAAACCAAGACAACCAGGAGTGTTGTGCCTCTTTGTAGACATTTGCCTCACAAATTTGCCTCGAACATCATCTAGCACCCACCATAAATGACATCAGATGGGACCTGAATGGGGAGCAGGAGTTTTTGAAGTTAAACCTCAATGTGGGACAGCAGCAGTTAGAACTAGATCCTGAATGCTGCTACATCACCACCTTCACTACCCACTTCAGCCTCAGGAGGTACAAGCACCTCAACTTCAGCATTTCATCCACAGCTGAAATGTTGCAGAACACAATTAGGGAATTTCTAACTGGTCTCAATGGCGTCCTCAACATTAGCGATGACATCTTGATTTATTCCTACATGGTAGAGGAGCTCCACAAACACCTGTGCGCCACCCAGTCTGCCTGGATGAACAAGAACTGATGCGGCACACAGAAAAGTGTGCTTTCTTTGAAAAGTCCATCACATTTTTGGGGTATATATTTTCCAAGGTGGGGATGTGCATTGATCCAAAGAATGCAGAAGCCATTTGCACAGCACTGATACCCCAGAATGCAAGAGAGATACAGAGTTTTCTCTGGATGGCCACATATTGTGGAAGGTTCATCCCAAACCTGGCAACCCTGTTGGAGCCCCTAAGAGCCCTTACAAAGGCAGATGTCAAATGGGAGTGGATCGATTAAGCTGCTGAGGCATTCCGGCAAATGAAAGCAGCACTCATGAGTGATGCAATGATGACAAAATACAACTCTAACTGGAACACCGAGCTAGTCCTCGACACTAGGCCGTTAGGGCAGGGGGCAGTACTAATGGTACTAATGCAGGAGACTAGCCACAAGACGTGCATCCCGATTGCATATGCCTGCAGATCCCTCACATGAACCGAGCCTAGGTATGACCAAATTGAAAGAGAGGCATCGGTTATCCGATGGTTATGCTGCCAATTCCATCTCTATCTATGTGGATGTTGATTCAGGGTCATCACTGACCACAAGCTGTTGGTTCCCTTCTTCTCTAATACCACATGGCCCCAAAAACACAGGATTGAGTGGTGGGCCATCCAACTGCAGATATATGAATTTGTGGTGTGGTTCTGGCCCAGGTCCTATAACCCAGTCAACTTGCTGTCATGGCACCCACCTAAGGAAGAAGCGGACACTGAAGGGGAAGGTGAATGAGACCGTAGAGTTCATCAACATGGTCATGCAAGGAACCTGCCCAGTTGCAATGATGATCAACGACATAAAGGAAGTGACCAAGGCAGATCTCTGCCTATAGAGGGTGATCGGTGCACTTCACAACTGGAAATGGAGTCACTTCCTGGATGGAATGAGAGGGTCGATCATTGGAGACAAGGCCACTTTGATCCACCACAAGCTCTGGCACACCACAGATGGGCTCCTGATGAGGGGCTCTCGCATTGTGATTTACCAGGATTTGTGGGCCTCTGTGGCTAACATGGTACACCAAGGCAAAGCCAATACCAGGGCCAGACTGTGGAGAAAAGTATGGTTACCTAGAATGAAAAAGCTGGTGCATGAGGTGGTTAGCTGTTGTGTCCCCTGTTAAATAATGGGAGTTGGGGTGGCTCAAGCCCCCATTGTCACCAAAGGCTACTCACAATGCCGATGGACTCACCTCAGCATTGACTTTGGGACCTACTCAGAAGAAAGATGTGATATTGTTATTATGGATGACCACTTCAAATACCCTGTGGTTGAGGTAACCCAATCTTCACCCGGTGCTAGGGAAAATATTTACATTGTTCAGACTGCCTGAGGAAATCAAAACCAACAATAGCCACCTGTTCTACAGCCTGAAATTTGAACACTAACTCAAAATCCTTGATGTGAAGCACCAGAAAATCACACTGGCATTGCCTAAGTCAATGAGGAAGTTGACTCATTCATAAGGACCCTCAACATGACATTGAGGGTAGGGTTCGAACAAGGAGAGGGCTTTGAAGCAGGCTTAGAAAGATATCTGATGGCATATCGGCAAACTCCTAATAGTTCGTCTGAGTTTACCCCAGTAGAACTTCTGCTGAGGTGACCTACCATGGACAACATCCCTGTCACCCACCGATGGCAACCGGCTGGGCTGGATGAGGAGGCCGTGCAGGAGAAGCATAGGACAACAATGCAAAAGCCAGCCAGCATCTAGAGGCCCTAACACCCATGCTCTAGGTGAGGGCATGCTGTTTGTTAAAGATTGTCATCCTGGCGACAAGTTCAGGACCTCTTAAAGGGAGACCCATGGCAAGTCACCCAGTTACAAGGGACCTTAGTCAGAGAATCGCACCATGAGAAAAACGTGACCTTGAATATGTCCTGGTATAAGAAGGTGTGGGGCGCAACATGCTTGGAAATGGCAGACTCACAACAGGCCTTTCCAGATGAGGAATGGAGGTAGGAAAATGGGGCATAGCCCAATCCAGGAACCCCGACCTCACACCAAGAAAAGTCAACTGGCAATCTGCTTAATCCACCCCTCGGTCCTGCAAGCCATGAACTGCCATTGGGGGAGGAAGGCATGAATTCAAACAACACCACAAGGGCATTTAGCATATCTGTGCCACCATAGCACCTAGGGCCGAACTCTGAATCTAGCCATGTCCTCAAGGACCGGAGTGCTCCATAGAGGGACTCGGGGTGAAGATTCCTGCCTAGAACTAATGAAGGGAGGGATATAGAGTGCCACCTGGCCTCTATGGACCAGTTGTTACCACAAACACCTTGGAGTACAGGTGCAGCCAAAGAGTATAAATAAATGGGTGTTGGACCGCTTGTGGTCACGACCGGACCTGAGAGTATTATGTTGGTGACAATGCATTTACGATCCAGTGACGATCCTGTGCCAAGTGGCCAGAGCACATTACACATGCCACTCCACTCTACATCACTCCACTGTATGCCACTCCACTCTACCCAACTTCACTATACGCCACTCCACTCTTTGCCAGTGCACTCTACCTTACTACAATCTACCCTATTCCACTGTATGACACTTGATTCTACGCCATTTTACTGTGCGCTATTCCAATATATGCCACTCCAGTCAATGTCACTACACTGTACGCCAGTAACAGTCAATGTTACTCCACACCACTCCACTGTAAGCTACTCCGATATATTCCACTAAAGTCTAACCCACTACACTGTGCCACACTACACTTTACAACACTCCACTCTATGGTATTACACTCTACAACACTACACTCTGTGCCCATACACTGTACGGCACGCCACTGTACGTCACTCTACTCTACCCAATTTCGCTATACACCACTCCACTTTAGCACACTCAACTGTACACCACTGCATTATACACCATTCCATTGTGCACTATTCCTCTGAATGCTAGTCAACTGTAAGACACTCCAGTCTGCATCACTCCACTGTACACTACCACAATATACGCTAATACACTATACACTGTACACTGTACTAAACTCCACTGTACAACACTTGAGTCTATGCTAAACTCTGCCTCAATCCACTCAATGCCTCTCTACTCTATGCTACTCCATCATACGCCACTCTACTCTATGTCATTCCACTCTATGCCACTTCACTCTACCCCATCCAGTGTACGCTATTCCACTGTATGTCACTCCAGTGTACGCCACTCCTCTCTACACACTCCACTCTACACTATTCCACAGTCCGCCTCTACATAGTACCTCGCTCCATTCTACGCCAGTCAACTATAGAGCACTCCACTGTACAGCACTCCACTCTATGCCACTCCACTGTACACTATTTTATTGCACTCCAACACACTCTAACACACTGCACTGTACATCATTGCACTGTACACCACAACACAATACGGCAATCTACTCTACACTATTCTACTGTGAGCAAATCCAATGTACGGCACTACACTCTATGCTGTTCCACTCTATGCCACTTCACTGTACGTCACTCTAATATATGGTATTCCGCTGTATGCCACTCCACTGTGCACCACTGCACTCTAGGCCACTCTACTCTACCCCACTCCACTCTACACCACTCCACTCTAAGCCACTCAACTCTATGCCACTCCAGTTTATGCCACTGCACTCTAAGCTAGTTCCCTCTACACTACTCCACTCTACGCTATTCCACTGTATGAAACTCCACTTTCACCAGTAACTCTACACTATTCCACTCTATGCCACTCCACTCTACATCACTCCACTATACCCTATTCCACTCTACATCACAGCTCTCTACGACGCTCCACTCTATGCCACTCCACTATGCTCTATTCCATTCTATGATACTCCACTCTACAACACTTCACTCTATGCTATTTTACTGTATGCCGCTACAATGTACTTTGCTCCACTGTTCACTGCTGCACTCTACACAACTGCACTTTACTCCACTGTATGATGATACACTCTACCACACCACACTCTACACCACTCCACTCTATGCTAATACACTGTCTGCTATTCTACTGTACTTTACCCCACTATATGCCACTCTACTCTACAATACTCCACTCTATGCCGCACCACTACACAGCACTTCATTGTATCGCACTGCACTGTACAACACTCCCCTCTATGCCACTCCACATCACTCCACTGCACACTATTCCACTGTATGCCACTTCATTCTGCTCTGCTCTACTCCACTCTGCTCCACTCCACTCTGCTCCACTCTATCACACTATACAGCAGTACACTTTATGACACTCTCCTCTACTGTACTGTACCACACTCCACCTAATAACACTCCACTCAACAACAGTAAACTCTACAATTTCAAAAATCGCTTTATTATAAATACCAAACATTTAAATTCAATGAGAAAAAAACCTTTGATATAATTAGGAAACTTTATTTATTCTTTCTATACAAACCAAACTTAAAATAAACAAACATTAGAAATTCTTCAGTTATAATTATACTAATACGTTTCTATTTCAGAAGATCTCCTCAGCTCTGAGCAAAAGGGAAGGCATGCAAGTACCACTATACAAAGGTGAATTGGAAGCAAACCCTTGAATTGACTCCGGGCTGGATCTGGTTTAAAAGTGGATTGGATTGGGAAAGCCTGGGAATGAACATTGAAACTTGGTGCAGATGCCAAGCTAGTGTTCATGATTCAGCCAGGTTCACAGAAGGCCTTCAGGTTGTTCAACCTAGTGCAGGATGGGAGGAGCTCAACAGTGAAACAGCCATATGAAGGAGGTATGTCATAGCTAACAATTTTCCTCAGGATGATTCTTTACCATTCCAGGTCATTATCACTATGAGTCATTAGTTATGCCACTTTGTTCAGCAATGCTAACTGTCCAGACTATCATTCTATCTGCAGGTCATAATCAGTATTTTTAAATTATTTTGTATGTTTTATTTTTATTATTTATCTATTTAGTAAACAATACACAACTCATAGAATATCTTTAGCCAGCACAGTTGAAATATTGTAATGGACAGGAGTGAACTTTGGGGATATAGGTTAATTGTCAGTGTGCAAATTACATTCCTTAGCTCCAGTGGACCCTGTTTGTAGGCATTCAGCACCCAGCCATGGGCCTCATTTCAAGGCCAAAGGTGCATTCTCTTCCAAAAATAACAGCTCCAGTAGAGTCAGATCTCACTATTCTCCATCAACAGCTCCATGCCACTGTGCACCACCAGCAAAGCAGTGGACATGAAGGCTTCCAACAGTAGGGGGATTCTCTCAAGCGGATTGGATATCACTGTCCTCCACCTGCTCAAAATGACTGTGGCAGGGCCACCCTATGTGAGTAAAATCCAACTGTCTGCTTCCATGTTCAGGCTCCCCCTCACATCATATATAAATACCATCAATGGTAGACAACTTAAGAACAACAGAAAATCTGCAGTTTATCATGCTGATGTTCTACTTGCACACTGATGCTTCAGCACATTTCAATAGGAAGGCCATGTTTGGTGAAGAAGCACTTTTTCAGTGGAGTCATACAATGTCAGGACCACAGTAATTCCAGCATATGAATGACGAGCTCAAGCCCTCTGTCTTTCCAAATAAGGCAAATCAACCTCTTGCACTTGGCAGGGACGTTAATGAAGACCCAGATTAGGGGAAAAGGTCGTAAGGAAGGAAAGAGAAAGACACACACTCCTGCAAGCTGATGTTTGGAAACACAAACTTGATTCTGGGTTAACAGTGGCTTAAGGCCAAACTGTAAATGTCAAGGTCTCTACTTACGGGTAAGAGAACACAAATTACTAAAAGTTTGACACGATAGGATAGAAATTAGATTTAAAGGTAACGAAGTTTGGGGCTTACCCAGTTCTAAGAGAGGGGATGCTATAAGAAGCCCTTGTAATACAGTGAACCTCTCTCAGGAGCTAAAGATGAACTGCCAATGTTGCACCGGGAGAGAGGAGACCTAGCCAAGAGCACAAACTGACAAGAGGGTAACACAACAGGTAGCCACAAACATCAGGTAAGGAATCTAGAGGTTCTAAAGAATTTAACCACAGAAGTAAGTGTAAAGGGATGAAACAAGCGTAGTTGGAACTTAGGCGAATAGTAATGAGTCACCACAGCCTCCAATGAAGGAGAAGGGAACTCTATGTAGGCAGAGTTTAATTACCTAGTTGGCCAGTAGTGACTTCGAAAAATGTCTAATTTTGCTGGTCCTCTAGCGGCTGGAGATGTACATGCTGGTATGAGTGTGTATTTTTCACAGTCCTGTGTGCCATCTCTTCCAAATTCCCAGTCTTCGGTGTCCTAAACTGTCATGAGACCTGACAAACAACTCCTCCCAGTAAAATGCTGAAGACAGAAGATCAGCATTGCACCTCTCTCTGAAAACAGGACAATACCTGGGAGTAGTAAAAGCTGTATAATCGAGAATTTGTACCATCCTCCCAATGAAAATAGCATCCCACATAAGTGGATGTATCTTTTGTACTTGGTAGAAATTGACCAAAATTGCAAGTTTGCCTAGCATATTTCTAACAACTAAAACTAGCAACAAAACACAAGTTGGTTGCCAGAAAACTTACAAAACATACACATTTTGAAAACTTGAAACCCAACAGAATTCAAGTAATGTATGGTTTCCACACAGCAGGCCATTTTTCTATCCCAAAACCTCTTACAAAGCCTAAACTATGAGTAAAAACAGTATTTCCTCACAATTATGTGATGGAAAACTTTATATTTTGTGGGGAAAGGCAAAAGTCCAAGCATCCAAAATACCTAGACTTTTCCAAATATAATCTGCATTCCACTTGCTTGGGTGAACCTATACACAATGGATCACAATGGCAAAACCTTTGTTGTTTTCTGCACATTCTGGTCTTTACGGAGTTTGAAAACAAGGAAATTATATTTTTAGCTACAGTCAGTTGCATAACAAAACTTGAGGGGGCCCCTCTGCAAAGTACAAGGAGGGGGTCTCCCACACTCTGGTACCAGTCAGGAGTGCTCCAGCCAGGGGCCCACCGCCCGTGCACACTGCCAGGGAGTGGCCCCTGGAGCTAAGGGGCCCTCCAGAACTGTGGGGGCTCCGGGGGCTATTGTTACACCACTGGCTACGGTACTGCATTTGAAGGGCATTCTGGGGCACTCTGGGTAAGAAAAAGTGGCAGAACTCAAGAAAGAATGCATAAGTGTAATAGCTTCTTTTTAAGAGGACACTCTTGTCTTGTGCTCTCTAGTGTTCCCAAGGTTGTGTATTACTCTATGTTCTTATTAATATACTAAGCCAGTCTTCATCTTTGAATGACAAAAACACATATTTTTGGTGTAGGTTGATTGTAGATGAAAGATATTTTCCATATAGAGAATTATATTTTCACTTTTCTCTTGCAATATTCTTGCAGCACTTCTGACACAACAAATCTTCAAGAACATTCTTCTAACTACCTCTGCTGCTACACCAGAAAGAAGAATCATCAATAATTTCTTAACTACAGCAATCTTTCCAGAAGATCTAAAAAAAGGCATATATGTGTGCCCATTATTAAAGAAAACTAACATGGCCTGCTTGAACCAGACAACTACAGACCTATTACAAATGGACCTCTTCTGGGCAAACTGATAGAAAGAGCAGCATTCGCCCAGATGTCACAATTTGTTGATGATAACTCCATACTTTCTAACTTCCAAACAGGATTCCATCTAGGAAGAGGCACAAAATCTGCCCTCATGGCCATCTGGGATGACCTCAAGAACACTATGGACAGGAATAAGGTTGTCGCACTACTTCCCTTGGACCACTCAGCTGCATTTGACACCGATGACCATGACACTTGTTGCTCGAATATGAATTTACCTTGGAAAACAAAGACAAGAGGCGTTTGGCAAAACAAGAACAGGTGCTTTAATCAAACACTACAGATGGGAGTGCAGCAAACAGAAATGGGTCTGAGGACTACCTCAAAGTACAATCATTTTGAATGTCTTTTTATACATTTCTTGAACCATCATAAAGCAATTTATCGATCCTTCTTCAGCAGTAGAATGTGGGCCTTGTCATGAAGCCATAAATTACTCCCACCTGATGACAAATGCAGGTGGGTCTTGGCCTTCCGTGGACACAATGAAGGCCAATGGGTAACGTTTCCAGATGTCAGTCATGGGGAGCATGTGGTCACTGTGTGTGTAGTGTGTGCTTTGTCCTGATTGGCTGAGTGTTCCTAACTTCATGTGGCATCTAATTTATTTGTGTTTTAGGAACGCGCGCCCCTCCGGCCATGTGTATTTTTATTGGGGCCAATCTCCTAGGACCCTTGTGTTGTCGCTACCTATCTGTGAGACTCATCTGGGTTTTTCCTGGTTGCGCATTTGTCCTGCTGGCTTCGTGCCACCCCACCTCTGATCTGTCACTCAGTAGCCTCAGGCCTAGGGTGCAGGGCCTGCTTGACCACGTTTTTCTGACTCTGACTTGATGGAGAGGGATGATTGGGGGATTTCTACAACAGTGATTCGATTTCGTTATTGTACATCAACATCAGTATTCGCACACTCTAATAGAAAGACTCTACGGAGCTGGGATGGAAGGGTCTGCTCTAGACTGCATCACATCCTACCTTCACAACAGAACAAATGTCATCCATTCTCCCCCTTTCTCATCCAGACCGTACTTCACAAAAGCAGGGGTCCCTTAAGGCTCTATCATCTCACCCATACTTTTGAACATTTACATGACGTCCTTGCCGGCAATGATTACTGAATTTCACCTCACATGCAATAATTATGCACATTTTCTGTTGCCTCAGAGTCATTGATCAGTGGATAACATGGAGGCATCTCAAAAGTGAATGCTTTCAAAAAGGAAATACTCACATGTGGCGATTGAAAACATTAATGACCAAGTCGCCACCTGGTCTGACGATCTGGGAATGCCTCCTAAAGTATCTAAGGAAGTAAGAAAGCTCAGAATTACCATGGACTCCAAGCTCTCAATGAATGGCTCAAGCTTCAATACTATGAAAACTCTGCAACACATCTTAACCCACTTGGGATTTCCACACAAGGTCCAGGCAAATGTCTCTCTTGTACTGTCTAAACTTGATTACGCCAATGGCCTTTACCACGGATCATTTTTATAAACTATGAAAAGACTATAACGGATTCAGAACTCTGCTGCCAGACAACTCCTACATGTAAAGGCACAAGCCCACATCTCCCCTGCCTAGAGAGCCCTACATTGGTTACCAGTTGCCAGAAGATCCACTTTCAAGCTGCTTTGTATCACCCACAAAGCTATACATGGAACAGGGCAGCTTTTCATCAGGAATAAAAAAACACAAATATTCAACAAAGGACCTCCTCTCCAAATTTGGCACCTTGCCTCAAAATCCCACCATACAGGAAAAAATCCATAGGTTGCATATTCTTCTCTGTTCAAGCAGCCAAACTGTTATGTTTGGGGATAATTCATTATCCCCAAACATAAGATCCACATATAACTATCTTATATTCAGAAGACTACTCAAGAGTTGGCTCTTCACTACATAACCAACATACTCAAACACAAATGTACAGAAGATTCCTGTGTGTATATAAGCATTTAATTTGATTAAATGTATGTATCTAGATAGGTGTATTTCTTTGTATAAATATGTATAATAATTATGTTTAAAAATATATAGATATTTTTTAGGTCTGCTTCACAAATTTACATATTACTTATGATTATATTATTGTATGCTTAACATGTATATAGGTCACTGCATAGTTTTCATATAAGTTATTTGATTAGATACTTTTGGTTCTCCATTTATCTATCACAATATGTAAATTCAAACATAACTATTTATCTACAATTGCTGTACTACTGAAGTATTGAAAAGAAAAGAAAAAAACACACACACACAAATAAACTAACTTAAAGAACAGTAACATTTGAAAGTCTGAGTTTCTTAAATGCAACTTAAATCTTGAGATGTTACCTTTTTTATACATGTATACCTTCCATGTACTTATTTAGCTATATATTTATTACTTTACTCCTACTGTTAAAAAAACACAATTACATCTCTCCAATGCACTACTGTATGTTTCACCCTATACCTCTCTCAGTATATCGTCTTCCTCCAATCTCTGTCTCATCCCAAACCTCATTCTCCTACTATGATCCACAAAATAACCCATTCTACTACTATGATCTCCAAATTAACCCTTTCTAGACTCGTCCCTCCTCTATCCCTCCTTGCTCATTTTACTACTAAGATCTCGCAAACAACCCTTTCTAAATTCTTCCCTCATGTATCTCTCCTTATACTCATCTGAGACCTCATTTTACTACTAGGACTTCCCTAATCCATTTCTAGAGACTCTTACCTCCTCCATCTCTTCTTTACTCATCCCAAACATCCTCCTTCTACTATGATCACCCAATAAACATTTTCTAGACTCTTTCCTCTTCTATCCCTCCACTATCTTTTCAATCCAACTAACAGACTCACATGTCCACCTCTTAAATTAATATATTTCCCTCTACTAATTCCCCGATACACTTTTTTGGGCTCCAGAGTAGCTTGCTACTCTCCGAAAAGCACCATGATGCCTCGTCAGGGGTAGTAGGCATTATATAAATACAATTATAATGCTCAATTTTGCTTAATTCCACTCTGAAAAGGTTTCCAATATAAAATCAATTGTAACAACGACAAGAAACGACCGTCTTGTGTGCTTCTATTTAAATTAAAATAAGAACACAAAAACCCAAGAACAAATATCGAAGCTTTCAGGGAGTCATAAAGAAGCAAAAGTTAATCTATAATGTCAAACGTTTTTGTAACTAGGGGAAAATTCTTACACCATTTAACGTTCCTCCCCCTTTGTTTGATAGTCTGATCGTTAATTCCCCAAGATTTCCCTGTGCTTTAGTTCAGAATGCACAAAGGAAATATAAATCAAACAGCTTGGGAGTTAGGAGAATGTTTTATTAAGGCTATGTTTCTATTGTCTTATTTCTTCATCCTTACAGGCCAATGATGGTAATTTTAAAACCAACCTCACAGTTTGCATGTACATTCACCTTTCAGTTTGTACAAGTAGTTTAAAATTTATATTTGTGTTTGATACTTTACTTTTCTGTTTTAATGTAGAGGAAAATAAATTAAAAATATTCTGAAAATATAATTCCCAGTTATGTAGCCACAGATGAAGCATGTTGTTTGACAAATTTGTGAGATGGTTAGAATCACCTATAAAACCCTGCTCAGAGAGAAGATTGACTTGATTGTTGAAGCTACAGTTCCATGTGGTTTTCTTCATTCTAATAATAATAGTTTCTTCAACATCAAGTATGTGTGATATGTTGAACCACTCATATCTCTACTTTCAATTGATAAGGCTTGGACGATGATCATTTTCCACCCTTTTAATAATTTCAAAGTCCACACATTTACAGAATTTTGTGACATGGATAATGGTGTAATTAATAAAAGTTTTTTAGAAATTGGTTTGTTGTTTGACTGAGGTATGAGCCCAAGTCAGGCAGCAACCCCAATCCTAGCCAGGATTAGAAGCAGGGAAACCCTAAATAATCAACTGCTCACCCTCTGGTAGCTTGGCATAGTGTAGTCAGGCTTAGCTTGGAGGCAATGTGTAAAGTATTTGTGTAACCCTTCAAACAGTAAAACAGTGAAAATACCGCTCAAAAAGATTCCACACAAGGTTCAAGTTCAAATAATCTTTCTTTGGTCAGCACAAAGCTTGGACTGCCAGCGCTAAACTCATAATAAGGCCCTAAATCCTTAATTGCCCCTTCCAGGGCATTTATTCTTTTCAATAATGGTGCAATGGCAGATATCAAAAGCCCCTTAAACGTAACTTCTATCTTTTACCCAAATGAATCTAAATCCCCATGGCTAATGTCTTGTATCACAAATGTAGGGGAGACTGGATGGTACAGGGTCTGGGTTTTGAGTTTTTTAGGGTTTTTGTGGGATTGGCCAGGCAGGTCTGGTTTTTGGACCTGGTTTTATGGTACTAGCTGGGAGTAGACCTGGTTTCATTTTCCTTTTCACTGCAGGTTCACATGGGCTATTATTAAGGGCAGGGGTGAGGCCAGGCCTGGGATCTGATGTGGCTGTCACTGGACTAAATGGACTGGACAAGACAGATACTTATTATCTTTTTGTCTCACCCCCTGGCCCAGGCATGACAGCCATGGGGGATGATATACTTCCTGGGACTGTCTTGGCGGGGCAGATTTTGCAGATTGAGAGGGACTCAGCCATAAGATGGCAGGGCTTGGGCCATCCCCCAGCACAAGGGACAGCTGTCTCTCTGTCAGTTCAGTCTTCTTGGACACCCCACTGACAGCCTACACCTGGAACGAATCCAAGTTCATGCCACTTTAAAGGCTGATTGTAGCAGTACTCCTCCCATTTGGCAGCTTGCGTTTACCCATGCCTGTCTTGGTAAAGGTTAAAAGTCAAAAAAGTCACTCTGACCATATCAGCCAAAAAGGAATCATGAAAGGATCGCATAGGCTTGCAGAGAAGAAGAGGGTTGCCAATCACTTACCTCCACCCTTGGTTGCAAGGACCTGCTGCCGCCTCCACCACACACACCACCAGTCGTGGATATCCGGGAGTTAGCAAAAATATATATAGGGGCCCTCTTCAAATATGAATAAAAGGCATAGCACCAGGGGGATAAGACACAACAAATATTTTTACAAGAAAGGGTCCTAACTACTTATATTACTTTCCCCAGGGAATCAATCCAACATATCTGACCACACAACATATTTATAAAGGCATGCTACTTTGCCAAATATTATTTATTTATATATTATTTCTTCAGTTTATATATTTGTTATTCTTTACACAAAATACATTATTATTTTTTAATACAAAACAAATATCTATATTTTTCTTAATAATACACATTGAATTATGATTTTTTTTGAAATTTTTAACATTTTACATATACATAAATACATTTTAAAAGCTCAAACTACACAACATCATTCCTCCACTTCACCTCCTATGTCACACACTCCACTAACAACCCCCTCACAGTACAAAACACTCATTCCTCATATACCAATCCGGAGAGACAGAAAACATCCTAAAATACTCCATCAATGTCTCTATAATTCTCTGTTTCTGGTGTAATGGTATGGGACTGCTCACAGAAATATAGTCAACCCATGTTTCGGTGGTATGTAAAGAATTTGTTTTACCACCTTCTTCAGGAATAAGTAGCAATTTTACACTTTCACTCAACACAACAGGAGGACAAAGGAAGTAATCTAGAAAAAAAATAACAGAACAGACTATCTTTAATATTATGACATGTGTGGTCTCGGACTGTTATACCACTTTATCAACAGCAAGCAAGGATTCCAGAATGCTTTAGAAAAAACATCATTACCGGGCTATCCCAACAATAAAGAGCTTCTCTTATATGTACCATGCTGCCAAGTGCATTATGCTGCCAATCAAACTAACCTTGTTGTGTTGGGTTCTGTAGACAGTGACCCATGCTTACCTTTGATTCCCTGGAGAAAGTAATACAGGTAGGTAGGACACTTTTTTGTAAAAATATTTTAGTTTAACCACCTGCACACTGTCTTTGTACTCTTATCCGGGTTCCAGGAACTTTAGCAGGTCATTTCCCTTTCAGTTTTGCTTCATGGGAACTCCCTGGTGTCCGGTGAAGCCCAGGTCACTCAGGTCGCACAGCTGTCCAAAACACAGGATGAACACCTTCCCTCCCTGCCGTACACATGAGCTCACCCACCTCCACAAGTGGGCCAGGTTCAGTGATGACTGGCAATATCGGTGGTGGAAGCAGGATACTGGCTGAGCTGACAGGCAAGCGAACCGGACTGACTGGAAGTTCCCATGCAGCACCCGTCTTCTTGGCAACAACATAAACAGGACAGAAGCCCAAAACGTGTGCTGGGCCCACCTCGAGGGAGAAGTCTCTGCTCTCGTTGATTCATTCTCCTCCCTAGGGGCCCTGTAAAGACTAAGCGACCAGCAAAAACACGAGCATAGCCTCGGTGTCAGTGGCCATCATGGTGAGGGCTTTCCCAGCTCTCCCGGCTTTTCTGGTGTGTTATGCATGGGTGTTCGGGCGGGCTCAAGCACAGCAATGAGGCAGAGACTTTAATCCCTCTCTGTGATCACCAACTGAGCTGTTTATAACATAGTAGTCCCACAGTAGCATAAATAAAATAAGACCAAAGTGACAAAAATCCAATAAAGAGAACTTGAGATAAGAATTTCTAAAGAATAGACTTTAAAATAGTGCTTAGAAGCAATAAGCAGTGACTTGCAATGTGTGCCGGACCAGGACAAAGTCAAACGTTCAGGTCAACCATGATGGTGCAAGGGCCGGATACAGGGGCCCAGTGAGACCCGCTGAACAAAAGTACCTTCATCCTGGTTGTGTCAATGTTGAAGCTGTGGGTCACAGCCCAAGCGAAGCGCTGGGGCCGATCCATGTAGTGAGTGCGATGTGCCAGTCCTGATCTGTGCAGCAACGAGGATGCTGGTTGGGTCAACGTTGAAGATGTGGGTTGCAGTTAAAGCAATGTGCCGGTGCCAATCCATGCATTGACAGCGATGCACCAGTTCTGATATGCGCAGCAGCAATGATGAATCGGCTCCGACGAGCAAATAGCTGCGATGTGGAGATTCATCATCGAGGATGCCATCGACAGAGATGCAGTGACCTTGTGATTAGGCAGTTCTAAAGGCGATGCATTGGGGCTGATCCACATGGTGAGGGCGATGTGCCAGCTCTGGTCACGCCACAGGAGTGAGCACTGGTTCTGACCCACAAAACAGGAGTGATGACCTGGTTCTGACCCACACAGTGAGGCTGGTTCGACAGGGGATGCATGGAATTTGCTGAAGCCACCACCTTAGGCATCATTTCCAAGGGTCCAGAACTGGGGAGGCACCACTTGCCATAGTAGACTCACAGATGGCAGAGTCAAGGTGCAGAAGCAGGTAAGTTGAAAGTCTTTTATGTCCCTGAGACTTCAAATCAGGAGGCCAGCCACCTAGTCATTTGAGTCACTCTGGTTTCCAGTGATGCAGGTCCAGTCCTTACCTTGGCAGGGGAACTGCAGACCACAGGGCAATACAGCAAGGTAGGAGTCCAGCCAGGCAGGATCCAGCAAAGCAGCAATCCAGTAGAGTGGCAGTCCTTCAGCAGCACATCAGTCCTTCTTCCTGGCAGAGTCTTCATCGGTCCAGAAGTGTACTGCAGTGATAGTGTCAGAGCTCCAGTTGTGCCTTTGAAGTAGGGGAGACTTCAAAGACAGGACTTTGAAGTGCATGGAGGTCGCCCCTTCCTGCCCTGTCTCCAAACTCATGATAGGGGGTAATGCAGCCCTTTGTGTGGGGACAGGACACATCCTATTCAGGTATAAGCGAGGCTAGGTACAGCTCCTCCCTCCCATCTTCCCAGGATGGTCCTTCAAGTTACAGCTAAGCTCCCTTTGTGTGTGCCTGTCCTGGGAGGAATGCACAAAACCCTGCTCTCGCTTATCCCAGACTGATCAGTGACAGGCAGCAGGTACCAAATGGCTAAAGTAAGAAAATGCAAACTGCTATTTTAAATCCAACTTCACCATGAGTTGTGACTATAAATTGTGGTTACAGAGACACCAAACTTGCAAAGTCTATCTCTACTCAATTGGGAATTACACTTAAAACATGTATTAAGATAATCCAAATGTTAGCCTATGGGGGAGATAGATCTTGCAGCAATGAAAAACAAATTTGATCGTTTTTCACTACCATGACATGTAAAACTTAAAAGGACATGTCCTGCCTTTTAATAGCATTCCACTCTGCCCTCTGGGTTGTCCGTGGTGTACATTCAACATGACTTATATGTATTTAAAGGAAAGGTGTAGGCCTGGTCAAAGGTATATTTTGGCAAGTAGACATAACAGTGTAAAACTGCACATACTGGCTCTGCAGTGGCAGGCCTGACACACAATTAAAGGGTTAATTCAGTTGGTGGTACAATCAGTGCTGCAGGCCAACTAGTAGAATTTAATTTACAGGACCCTGGCACTTGTAGTGCACTTTACTAGGGACTTATAAGTAAATGAAATATGCCACTTGGGGATGAACCAGTGTTACCATGTTTAGGGGAGAGAGCACAAACACTTTAGCACTGGTTAGCAGCTAGCTAAAATAGGTGTGAGAAAAGTGGAGGAGGGAGGAAAAAGTTTGGGGGAACCACCCTAGGGCTGTCAGGTCTAACACGTTTTCAGTTACTTAAGAAAGGTATGTTGAGACAGACATTCATTCTCCATTCCACCATTCAGATGTAACAATTCTAGATCATATACAGTTATGGTGTCGTGGACCGATCTGAAGATGTCATGTGAAGGTAGAAGAATAGAATAAATACAATCTGTGGAGCAAGAGACACCTTGGACCTCATTACGATGTAGGGCGGGCCGCATTATTAGGATGCGACCACACATGGTGTGCTGTGGTCGGAAACCAGCCGCAGCACAAGCTCCCATAGAGACATGGGAATTTTTGTTAATACCTGCACCACGTTGCAGGCACCACGCGGTGCCTGCCAATCGGTGCAGGGATTGACAGGGGTGCACCATATGTGCCCCTCAGGCCCCCAACTGGAGGCCACTGTTGCAAGGGGGCCCCAAAGTCGTTTCCTGACAGGCTTTCCATGTCCGACATCATAATCCCGATGGTGGAAACGCCGTCCTCAAGGGATTACGTGCCGGTTTCAACGGGCCGATGGGCTCCGTCGGAAGCCAGATGGAATGCCTGGCGGGTTTCACTTCCGACCGCCGTCATTGTAATACGGTGGCCGAACGTGAAAACGGAGATGTCCGTCGAAAAGCCTCTGACTGCAGGACGGAGGCTTTCTGACCGACATCAAAATGAGGGCCTTTGTATGTTGTCTAGCAAATTAGTTTTTTAAGCTTTTCAAAAAAGACAAAGCATATGGCTTTATCTTTATTAATCATAAGTGAAATGTAGATATTGATTATTAAAAGTTGGCTAGCATTTTTAATTTTCAAGTGTACAAACAATTAGTATCTTGAATTAGACATTGGATTAAACTTATAAATAATGGTATTAATCTGCATATTGACTCCTGCCCAAAGAGTTAGACATTCTCTTCAATGTTCCTATATGTGCTAGGGCATTTTCCCAGTTGGTGTAAAGTATGGCTTATTTTCTAAGGACTGTGTGAGCAACCTGCCCACGTAGGTATATTCTTTCACCGTTTCTCAGGGAGTTCCTCCTAGATTCAAGAGGAAAGGACGGCATTGCTTTCTTCCTTTAAAAGGAATCACTTTAGTTTTAGCAATATTGATTTTTGAAAAGTTTCCTTCCTCATATGCATTTTGTGCCTTCAAATTTCTTTGGAGGCCAATTAGAGCAAGATCAAAAATGATTACATCATCTGCATACATCAGGACATGTAAGTCCTGAGTAGCGAGACTTGGAGGAAAATTCTTGATGTTTGTAAACTGGGTTGCCAAATCAGTAAGATAGATGGAGAACAATAGAGGAGCCAATACACAGTCCTGTCTTAGGCTATTCCTTGTAGAGATTTTGGTGGATAGCCCTTTGTTCCCACCCATAAGAATGTTTCACCAGGGGGAAGGGTGTATAGCAGTACTTTTTATATTGTTAAATATTGTTGAAAAATCTATGAAAACAGAATACAGAATTTGAGATTTAAACAAGACAGACATATCAATCAGATATTTCATAAATGTAAAATTATCAGTTACTTTTTAGCTCTAAAATACACTTGTACACAGGGGATCAGTCCTGGTGCAGTAGTCCACTCTTCTAAGTGTTCCAGGATATTACATGTGAAAGTATTTCCTGTAGCATCAAGTAGAGAGATCTGGCAATAATTATTAGGAATGAAGTGGGAGCATTTGTTGTGCAGTGGGACTATTATACTTCAGTTCCAAGAAAACAGGATTGCTATGAGCTCCCCTTAAACTTCAATGGCCTCTTTCAAAACGTTTATCGAGGTCTGGTCTGGACTCTTAACTGCAGATGATCTTGCTCTTCTTATATATGTCACTATCTGCATTCCTGTTGGTGGTTTTAGCTCCTCGAAATTTGCTGTTTGATCAAGCCATGACATTCAACAACGTCAACGTTTTCTGAATAAAGTTGAGAATATATTTGGACCGTTCCAAGGCAGAAGCTTGTTTATACTTTAGTTCGCGAAACATTTCTGAAAGAGCTTATGATTTTTCATTATAACTGCTTGCTGTAGTTCGAACCAGTTTTTTTTTTAGTTTAAAAATGCTTTATTGAGAATAAAAAATAAACACTGTGCAATTACATCAAATAATAAAAATGATCAATAAGACAATACAAGTAAATGTGAAAGAAATAGAAAATACAATGAAACAACCTAATAACAAGGACAAGATATTAGACTGCTCAAAAGTTAACAGTGAAACATTACTACTATTATGAGAATGCATGCCTAAAACTTGGATTGTAATATGAAATGAATTGCTTAAAGAAATGCATTTTAATCTTTTTAGAGATAAGAAAAGAAGAAAGAACTGAAAGAGGCAGAGAAGAAGGGAAAAGAGAAGAAAAGAGAGGGAAAAGGAATGCAGTATCAGATTGAAGAAACGAGTCTTAACAACTATATAATAATATGAACAATTGTAATTAAAAGCAATTGTAATTTAAGGAGGTTCGAAATTACAAACTTTAGAAACTGATCTGTCCATATTCTTAGATAAAAATAAAGTAAGAGGTAACCATAACAAATCCTTTTTGATTTTTAACGGAATAGATGTAGCATGTAGCATGAGCACGGTCTAATCAATGATGATGACATAATTGGTTCCGCCATGCCATATATGAGATTTTTCCTGTATCCTTCCAATTAGAGGTAATGATTTGAAAGGCCAAGGCGATCATTAAGTCAAGGAGTTTACCAGCCAAACGTTGCGAAGCCCAACAAGGGAAAGCACTGCCCAAAAATATATATTGAAAATCAAAAGGAAGGGACACCGAAAGGATGTCATTGATTTTGTGCCAAATTTGTAACCAAAACTTTTTAACAAGGGGGCAATCAAAAAACATATGAAAAAGATCACTCTTATCGTGTGCACACAACCAACATTTAGCATTAGAGGATACTTTCAATTTGTATAAACTTGTGGGTGTAATAAATAATTTGTAATAAAAATAATACAATGTTTGGGTAGTGCTTGCTGATGAGGACGAAGTATGAATCTTGGCCCATATTGAGCGCCAAGTGTGAACTGAAAATTCTTGATACAAGTCTGATTCCCATAAAAGTTATATTTTGTGTTTTGATACAGATTTAGAAGGGCTGTTCAGTAGCTTGTATATAGTTGAAGCTTTCAGTTGGTTAGAGAAATCGATTGAGGAGGAAGGAGAGTGTGTATCTGTAGCTGGGAGAGATTGCTGAGAAATAAATGTATTGAGGAGGGGCCTAAGAAGTTCAAACTGTGAAGCATATTTGTTGGCTGTATGACATTTTTCTTGTATCTCGGAGAAAGACAATAAAATATTATTTGAAACAAGTTGTCTGATAGTGATAATGCCATTTTGAATTCAATCTTTCCATGCAAGGATCCTATTTTTTAATTTAAGGTTAGTATTATACCATATTGGGGTTTGTAAAATAGTGTCAGAGATAGTGTTAGAGGAAGCAAGTAAGGGCTTACTAATGGCAATTGAGTGAGTAAGTATGGGGGAAATTATACCTCGTGGGGGTTGAGATATATGAATCACATCCTTAAAAGTAAAAGGGGAAAACTGCGCATGCTCTAATTGACCCCATACCGTGGATGGCTCTGAATAGTTGTCAGAAAGGGAAGTCCAAATATGCTTCAGCGTAAAAGCGGAATGATAAGTTCTGATATTTGGAAAATTGACCCCACCAAGGTCCTTGTGCTGTTGTAATCGAGCTAAAGCAATGCGGGGTTTGCGTTTGTTCCATAAAAATTTAATGAAAGATCGGTTAATAACTTTAAAAAAATTAAGTGGGAGAGAAATAGGGAGCATTGACAAATGGAAATTGACAATGGGTAATAGCATCATTTTAATTGTGGCTAATCTACCCCACCAAGAAATAAAAAGGGGGGACCAACCTTCTATTAATGCATTGATTTTAGACAAAATGTAATTCCTATTAATTTTGATAGTGTCCTTAATATTATTTGTATAGAGAATTCCTAGACATTTTATACCTTTTGAGCTCCATTTGAAGCCGGAATCTTTAAACATATGAGGAAGACAGTATTTATTTAGTGGTAAAACTTCTGACTTATCGATATTTAATTTATAACCAGAGACAATCGAGTATTCAGCCAATATGGAAAAGAATTCCGGTAAGGAGGTAGTGGGGTTAGATACATACAGTAAAATATCATCTGCGTACGCAGTGTATTTTATATTAAAATTTTTAATTTGAAGACCTGTAAAGGTGGAGGATCTTTGAATTGTTTCCAAGAAGGGTTCCAGCGCTAGGATAAATAATAAGGGAGACAAGGGGCACCCTTGCCTGGTACCTCTATGCAGGGGGAAGTAACTAGACTGCTTACCATTTACCCAAATAGAAGTAGAGGCATTGGAATATAACAATTTATATATTGGATAAAATGTGGACTGAAGCCATGCCATTTCAAAGCAGTGAACATAAAGTCCCAGTTAACTCGATCAAAGGCCTTCTCGGCATCTAATGTTATGGCAGCTATTGGAGGACTAAGTTTGGCCGCTAAATGTATAATATTAAGAAAGGTTCTTGAGTTATCTGAGATGGATCTACCCTTTACAAATCCGGACTGTTGTATGTGTATTAAATCTGGAATAACAGAGTTGACCCGGATAGCAAGCAATTTAGCAAAATTTTGCAATCCGTATTGATTAATGAAATAGGCCTATAATTGCCACACTGAGACAAATCTTTATCTTTTTTAGGAATTAAGCACAGCATAGCCTGAGCAAAAGAGCCTTGTTGTACACTGAGTACTCCAAAAATGGTTAATGAGCAATAAAAGTTTGTAAATTAAAAGATGTTTGAAATGTAAATAAAAGCACACAGTAAAGCCATTGGGCCCAGGTGTTTTATCCTTAGGAAGCATATTGATTGCATTTAAAAATTCTTGTTCGGATAAAGGTGTATCAAGGGAGGATAGATCTGTATTTTTATTAGGGTCTTTGGGAATCGACTGAAAAAAGGATTCAATTTGTTCAGCTGAGGGGGATGATTCTGGAGTATATAAGTTTTTATATTAATCATTAAAGTATTCTAAAAATTTTGAGTCACTGATATGTCGTACACCAGAAGGATCTGTGATGGCAATAATTTGGGATTTTTGTTTTTTAATTTTCAAGTAATTTGCCAAAGATTTACCCCCTTTGTTGCGCCCGCCATACATCCTCGCACTAAATCTTAGTAAAGTACTGCAGGCATCAACAAGGGATTGCTTATTGTACTGCACTTTACATTTGATGAGCTTAGACAAAGTATCATCCTTATTGGAGGAAACATATTCGTGTTCCAAGGACTTGATCTGAGTTAGGAGTTGTTTGGATTCCTGAAGTGTTTTTTTCTTTTTTTTGGCTACATAGTCAATTATAAAGCCTCGAGCAGTTGATTTGAACGCATCCCAAACAAAATTCATTTGCGTATCTGAAGGGAGGTTATGAGTGAAATACTCTTGTGTAAATGTCGTAAATTGATCTGTAAACTGCTGATCTAATAAAAGGGAGTTATTAAATCTCCATCTACGAGTGGATGAAATGGGGTTGGGATAGTCAAAATCTACAATGACAGGTGCGTGATCAGAAACTAAAATCGATCCTATTTCTGCATGTGTAAGAAAATGTAGTGTGTGTTGTGTGAAAAACACATAATCAATTCTAGAAAGGAACTTATGAACGGGGGAAAAAAAGTTATATTCCAAATCGTCAGGGTGGAGTACTCTCCATACATCGGTGAGTCCTCTATCCAGAATGGTTTTGCGGAAAGCCTTATGCATTGGAGATGGAACAAATCTAGCTTGCGACTTGCGATCTGAAAAGGGGTCGAGAGGTTGGTTGCAATCTCCTCCAACTAATACATTTTCAGAAGCATGAGAGGATAACAAGGAAGAAATATCCTTCCAAAAAGTATGATCTACTCCATTCGCTCCATATATATTACAAATCATAAAATTAGTATTATTAATGGCTACTTAAAGGAGAAGCCATCTACTGGCATCATCCTTGTACTCATTTATCAATTGAACATTTAACGATCTGTGGAACAGTAAAAGAACACCATTTTTGCTTTGTACAGCAGGAGAGCTGAAGACACTGCCGACCCACTGTTTTCTAAAAGAGTTCATGTCTTGTTCCTTATGATGTGTTTCCTGCAGTAGTGCTATGTGGCAATTCAATTTGGACAAGTGGGACAAAACTCTTTGTTTTTTAACCGGGTTACGAATGCCTTTGACATTCCATGACACGAGACGTAAATTACTCATTGGACTGATGATAAAAAGTATATAAAAACACAATTATAAACCTTATAACACGAAATAAAAAGGTAACCAAATAGATGCTTAAGCTAGTCAAGCAAAAGAAGCTCGATAATTGGCACACAATTTCCAATAAGAATAAGAGACTGACACAAATAGAAGGCAGAGATAAGCCAAGGAGTTGAGAAAAAAGGAGGAAAAGACTAGAAAAAGTAAAATGAGTTCTACAATATTTATAGAGAGACAGTTGGCCAAATAAGGAAAGGAAAAAGACATCAAGAATCGCCTTGAGGAGGAAAAAACTTGCAGTAATGAAGTGAGGTAAGAGAGGGAGAGAAAATAGAAAGAAAGAAGAGGGAAAACAGGAGATAGATGAGAAAAGCAAGAGGAGATCACAGTCGCCCTTGTGAGTGTAAAAAGAGAAGAGATGACAGAAAGCCAAAAGACTTTAGTCATAATGGTCACAAACAAGAAAAACATTACTGAATGAGGGGGGAACGAAGATAGCAAGGGCCGCTCCAAAGATGGACACCGAGAAAGCACTAGTTTACCAATAAAAAAAAGAAATAATAGAGAGAAAGAAAATAAAGACAATAAGGGTAAACATAAGCAACAAGATGGAAGGGTACTTACCAGACAATGGGGAAGACAATGCAACAGAGTGGTTCATACAAAACAAAACACATGGACAACGCGGGTACGGACGTCAGCATCGAGAATTGCGGGGGAAAGACCTAGTAAACAGGAGAGAAAAAATATTAGAGAACAATTAAGATTTGCTCAGTTCCATAGCTTCTCCTTTATGAACTTGAATGAATTTCCGAAGTTCGCCAGGGTCTTCGAAAGTGAAATTTCTTTCTTTATAAGTCACTTTAAAGAAGCACGGATGAATAAGACCTAGACGGGCATTCATGGATCTCAGCATTGGTCGAAGATCTAGAAATTCTTTACGACTATTGGCAGTCGGCTTGGAGACATCTTGACTGAAGAAGATTTTGTGACCGGACCAGAGCATCTGCTTATGTTGCTTGGCAGCGTTGAGGATTGCCATGAGATCAGAGTACAGAAGAAAAAAAGCAGTGATACCTCTTGGTTTAGTTGAGGAAGATGCACTCTGGGGGCCTATCCTGTGTGCCCTCTGAATATTTAAATCAATGGATTTTGATAGACCAACAATCTGCAGAACTTGAACCTTCAAGAAGGAGATCATGTCCGAGCCTTCGGAACCCTCCGGAATTCCATAAATGAGTAGATTGTTGTGCCTATTTCGATTTTCTAAATCCTCGGTAGCTTTCTTCAGTTGCGTAACTTCTCTAGTGAGGATATCGACTTTGGCGACAACATCTTGGGCATCACTGATTTTTTGTTCCACATCAGAAAGTCTTGACTCCAGACCGGACCACTTCTCCTCAATTCTCTGAAGTGTTGCAGTAGTGTCCATCATGAAGGGTCTAATATGACGCAGTTCATCCATGATGTCCTCCAACTTTAAAGGAAGAGGTGATTTTGTTGGGGAGGACGGATCTTTTTTGGTGCGCTTGTTGGTGTTACCAGCTGAGTCTTTATGTCCTCCAGAATTGGAACTAGCAACCACATGGGGCTTGTTGGAGTGTGAAGAGTCCATGACAATGCACAACGCAACTGATAAAAAAGAGAAAAATAATTTCACGCAGTACAAGCAACTAGTGAGAGCGCCGACAAATCTTATAAAGAGCATGACTGCAGAATGTAGCGTAGCCTTAGTGCCTCAATAGAAGAGATGAATGAGTCAATGAATGTCCATTAAGAAATGAAACAATCTCACCATTAAATTGTAAGAAGCATATTAGAATGGCCCAAAGTGAATGTAAAAAAGAAGGAAAATTCAGTCAGAGAAGCCAAGCAGCATCATTGTCCACTGAGGTAAATGCGGGTGTTGAACGAGGAAAATGGCGGTCGCAGCGCGAGGCTGAATGAGGCAAGAGACAGAAGAAAAAAAAAGTAGTCAAAAAGACCTTTCAAGGCCAGAAAAACTTGCCCCAGCACTCAGCGCGACTTCCGAAGCGAGAATCCATTGTTTATTCTCCGTGCCAAGTAGAAAGAAAAGCCTTCCGTGAGGAAACGTTTCTCCGTGTCACAGAGTTGATTCAGGGAGCAACCATTTTGTTCACCGCCACCGCCCGCAATAATTCGAACCAGTTTTGATTTGCTACTTTCTGTTTGAATGCAAAGTGGCCGAGTCATTGTGCATTATAAGAACGTGACGACAGCTGCAGATTTCAAGTCTCTTTTACTAAAGGAACTACTGCTCACTTTTTCTATCTTTAGAGTGTGACAATAGGGGAGCGCCTCCACCAACCCATACATGGTGCTAATATACACAATTAAGGGTAGGACTATGCTGACCTGTAGTACGTAAAAGTGCATCCGGTGGGCCAACACTCTCACATGCGTGCAGTGATTCACGCTTGAGCATCAATCTTTGCAGTGTATCTCACAAACCTCTCACAAACCTCACTAATATCCATATGTTTTGTCATGTTTGTGTTTTATCTAATGATGCAGAGTAGCTTGTTTCCTTGCATTTTGCAGCTTGCAACAGTGTGTGAAATGTGCAGAATGTATATACCATAATCATGTCAGTCTGTCTTATGAATACTTGAGTGAAACTTTATTTATACTAATGAAATAATTATTATTTTTGTGTTTTTGTTTCTCCTTATTGACCAAACCCCATGACCTGGGATGACAACAAGTGTTAATACATGCCACAAATTCCTTGGGAAAGGCACATAGGCCTGCCTGGAATTATGTGTTGCGATATATGTGCATCCACTCACTGACATCATAAGACTTTTATTAAAAAACAACAGAAAACCCACAAATACTAGGATGGGACATAAACATGATGCATGCCCGGGACCCTTGTTAGGCCATTCAGAGGGCTGTAACATATCAACAAAAAGTTTGTCTGGTATAGATGTAACCCCCTCAAAACGCCCCTATATCCAGATTTTTTTAACCATATCAAAGACACCCAAGAAGAAAGTGTAACCAGGGAGCCCTTTAGGTACTTTTATCTTTTCAAACCCCCCCCAGGAACAATATTCAAGAATCTTCTTCTTTTTCAACATAGTCAAAAATAATAATCCACTAAAATATTTTCCAGAAAGCCCAAATAAATATTCAAAAATTAAATGAATCCAAAAGATATCCCTCCAAGCAATACAAAGTACGTAGGAATGCAGACAATTGTTGAATAATCAGAAACATTCCTAAAACCTGAAGTAAGGAAACCAAAGCTAAAAAATATTGGCTTAATATAAACCACAAGTGATTACCTTAAAACCTGTAAAGTAAACACGAAAACCCACCCACAAAACACTTATTTCTAAAAATACATATACATTACATAGAATCACCCTAAAATATGCAACATAACATAAGATAACATAGCGAAACATTAGTAAAATAGTGTAAGATAGCCCCAAATAAACACTACTATTAATACAATTAAGAGGCTTATTTACGAGCCACTTGCACTGCCGGAGTGCCACTTTTTTGTGACGCTTTGGCTGCGCAAATCACAAACTCATATCTATGAGGCCACACAAAACCAATTTGCATGACTTTGAACAGCTTCATAGATATGGAGTAAGGCAAGGCAGTTCAAATTGCTGCATTGCCTTACTCTGCACTCTGGAGGCATTCCATGGGCATTTCAGTGGGTTTTCCCATGCAATACCCATGAATTTTGACACTTCTCCAGATTTACGAGAGCATTTAACACTGGGGAAGCGCCAAAACCTTACGCCTCTTGAGGTGAGGCATTACAAGGAGAAATACCTTCATTTCTCCTTGATTCTTCCTCTTTCTATTGTGCGTCATTTTTCAGCACACATAGAAAGAGGGAAATGACTCTTAGAATGAACTTTGTGTAGGAAGGCTACCCTTCCCGCTGAAACACAATCCTGCATGCAACACAGGCCGCCTTGCACCATGGTGCAAGGGTACCTGCGTTGGCACTAGGCTGCCAAAACAGCAACATGCAGGGGGGAAAGGAGAGGAATGCACTGTAATGCATAAATACAGTTAATTCCTGCCCTTTCTCTTTGGCGTAGGGCAGCAAGCTGAATTGCTGTTCTGCCCTATGACAAATCCCCATAATTGTGGACCTAAATGTACAAAAAAAAAAAAACAACACTGTAAGTAACCTCTAGACCTCCCCCTATTGTCCTCCTACCCATAAAACCCTTAAAAAAACCTTTAAAGAGGCCTTAGCTGTTCCGATGAACAGCAGCAGTACCTTACCATGACTTCCATTCTGGAAAATTTACAAACATGACAAAAATAGAGTAAAAAATAGAAGGCAGCAGTAAAAAAATGGTTGCTAAATGAAACTACATAAAAGACTATCTCCCAATAGAAAGAACTCAGAAATGATGTAAAATTGCTGAACAAAAGCATTTAAAAATGATAAAATATATTAAACATGTAAAACATGTCAACAATGTTATAAAAATGTAAAAATTGTAAAGTATCAATTAATTAATAGTAAAAAATATATACAATTCTTTAATATATACTAAAAAAATATTTTGAAATATATTTGTTAAAAATTTGAAAAATATAAATAAAACAACTGAAAACTATTTTTGTTTTTAGAAAAGTGTTGAACTTGTTTTTAATATGAACAAATATCTGATTAATAATATAATCTATTACAAACATACAACTATGTTAATATTATATTTCTAAAGACAATTATTTCTAACTAGATAAGAAAAACTATTTAAAATGCATTCAAAACATTTTAAACACATTATTTCACCCTAAAACATTTACTATTCTCACTCCAAATTTGGGGAAGGTGTTGGACACTAAAAGAATAGCCTTTTGGGGAAGATGTTGGACACTAAAAGAATAGCCTTTACTATTCTCACCCTCAGTTAATCCAATGTAGGGGAAGTGTTGGACTCTAAAGGGATGACATTTACTATTCCCACTCAAATCCACACCAATTTGAGGAAGGTTTTGGATGCTAAAGGGATGACATTCACTATTCCCACTCCAATCTAACTCAACAGGGGAAAGGTGCTGGACACTAGGGGCCCGATTCACAAAGGTAAAGTGAGACGAAAGTCTAACTTTACGACTTTTGGTATTCACAAAGGGAATTTTACGAGTATTAAATGCTCTTTGTGAATACCGAAAGTTGTAAAGTTAGAGTTTCATCTCACTTTACCTTTGTGAACTGGGCCCTAAGGGTGTGACATTTACTATCCCCACTCCAATCTATATCAATTTGGGGAAGGTGTTCGAAACTAAAGGGGCAACATTTAGTATTCCCACTCCAATCTATGCCAATTTGAGGAAGGTGTTGGACATTAAAGGGCTGAAATGTACCATTTCCAGGACAATCTAAAATATTTTATGCAAGATGCTACAAACTAAAAATGTGTATACACAATCATTACTCCTAACATAAAAAATTTAGAATATATAAATAAAGTAAAATAAACTTAAAAAACACAGTAACCGAAACTACAAACCTATATATTTATATTTAAACACTAAGGGCCTCATTATGTTGTGACTCAGAAAGCCTCCGACCGTAGGTTTCACTTTCGACCGCTAAATGCAGGCGGTCAAACGTGAAACTGGCCGGTAATTCTGGCTGGATTCTGACGGGTTCAAGGAGCCCGTCGACCAGTCAAAGGCCTCACCGCAATCCTTAAGGACGGCGGTTCCGCCGTCGGGATTACGATGTCAGTTTCTGACAGGCTATACAGTAGGAGCAAAATAATAAGTACTTTAAGCAAGTGTGTGCTTAACTCAATATATTAATTAGTTCAGTTGGTGAGTGTGGGGAAACGACTCTATAAATAGGAAATCTATCTCGAAAACTGTGCAAAATTGTTAAACAAGTACTTTATTTGAGTAAAAAAAAAGTAAATCATGCAAACAATACTCACCCTTCCTTGGAGAAGCCACAATCACCGCCACCACACACTGGCTGATGAAATAGATTTTAAGCTTTAACATGAAGACACTTTCAAGCTGGTTTTCTAATGATCACAATTGTGTTTCTTGAAGGATAAAGTTTCCTACAGCAGCACACTGATATTGGTTCTGATGGATCTAGACTGTTTTTCATACAAATGAGCCCTTGTTTCAGTTCCTGTTTGTGCAGTTTCAAGGGAAAGTCTCTGCACACTAGCATCGCTTCCTGAGATAATGGTGCAACAACTGGGCATACCTCTGGAGCGTCAATGATGGCATAACAAGCCTGAGAAACAGACCAAGATAGTAGCGTGGGTGAAAAACTGCCAAGGGATAGCCACGCCCTTGACCTCAAACAAAAGGGAATGTCACCCTAAATCACAGAAGGCTCATCGGACCACCCCAGGGGCAATAGCCCCCTAGCATCACATATGAACAGGGGGACGGAGGTGAAGGCAGTGGAGAGCAGAGTCTCGATAGCATCAAAAAGTTCTGGAAACAGAGAAGAAAAACTCCCCAGTTGGCCAGCAGCACACTGTGGCTTCTCCAGAATCTCCCGCAGCAATGAGGCGACAAGGCAATGTGCAGCGTACTCTGGCTTCTCCAGTGTCTCCTGAAGCACCGAGGCAACAAGGCAGTGAGCAACAAGCAGCAAAGAGCACGCCGAGGGCAGGCATGAGCATGATCAGGAAAAGAAAGGAAAGCCTGGGATAGCACTTTCATTGCATCATAAAATATCCCAACGGGGCAGTCACTTCATTACCATTATAAGTTTGTGCATATAGGGCCCAATGTACTAACATTAGTGTTTGTGATTACCAAAATAGCAAATTTTTGCAAATCGCTATTTGGTAATCGTTAAAAATATTGTTCTAATTAAAGTGTGTTTTTTCACTTTTTGCGATTCCTAGTGGGTCATAAATAGAACTAACTCATACATTTTAATGAGGTATGTCTCAGTTTCTGACCCATTGGGAATTGAAAACATCACAGGGATGGTGGCCTGCTGGGGTCAGCAGACCACCATGTCTGTGATTGCTTTTAAATAAGGCAATGTTTTTTTTAAATGCAGTCTATTTTCCTGAAAGGAATATGAGATGCATTTCGAACAAAATATGAAAGTTTTCTTTTTTAAGAGTAGGCAGTGATGCATGGGACCACTGCCTGCTCTTAAAAAATATTTTTAATCATTCTCAAGAGGGTGTCACGTGGTCAGAATGGGCCTGGTAATAAATTCTGGCATTTTACATACTCATATTTCTTAAGTTGCCTTCTCTTTTACACACAGTGACTTTTGACATACATTTGCATGCGTAACCATGCAGGATAACATTCTCTGAATCTGCAGTGCTTACATTTCCACTTTGTAGGCACATTCTCACGATACCTTGAACATTCAGTACAAGGGATAAAGTTCACTGTGCAAACGTTATTTATGTTATCGTCTGGTAGGCAACAATGCTATCCAACTAGAATAAACAATTGCTGCTTGACAGGGGTTGCAACATGGCCACATGGATCCATTGTTATATATACAGAACAACATCCTTGTTTAGTCAGTGGAGGACTTAGCTGACACTACGGGGCTACCACATGTCAGAATTCCTGCTCAGCTGATTTTCTGCATACCAATACGAGGGATGTCCAGCTCTACACCAAGATGGGCAGCCTGATGACACTTACCAACAGGTAACGGGGAGTTAGTCCACCCTGGCGGGGTTTTGGCAGATCACCCACCCTAGGTAAAACTAGGATAGGGAGTGCTAGGTAGGAGCACAACTATACACAGTACTTATATGACTTCATATTTTCACTGTCTTAGCACATTGGTGCAAAATTTCATCCTTTTCTACTGTTCCTGTGATGCTAATTACGGTAATCTGTTTCATTGTACTAATTATCACAGTGCACATATTTTATACAAGAATTACAATCCTTCAATTAACACTTGAAACGCTTTAGTGAGTATTTCTTTGGGTATGCATGAGAGTTCAACTGAAAAGGTACTAGATCTGTTACCAGGATTTCTTTGAGGAATCAGGATTGTCATGCACACACATCTGTTGCCCTGTAAGGTTAGGGGTACGGATGATGCACTGTGGCTATCAGGGACATAGGGTTTATGTTGTTCGACAAATGCACAGTTTTACCTTTCCATTTCCATGAGTTACCACCAACTTCAAAATGGTGGTAAAATGCAAATGTTTAGGACCACATTTCGAGCGCAAACCTTAGATACATACCAATGCGAATAGGTATTTGGAAGGGATGCCCTAAGCACACCCCTTACAAATACTGAATCAGAAACACAAATTGTGATTTGGTAAAGTGTTACTGAATTCCAATTTGTATGTTGTACATTTGTAAAAGCATTTTTGCGGTCGGAAATAGCCCGATTGACTGTTTCCGACTGAATAAATGCTTTGCAAAAATGCTTCGTACCTGTGGCCCAATGTCAAAATATTGAAATCCATCACAATATTGCGAATCCAGGAGCAAATTTATATCAAATGTCATCTACAAGTGGAGAACCTTTGGGTAAGGAATGCTTAAATTAATCCTAGAACCACAAGATTGTAGTTAGGTGCAATCCTTAGATGACATATTGCACCAGATCTTTTGCAAATAATGCAAATAAACAGACATGAGTGCATGACATGTGTCCCATGCGTCAGCTAAACCATAGGATTTTATAATATGAAAAATAGCAGCCCAGGAGCACTACTTGCTAGTTCTGCTACCCCTACTAAGGGCCTGATTACAATTAGCCTATTACTTGCCTGATTACAAATCGTAATCCCTCTGCAAACACCTGTTTGAGCAAGTATCTCAATTACAAGTAGCCCACTGTTTATAGCACCAGCTAATCACTAGTGGCCGGATTATGAGTTCAGATGTCCATGGGACTGCCAAGCCTGTGGTGGCAATCCATGGACTACTAGACTGGCAGTCCACCCGCCATATTACAAGTACAGTGGTTAGACCGCCACTGGACTGCTGCTACTGCCAGGATCCTTGATTCCGTGGCGGTGGTGCAGCGGTCTGAGGGAGTAATATGCTGGTGGTGCAGCTGCAGCACCGCCAAGCATATTATAAGCTCCCTCACTGCCCTCCTTTTCATGATGGTGAGCCCACCATGAACAAGGAGGCAGTGGGGAAACTAAGGGGGCCCTGTGTGAACGGGGGTGCATGCAGTGGAGCACATGTTGTGCCCTACTGTATTTTGGCACCCTCTGTTCTTGCACAGAAAGGAATGCCCAACATTGTGCATTTCTTTCCGTGCAGGAACGGGCTGCAACAGTCTCACCGCTGTGCATGTCTATGTGTATGTGCCTTAAACTCAGCAGCGGCCGGCATGACTCGTGGGTAGGGGGGCAGGTGGGGGGTCGCGCAGGAGGTGATGATTGCGGAAAGGAGGGAAAAACATTAAATTAAATAAAAATCACTTAACTTGCCGCCACCCGGCGCTTCTCCTGCTCTCCTGCATCCGATTTCAGGAACAGGAAGCAGGTAGCCAGGCTCCCTCCCATAAGCCAATCACAAGGCTGAAATTGTAGCGTTGTGATTGGTCTGAGCGCCGTGACACGATGCTCAGCCAGGGACTGTAGGGGTGGCCCTGTTCTCCATGCAGGCCGTAATGCAGTCTGCATGGAGAAGTGGGAAAGTGTACATGACTGATTTGGGCGGGCCGACCAAACAGTCACTGTGTACTTTTAGGAGTGGGCAAACAATTCCTCCACTCCCTGCTCGAAGAGCAGAGTAGCCCCGCCCACCCGCCCACCCGCCCACCCGCACAGCAGCCAAACATAAAATGATAAAAACTTAAAGTTATTATCATTTTATGTTTTTGCTTCTGCACTGCTTGAAAGCAGTGGGGCGATGCTCCTCCGCCATAGCGGAGTAGCCACCCCTGCTTAAACATGCACTGTCGTGGAACTGCAGCAAGGGGACCTCCGACCTGGATTCCAATCGGAATACAGTGGATGGTCAGACTACGGGTTTGGCGGTCCCAAGACCGCCAAACTCGTAATCAGGCCTTTAGGGGCACATGCATCAAGAAATGCTTTTGCGAGTCCTTAATTGCAATTATTAAGGAATCGCAATTAGGGACTCTCAAAAGCCTATGCATGTAGAAATCGCTATTAAAATAGCGATTTCTAAACATTCCTTAATTGCGACTCGCAAATTGCGAGTCGCAATTAAGGAATGGCTTCCCATTCATTCCTATGGGCCTACAGGCCCATAGGAATGAATGGGAAATTTGCATGCGCAATTTGCGAGTACCAATAGGTACTCGCAAATTGCGCATGCAATTTCAAGGGTGAAAAGGTGTCAAAGTGACACCCTGTTGCACCCCTGAAATTGTGATGTGCACCCATGTTGTGCACACACATGCCCCAGAGGGAGTGTGGGTGTAACCTGAAACCTTGAAAAATGCACTTTAGTGCATTTTTCAAGGTTTTTGCAAAATACAGACCAGAGTAATTCCTCTGTATTTTGCGGCCCCAAATAGCGAATTCGCTATTTCTAAGGGGTACATGCATTGCATTTAAGGAATCGCAAATTGCGATTCCTTAATGCAATCGCAATTTAAGAAATCGCAATAAATTGCGATTTCTTAAATTGCGAATGCCTTTCACTTTGATGCATCGCAAAAGGCCTTTTTGCGAGCGCAAACGGCCGATTTTTGCAAATCGCACCGTTTGCGCTCGCAAAAACCGTTGATGCATGTGCCTATTAGTGCTTTAAAGATTGCAAACTTCAATAAACATCAGCATGTCAAACCAGCTGGAATTTAACAACAGGAAAAGGCCCGGTATTTAAAGGGATATGCAGAAAGTCAGAATAGTTTATAATTATTGCATGCGATAATTTCCGAACACCTCTGTATTGGAATTTATTGCATACGATATTTATCACAGCTGACAGGTGCTACGTGTAATCAGAACCTTAAGGTATCGAGAGTAAGTGCTAGATGTAAGTTAATGTTTCCACACCAAGGAAGCATCAACTAGCTTCCTCCTTGTATGTGTTACTACTGCTTTGCCTTCTAGTTCCCCCTGCGTGTTGTCCCTGTTATTGTCGTGCCTGTTTGACATTTAAACTATTAGTTCAATTCCCTTAATTCTATTCCATTGTATCTGACTATCGGTGTGCAATTTAAGCCATACTTAAAAAATATTTATAGCTATATATACCTATTGACAGGAACGGAAGCTGAGAAACAGACATTTAAGATGATGCATGATGAATACATTAATATAAATTAGAAAACAGATGGCATCCATATTTTAAAAAAGAATGTGTGATGTATGTAGTCCTTGTCTGATATTTTACATCCAGAGCTATGTACACGTGCCACTAATTATGGATGATTTCCAAATAGCTTTGAAGTACGCCGTTGAGAAACAAACCATCAGAAAATGTGTCAGCAAACAGTTTAATTTCTTTGGAGACAGATCAGAAGGATTTGGCGTCCTGCTAAAAACATTTAGCATATACTGATTCATATTTCAAATGAAAGCATAAGCTGCTTATCTTTCGATATCTGCTTGGCATTAAGTGTTAGTTAATAGGAAATGTTTAACCTCTTGTGAGCCCAGTCAGAAACAATAACTCTTGCTCCTTTTAAACACTATTGGACCCTGAAAAACATGTCATAGGTGGAGCGTTCACTTTCTTTGTAAAAATGTATTTCAAAAGGGGTATTTTACAAGACATTAGTGGAGCAAGAACGTGCAGCTGATTCTAATGCCCTGCCCGATATTAGAAGATCCTCTCTGATGGGCAATCATCATAGTACGATGCAAGTAATTAAAGAGAATAGCTATCTATGTACAGAAGTTGTTTGAGGTTCTTCCGCGCGCGCCAACCTATTTATACCTCTGGCATCTGTATTTCGACAGAAAAGGGAAGCAATGTCCTTTTACACCTTTAATTCTGTTTATTTCAAGCCATGAGCCTGAGTTACAACCAGTGGTGGCTGCCATGGGTCGCGGGTGGTTGGGCGGGAGGGTCGCGCAGGGAGGTGAGGTCGCGCAGGGGGTGTTAATTTAATTTTAAAATGAAACTTACCTTTCCACCGGCCGGGTCCCGCGCCTTCCCTGCTCCTGCTCTCCTGCTCACAGGAACAGGAAGCAGAAGCAGGCAGCCAGGCTCCCTCCCTTAAGCCAATCACAACGCTGCAAGCAGTGTTGTGATTGGTCGGTATGCCGCCCAGCCAGCGGTTTATGGGGAGGCCATTGCAGCCTGCATGGAGAAGGGCAGAGTGCGCATGACTGGTTTGGGCAGCCCCAAGGGGCCGACCAAACAGTCTTTGCGCACTCGGGAGTGGGCAGGCACAGCACTCCTCCCCTACCTGCTCACAGAGCAGCCTCGTCCACCCGTCCCCCCCCGCCCGCAACCAAACATAAAATGGTAATAACTAAAAGTTATTACCATTTTATGTTTCTGCTTCTCGCACTGCAAGAAAGCAGTGGGGCAACGCTCCTCCGCCCTAGTGGAGGAGCCGCCCCTGGTTACAACTCTTTCCTCCTTTTCAAATTACATATCAAAACGCAATTTTGCATGGCTTGATCGTGGATTTGAGAGAACAAAAAGGATGATTTCTTTATGACAAGCATGTGACACATAACTGTCTTTTACACAAGTCTTTGTTCAAAGAGAAAATTACTTGAGTCCACTACACGATTTACAGAAACGGCTACCTTGCAAGCTTTTTGAACACGAATGGCACGCGCATATATTGGTCTCTTATGTCACAAGGGAAAACTTCATTAGGTAATGTTTAGTGGCCTAAAGCCCCATCACCACAGTGACCAAAAGGGAAGTGTGGTGTCCATAGCTGATGCACTTTTTGAACAGTGTGGCAATGGGGCCTAAAGTCCCATCACCACAGTGACCAAAAGGGAAGTGTGGTGTCCATAGCTGATGCACTTTTTGAACAGTGTGGCAATGGGGCCTAAAGCCCCATCACCACAGTGACCAAAAGGGAAGTGTGGTGTCCATAGCCGATGCACTTTTTGAACAGTGTGGCAATGGGGCCTAAAGCCCCATCACCACAGTGACCAAAAGGGAAGTGTGGTGTCCATAGCCGATGCACTTTTTGAACAGTGTGGCAATGGGGCCTAAAGCCCCATCACCACAGTGACCAAAATGTAAGTATGGGGTCCATAGCTGATGCACCTTTTGAACAGTGTGGCAATGGGGCCGAAAGCACCATCACCACAGTGATCATAAGGTAAGTGTAGTCATGGTAAAAGCTGCCAAAGCCAAACTGCATGGATGAATCCTGGTCACACAACAACAAACACATCAGTGGCATAGTAGTGCTTGTGTCCCATAGCAACATAGATTGGTCGAGGCAAACAGTGCAGTGTCACTGAAACATCGTTTTGGCCATGTGCATACAAACATCACCCATGGGGTCCCACATTGTCAACATTCACAAATAACACAATGACAGAAGTGACCATCATAATGCTGACCCACATATCTGCACCAATGGACACACAAATGTAGATATCCTGTGGAGACTGTAGATGACAGGTGAACAAATACCATACCATGGCAGCAATGGGACATACAAACCATGATTATTGTGCTGACTGATGACCTAGGAGTCCCAGGGACAGCAGGGGAAAGCCACCAAACAACATACAGCCAATGGCACACTCAAGATATGCCAATGCAGTGGTGCTAAGGCACAAACACAAACAGGCAGACTCACACTGCATATCAAACACAACGGGTGATGGGGGTGTGTGCCAGTGTCCCCAGGCAACCACACAACACATGAGGAGGCCTGAATTCCAACCACACAGATGTGTTTACAGTGCCATACAAAAGTTACTCATGGATCGGATACCCCTATGTGGGCAATCAGGCATTGTTAGATGAGAGGGAGCCCAAATTAGACATGTCACACAAGCTTGTAGGAACAGCAACTAACACAGCAAGAGACAGACCCACCACAGCACTACCCCCAGGGACACCACATTGTGCTGACACTAGCCTGCATGATAATCCCACTGTGATGACAAAGGTAGATGTCGTTCACACTGTGAACCACAGCCATGTGTCCTGAGCAACAAACTACCATCACACCTACACAAGCTCTAATCAATCAGCACGGCCTGCCAGCCAAGGCCAATATGGAGGTAGGGGTCTAGCCGTGCAACAACTCACATTTGCACACACTCAACACCACACACCCTGATCTCCACCAATGTGCAGCAGTGAAGCTCACATGGACTGGTGACATTGCACATGCACCCATGACAATACCAGGGGTGGTGGTGGGAACTAAGGTGCAGAAAGCCATCACACATGGCCAGTCAACAAGACTCGTCAATGTCTGACACACAGCACAGTACGCTGTACATGGGCATGATGTGAAATCCACCACAATCAATGGGATCCTGGCCATAGTCACACATCAATGAAGAAGCCAAGGTGACACACTAAGAACACACGTACACAACTTCCAACATTGCAGCTCTGAGCCTGAGGAGTGGCAGCAGTCACACACACAACGTGTCAGAATCACTGAAAGCTACCACAAACTGTAAATCACATGACTTGTGTAAACAACAAGTGCCAAGGGGAATACTGAATGTGTCCCATCTGCGTTTGCCCACATCCCCAGCCCTGACAACAAAGACAACCTGGTATGACAACCTCATGAACATTAGTTTGCCATGCACCCACATCACGGAGAAACCAGGTCCAAGATGCTGGATGAACACAGAACAACTCAGCAAGCATCACAAACAGGAACATCCCTAGGGACACAGCCTGTGTAGGAAAAGGGAACACGCACAGACATGCTTACACAACACACAACACAGGCCCACGCAATGTCACCGGATTACACACTGCCATGAGGGCACTCCACTCCTGTGGAAGGTCCGCTGTGCCAAACCTTGTCTGTGCACGACCCAAACAACACTCTGACTTAGCAATCCTAACAGAATCATGGCTCAATGAATCCTCATCTCCATGCCTGGACCTCCTAGTCCCTCCTAACTACAACATCGCAAGGCTGGACAGACAATCTAACAAGAAAGGAGGAGGCATCACCTGCATCTACCGCTCTAACCTTCTTGTCACAGAACTTTTGGCGGACACCACCGATTCTTGTGAATACCTCGCCCTCGCTGTTTGCAGCAACTCCACCCAACTGTGCAACCTGCACATCTTTTACCACCCTCCAGGCATGAACGACTCCTTCACCGACCACCTCATGGAACTCATCACAGCTAAGATTCCCACCAATGCCAAAGATATTTTCCTAGGTGATTTTAACTTGCACTGGAACGATCCCAAGGATTCACATGTCAACGCCATTAAAGACCTCCTGGCTGATCAAGCCCTGACCCAAGCCTGCTCACTACCAACTCACTCAAAAGGGGCCACTCTTGACTGGATCATCTCCAAAGAATCAACAGTCAAGCTTATCTCTATTGACCCATGCGACTGGTCTGACCATCATGCCATCACCTTCCATCTACCTGGCACACACAAGACAAGAGCACCGCAACCGGCGTTTCTAAACGCTGGATCAGAGACACCAAGAACCTGGACCGCAGTGAACTTGAGGCTCGCTGCATATCCGACCTCCCCCTCGCATATCACAACAGTCAGTGGCCTCAACGATCACTACTCTGCGACAATATCGAACATCCTGGATGATCTAGCCCCACTAAAACTGAAAAGATCCCAAATCAAAGACAGAAACCCCTGGTTCACGGGATCCCTTAATAATGAGAGGAGAGCCCTCCAGCAAGCTGAAAGATCCTGGAGGCAGCACCCTCTGCCGCACATCTAACACTCCTCCGCCAGGCCAGAAATGTCTACAACAGGAACATACTCAATTCAAAAAAGACTTCTTCAGAACTGAACTTGAGAAAGCCAAGAACAGACCCCACAAGCTCTTCGAACTGGTCAAACCCCAATCTAATAAACTGGCCAAAACATCGAAAGAAACCCCTAAGTCTCTTATATCCTCAGAGGAATTCTCCTCTTTCTTCGCTGACAAAATCTCAGCCCTCGGAAACGAACTCAGCTCCATCACACACCCTCAACCCCTTCCTGACCCACCTCCTCCCACCACGACGCACCCACAGGCTCCTCCCAAAAATCATGCTCACTGGTCTGTCTTCAAAGACTACGACGAAGACTCCATCTCTAAAATCCTTTCCACCTTAAACCCTAACAACCATTTTAATGACCCGCTCCCTTTCAACTGCCTAGCTGCCGTCGCCCAATCCATTATTCCTAGTTGGACTACAATAATCAACGCCTCCCTCCAGCAGGGAACGATGCCTGACTCCCTAAAAGCCGGCCAAGTCCTCCCCATTCTGAAAAAGCCGTCGCTGGATCCAGCCTCCCCGATAACTTCAGACCCATCTCCAACATCCCCCTTTTAGCCAAAGTGCTGGAGAAATGTGTGCAACTGCAGCTAAGCCAACACATCAACAACTTCCACCTGCTCGATGACTTCCAATCCGGATTTAGACCAGGGCACAGCACCGAAACCACCATGCTCCACATCGTGGATGATGCCCTCCAAGCCCTTGACCAAGGCAAAACTTGTCTCCTAATTCTCCTGGACCTATCCTCGGCCTTCGACACGGTCAACCATGAAAAACTACTCGAACGCCTCAAACTCAGAATGGGATTGGATGGCACTGTTCTAGAATGGTTTAGGTCCTTCCTCCAAAACCGGTCACAGAGATTCCTAATCAACGGCATCCTTTCGTCACCATCCCCGGTCACGGTTGGAGTCCCTCAAGGATCAACCCTGTCCCCTACCCTCTTCAACCTTTACCTAGAATCGCTTACGGAAGTATTATGCGCTGCAAATATCTCCTATCATATGTACGCTGATGACACTCAGATCTACATCAAAACCTCATCTCTCGAAGAGATTCTCTCCCTGAACGAAGCCCTGAAACTCACCGTCCAATGGCTCGCATCCAATCAACTCAAACTCAATGCAAAGAAAACAGAATTTCTCCTGGTCTCCCCTCCCAACACCAACCTTGAGATTCAATCATGGATTAAGGCCATCACAGCCTTAAATTGCCAACCGACCATTGTGGACTCGGCCAAATCCCTGGGAATTACCCTCGACAGCAACCTGAACATGCAGGACCACATCAACTCGATGGCCAAAACAGCCAGATTCCACCTGAGCTACCTTAGGAAATTGAAACCCTTCCTCGATGCTCCCGACCTAAAAATGGCAGTCCAAGCACTTGTTATCTCTAGACTGGAATATGGCTGCTCTACCCTCTCGGGTTTACCCAAGATCTCCCTGGCACCTCTTAAAGCCTGCCTCAATGCGGCCGCCAGACTACTTACCGGCACAAGGAAATACGATCATATTTCCCCACACCTGAAAGCTCTCAACTGGCTTCCCCTAGAGGCTAGAATACAGCTCAAGCTAGCATGTATCACGCACAAAGCTTTATACTCTAACTCCCCTGCATATCTGGCACAGAAACTTGTGATCTCCGGAGGAATCAGAAACTCCCGATCTGCCAGAAACCTCTTGCTTCAACCTGCACACTTTCGGAAAAAAAAACTTACAATCAGGCCTTCTCCGGGGCTGCTCCAAGAATATGGAACTCTTTCCCACCCGACATCAGAAGAATCCCCTCTCTAACTCGATTAAAAAAAAATGCCAAAACCTTCCTTATGGGCAAATTTCTCGCTTAAACTTTGCCTCAACCATCACTATGGCCCTGACCTATGGCCGTCCACTGCCTCCCTTCGGACTACCTAGTGGCACCATCAGAAACTTGGTGCCTTGTCTTGAATAATTGTAAACGTAATCTGTATATATGTTATCTCGTCTTCAGTATTTGGTTTTGTAAACTGTAAATACGTGCCCTTCTTTCCCTTATATCTCCGGCACCCGGCCCCCTACTACTCGCTCTGCAATTGGTTGTTTCTAAGCCTGTCTGTATATTGTTTGCTTCTGTAAAGCGCTCTGATACCCTAACGGGTCAAGTTCGCGCTCTATAAAACACATAAATAAATAAATAAATAAATAAAATAAAATGTCAGCAGAACACTCCGTCAGTGAGTCAACAACCACAACACACAGAAGGCTCTGCTCACATCAGCCTGGGTACGGGAGTGTCACGTCCGTCATCTGCATACACACAAAACACGTGTCAAGCAAGTTGCACTGTATACACAGATGAGTCCTTCGACATTGATGTGCAAAACTGCATGTCCAGTGGAGCTGTGCACACAGTCAGGGAAATCGGAACATTGAACAGTGGTAAGCCCACCAGATGTGCATCAGTGTAAGACAAAGATGTTCATTTACAAATGCAAAATGGACATCCCTGTGTCAAATGCTGAACATTACACCCTCAGACTGTAGCAAAGGATGCCATAGATCCAGACTACAACAGGACACATATCCCATGGACCACATGGAGTCCATCACTGCAACACTTCTTTTTCCTGATATGAACACTATTACAACTGCAAATGCAGGATGCTATTCATCCACATCATGTACATCAAAAGTAAACCCACAAGTAAACAAAAAGAGGCTTTATTCAGCAAATGTCAGGGTAAACACGGAAGTCCAAAAAAAACTAAGGCCAATGGCCAGTCCAAAATCACAGTCCCAACAGGGTGAGAAGTGACAACTGGTCACACATTGCTTGCCTGCACTGGTACGGTTAGGGGACATCCCCCTTGGAGGGGCATACAAGGGGCAGGCCAGGCACCGCAGGGACAGGATCAGAGGATGGCAGATTGAGGCAGTGAAGGGGTGGTGGGTGCAGGAGTGTCACCGGCAACTGCATTGGAGGTGTCTGACTCAGGGGGGGCCGGCACCACTGTGGTACACAAGTCAGTTGGTGTGGGTGCTGCAACCACTGCAGTGGGCTGGACTGATGTAGTGGACTGGGTACCCACTGCAGTGCCCGAGTCAGATGTGGTGGTTGTGGACTCCACTGCAGTGCATGACTCCAAGGGAGTGGAAGGGTGTGCAGATGAGGTGGGCAGGACAGAGGGGGGGGACCCGGTCTCCACAACAGTGCCACTAACAGGCAGAGCGTCTGGGTTGGGGGTGGAAGAGCAAGTGGCAGGGGGGGAGGGCCTAAGCAGTCTGGGGATGCGGTATCGGTGTGTGGGGGAACCTGGGGCAGGGTGTGGCGGGGGAACCTGTGCAGTGGTGGCCTGGGGGATGGAGGAGAGAGACTGGGCGGTGGAGCTGTGTGGTGGTGGTGATGGGGTCTTGTTCTTCCTGGTCCGGGAGGACTTCCTAATGGGGTCCTGTGTCTGCCTGCGCCTGGGGGAGGGTGTCCGGGGTTGAGGGGCACTCCCCTCTGTGTGGGTGGACTTCCTCTTCCCACGGTATGCTGGATCAGCAGGATTGGAGGGGAAGAGGCCGAGGTCACACAGGAAGATCTGCTGTGTAGGTGGGGTAGCAGGCGAGGCAAGGGAAGGGGTCTTGGAGGGAGAGGATTTGGAGGACTGCGGAGTGAATGTGGATGCCTGTGTTTGTGTTCCCCATCCCCTGTGTCTGTGGTATCAGTCCCCTGAGGATGCTTGTGTGCACGTCTTGCCTTTCTCTTGGGTGTGTCAGTGCTGCTCGTGTCTGTGTGTTTGGGTGACTGTGCAGGTGTGCATGTGCTTTGGACAGGTAGGGGGGCAGGAAGTGTGGATGGGGCAGAGGTGGGAGGGGTGAGGGACTGTTGGAGGAGGGACACTGCTGCCGTCAGGGAGGAGTCCATGGACTTATTGCTCCTCTGTAGGGCAGACATACCCGTCGAGATGCCCTCCATGAACGACACCAGCTGTGTCAACAGAGTGGAGTGTGCATGGAGGACACTCAGCATTGCTGTCTGCCCTACATGGAGCTGCCAAAGGAGGTACACAGACTCCTCACTCAGGGCAGCAGGGGACACTGGGGCAGGGGGTGCGGTGCCTGGCACGAAGGAGACACGCTCCCGAGCACGGGAGCCTCCACGGACCTCAGGAATGGGAGCCAATGGGAGGGCGGTGGTGGTGGTGGTGGTGGCGGGGCCAGACAGACTAGCTGGCCTTTGGTGGTTGCTGAGACCTGCCTCCACAAGGGAGTCATCCTCCGAGCTGCTGTGGTCCTCAGCTGAGGTGGATGGTGCTGAGGACTCCTCGGTGTGGCTCCCCTCGCCCTCCGTGCCACTGGGTCCCTCTGACCACTCGTCCGATGCTGACCCAGTCTGGCTCCGCTGCTCCTCCTGGTCCGTGGAGCTGTCCCCTCCTGTGGCCGTGGATGTATCTGCAAACAATTAGGGAAACAGACAAACATCAGTCACCTGCACTGACCGCACACACCACAGTAAGTACAGCACATTACAGAGCAAGCCCTGGCATCCTTAGTTGAACATTGCCTAAAGTCCTCACACAGATTCGGGAAGCCAATTGTCAGTCTGATGGTCAACCATGGGACTCACACCCCTCCTGCCCTTGCACCCATCTGTCTGGTGCCTGTCTGATGGTAAGACCCCAGTGTGGACACATGCACCACCTACACAGTTGTTGGACATTGCAGGGAACACGGTGAAGTATGTGAACATGCACACATCACATCTCTTGCCACTGAGTCAGTGCAGGTGTCCGGATAAAGGGATGGCCAGAGTCTAAATAGAAATGCATGTGATGCATACCAGCACCAGACACCATGATGCACCCATGTCCGGATAGTCAATGCCACAATGGGGTGCATGTTGCACATGTCACTCCCCTGCAGGATCTGTCTCAGGAAGTTTAATGCCATGACACAGGAATGCGTGCAAAGTCATACATTACTGTCTCAAATCACATGGCCATGGCAGCCAGCCAACAACAGTCTGCACTGTGTCACAATCCGAGGGCATGGGGAATGCAAGTTATGTGACTGACAAGTGCACATGTCCATCCCCCAAAAACCACATCATCTGTACTACTATTTGTCCACGTCATACCAACTGGACATATGGGGGACATGAAACACAACTCTCTGAACATGAGCACCTCACAGTGTGCTGTGAATGAAAATACAGCTGCCTGAAAGTCACAGTCGCAAACACCTGTGTGCACAGTCAAGTGATCAGACACCTATAAGTCACAGAAGTATCATCTATCATGGTCACATCTCCGATGGCATGCTGAGCCCTAACCGATAAACATACCAGTAGTCCTGACAACGAAGACACAGCACAATGAGACAGAGGCAGACACCTGAGGGTACATTTCACTGATCACAACATGCCAGATGATACACGGGAGTGGGAGTACAGAGTGTATTGTATGCCCTGGAGTAGGCATGACTGTCCAGATCCACCTGTAAGAGGGATGAGTCCTGGACAGTAGGCAGGTGGCTAAGCATGTGTGACACACTGAATACACATACTCCTGAGGCCCAAACATTGTTCCCACCAGCAGCATGGGTGTGTGCCAAATTCCCCAGGGACATGTGGTGAGTCAGAGCAGCAAGCGGACCACATATCAAAGTTACACCCAGATTACATGTCAGAACTTAGGCATTGTGTAAGCAATTGACCCACCCATGAATCGCAGAACATAGTCACGGGAACAAATGCTGTCCCCCACCTTGAGCAAAGCTAAATGCAATGACACAGTCCCCAAATGACACAATTTCCTGACTATAAGGGCCACACATATGCGTATCAGAGGAGAAGTGGGCATGTCACAAATGAGGGACATGGGTCCTGGACCACATGTCTGATGTACTGTGGAAGTTTAACCAGGCCAGAGGAGGGCACATAGCATGTCAGACAAAGTGCACAGTGCAGTCATGGACTCATCCCCTCCTTGCTGCTGTCTGGCCTTCAGCTGCCCATCCAGGTCAAGGAAGACCACCGCCAGGATCCTGAGCATGTGGGGGGTCAGGGTCCGGTGTCCGCCCCTCCTGCGAGGAGGCGACAGCTTCAGCTGGACCCTTGCGATCCTCCGGGTCCAGTCCCGAAGGTCCTGCCACCTCTTCTGGCAGTTGCGGATCCTGCACCTGTAGACCCCCACGGATCTTACTTCCCGGGCGATGGTCAGCCAGATTTCCTGCTTCTGGTGGGCATCAACCTGTGAGGATGACAAAGTGAAAAGGCCATTACTACACATGCAACATATACGTGTATCACACAGTTGGATATACATGTTTCAATCACAGGGGCATATGATGTACACAGGCAGTGCAACAATGGCTATGAACAGTTTGCCAGCAGTCACTACATGGTATCATTGCATGGGAAGTAAACCTAGTTGGAATGCACTGTTACTGCACTGCACCAGTTCAGTTCATGTAACTACACACTTTGGGGTGTGACAACTACTCAGTGAGCATGCTAGCCAGTGGTGTGCACACTGTAAGTCCTGCTAGTCAGACAACATGCACAATTAGTAAGGCAGTGGACAGCACACTCACCTGCTCCCCTGGTTTCCCATACAGCTTGCTGTACTGTGGAAGGAGGCTGTCCGACAGGGCCTGGTTCTCCTCAAGGCTGAAGGCTGGGGCTCTCTCCACAGTACGTGCCATTGCAGTAGCCAGAGGATGCATAAACAGCAGCAGTGTTGGTGGCAGATGTCGTCCTGGAGCATGTAGTGCAGGCAAGTGAGCTCTCAGGGGAACAGCCAGCATTATATGTGTGCTGCAGAGGCAGATACTGTCCCATGTGTCCAAAGTGATAGGTCCAAGTCGTTTGCATCTTCTGAATCTGACCAATCCATGGAATAGCAGCACTAATACATGCCCACAGCATCCTTCAAATCTTCAACTTCATGACATCCATGATTTTGCAACATTGTTGTGGCTGGCCAACTGAATTCACTGCATCAGACTCGTTGAAGCTTCGAAACGCGTCCGTTGCCATGCCAGGCCCCAGCCAATGTGTGCGCACCGTTCGGTCCATTGCTGTACAACGCGTATTTCGGGATACAACGCGTACCCGCACACATCATATGCAATGGGCCGGCCGGGCACACCGATTGGTCCATTGCTTTACAACGCGTATTTCGGGATACAACGCGTACCTGCACACATCATATGCAATGGGCCGGCCGGGCACACCGATCGGTCCATTGCTGTACAACGCGTATTTCGGGATACAACGCGTACCCGACACATCATATGCAATGGGCCGGCCGGGCACACCGATCGGTCCATTGCTGTACAACGCGTATTTCGGGATACAACGCGTACCCGCACACATAATATGCAATGGGCCGGCCGGGAACACCGATCGGTCCATTGCTGTACAACGCGTATTTCGGGATACAACGCGTACCCGCACACATCATATGCAATGGGCCGGCCGGGCACACCGATCGGTCCATTGCTTTACAACGCGTATTTCGGGATACAACGCATACCCGCACACATCATATGCAATGGGCCGGCCGGGAACACCGATCGGTCCATTGCTGTACAACGCGTATTTCGGGATACAACGCGTACCCGCACACATCATATGCAATGGGCCGGCCAGGCACACCGATCGGTTCATTGCTGTACAACGCGTACCTGTACAGGTCAGTGGCATATGTCACCATGCTTGTCACTGGTGAACGTATGCCAGCCACATATACCTGCCAGAGACCCAGGGGCACACCTACAACACCACACCCAGTCCACACTGTTTCCTGAGGCATGTAAGGCTGCATTTCCTTCTCTGTGTATGGGGGTTAACATGTGGTTTCTGTGGTGGCAATTGTGGGCAGCCACACCCAGGCTGTGCATGTGTTCATGGGGACAGGATCCTTGGTGTGTTGTGCACATGACCACTGTGATGTGCAACAGTTCATTTTGGAGCATGTGGCATGGTCACATTTCCAGGTTGTGTATGTGTATGACATGTCACATACCCCCAGAGTCCCATGTGGGAAGGCATGTACGTCACAGGATGACCCATTGCCACAATAGTGATGTCCCTCCACAGTCTGTGTGCATGTTGTGTTTCCGATGTCACTGATTCCATGTGCACAATGGGAGACAGTCTCCACATCAACGTTGTTTGTGCATGGACTTTGATGTTGTGCGTCACTGGCGTCCATGTCTGTCCTGCGGATGCGACAGGGGCCACTACCTGTTTGTTTTTCTGACGTGTACATGATACGCCATGTCATGCCATTGTCCATGTGGCAAGACAGGGTCACTGGGAATCTACCTGTCAATGATCTGTGATGCCTGTGGCGCATCTGTCCAGACATGTCACTGTGGTGTGTGTGTGGAACGTGACAGTAGTAAATGGGTACTGTGACACAGCCTAATGGTTTCCCATAGCACAACCTGGTACCTGTTGTGCACACATGTTGTACTGAGAAGTTAGATGATGGCCATGTATGTGCGAGTTATGTCCGACAGAACGGCACACACATCAAGTACTTGTGTCACGTAATGATGTATCATGTGAAATTGAGTATGGTGAATGGCACATATGTGGGGTGACTGACAATCTTTCTTCCTTCAACCTATGCACTGCAGGGCTCCAGCTGTCCATAGACCATTCCCTGACCTGGCAACAATGGTGGAACGTGACAGCATCCGACGGTACCGCTTCACCAGGCAGCTGATTGAGGATTTGGCAGTGCGCTTGGCACCACATTTGCAACCTGGCCGGACGTACCCTACGGCGCTGACCCCCAAGGTGAAGGTAATGGAAGCCCTACACTTCTTTGCCACCGGTACCTTTCAACACACTGTTGCGACTGCCGGTGGGATGTCACAGACTATGTTCAGCCGTGTGCTACGCGATGTTTTGGAGGCAATGTTGAGATGCCTGAACCAGTACCTCTATTTCCCAACACGTCAACAACTCACTGACGTCAAGAGTGACTTCTATGCCCTGGGGAGGATGCCACATGTCATTGGCTCCATTGATGGGACACATGTGGCTCTGATACCACCACAGGCACATGAGCAGGCATACCGGAACCGTAAACATTACCATTCGATCAATGCTCTGGTGGTATGTTTAGCAGATATGAGCATCACACATGTGTGTGCCCATTTCCCTGGTTCAGCACACAATGCCTACGTGATGAGGAGTAGTCGCATCCCGAGGATGATGGCACAGATGCAGAACCAGCGTGCCTGGCTTGTCGTGTGTACTGACTTTGTACCATTGTGTGTGTTCTGATCTGTAGTATTCCACCCACTTTTCCAAATCAGCTAATGTGCACTTGTCTGTCCGTAGGTGACCCCGGATACCCCAACATGCCATGGTTGCTGACACCCCTCAGGAACCCTGTGACACCAGCCCAGATGCGCTACAATGAGGCACATGGTCGGACCAGGAGAGTGATAGAGCGGACCTTTGGTCTCCTGAAGAGCCGCTTCCGCTGCCTGGACAAGACAGGAGGGGCCCTCCCATATGCCCCAGCAAAGGTGTGCAAGATTGTCATCGTCTGCTGCATGCTACACAACCTGGCAGTGCGGAAGGAGTTGCCTCTCATACTGGGTGACGATGACCAACGTCCGCCACCTGTGGAGGATCCTGGCCTGGACCACGATGCCAGTGATGATGATGATGATGATGGTGATGTCCGCACACAGCTCATCACCAACTTCTTCAGCTGAATGTGAGTATCCAGCGAGATGTAATGTGAATGACGTGAGTTTGCATGATATGTGTGGGTGGTGCTCTGGTGCTGTTTGAGTGTGGCCATGTGCTACTTGACTGGATGCGTGCAGAAATGTGTCCTTCCAGGTAGTCTGAACTCCCCAACAGTTTTGATATGCTAACTTGGTTTTGTGTAGTTGTCTTGTGACATGTATTGGGCATGAGTATTGCAGTACTGTCCTGTTCTACAGTGATTTTAACTGTGTGTCATGTCTGTCCTTCACAGGGTGCTTACTGAGTACTTTGGTCAACTTAGATCCCCCAACACCATGAATCAGCTTTCAGGGTGGCAGCAGTAGTTGGCCTACAAGTGATGTGCCACACACCCCTGGACTTCATATCTTCTGCACTTGTTGACTGTGTGGCCACTGCCACGTGGGTAAACCTTGCATTTGTAGTGGAAACAACATGTTGCAAATGAGTAATAAACCTGTGCTTCACTTTGGGATGTGCGTTTTCTGTGGTCACACATCTGACTGACATTTGCTTACTACACCTGTGGGCTAGTTGACACAGACTCTGAATAGGTGTGGTGTCTGTGCATTCCACTGTATTTCCTGGCAACATCACTGTGGGCAATGAGTCCGATGGCCCTGGTGTCTGTGTTGTGTAGCCCTAGTGGTGTGTCTCCCTCATATGTGTCACGTCACCATGACTCACACGACGGTGTTGTACTTGCTGTAGCAGTTAGCATACACAGTGTAATTTAGCAGAACATCATCACCGTAACAGTATCCACATTTGAATAACAACAGTGGCAAGTAAGGTGTACTAGTGATTTTATTTACAGAAATGTGTGTGTGTATAGTGCACAGGATGGTGGGTGATGTACATTGGGATTGTGATCCAAAGTTCCCAGATGAGTTGGAAGTCTTGGTAGCAGAAATGTCCTGAGTGAAGTCCACAGTCATATGATACATTAGTCCAACTTGAACTCCCCATGTCATGTGGGAGAGTAGTGTTGCATTCGACAGGGTGAAACGTTTGCACACAAAGGAGAATTTCCGGAACAGGTGTTGGCTTCCTGGGGGATGTACGTGGCCATCAACCTCTCAGTTTTCCTTCCTCGGACGACCCCTCTTCTTTGGGGGGACCCTCACGTGCAGGCTGCGGCGGTGCAGGGGACTCTCCGCCAGAGTCCTCCTCCCTCCCTGTGGCGGTGTCAGTTGTTGCAGCACCAGATGTTGTGGGCACACAGGGAGGTGTGGCCATGTTGGTGCTAATCTGGCGGAGGCATGTCAATATGTCCCTATGCACCGCTGTGAGTTCTTGCAATGTGTCCCACTTGGACTCCATGCCCGACATGTGTGTCTCCACACGGGCCATGTGTGTCTCCACACGGGCCATGTGGGAGTCCAAGTGGGCATGATGGGCAGCCTGCTGCTGTTGTATGTCCTTGAGGATCCCCACTACCTGTCTGACCTCTCCGGTGCTATCCTGGTACGCATCAGCGATGCGTGCCAGTTGTGGGTCATCATGCAGTCCAGACCCCTCTGCAAGCAGCGACCTATGTCTACCACCCCTCCCACCACCCCTGGTGACATGTGCAGGACCTGCGGTGGCACGCACAGGTGACCCGAGGCCCACTTGGGGGTTGTTAGTGGTGTTGTCATCCGTTGCTCCACGGTGGGCCTGGGGCCCTGGGCTGTTGTCAGCGGTGGTCCTTGGTCTGTCCGTGTCAGCGGGGGTGGTCTGTATGTTGGCAGTTGTTGGAGGGGTGGGTGCAGGGGGTGCAGATGTTGGTCCAACTGGTGCTGCATGATGACTCACACAGGAGGTGCCAGGTAGGTCTTCGCCATCCGAGGAGGGCAGAGGCTGTTCCACACCAGTGAGCTCTGTGTCCCCCGGAGCCTGGGACAGGGACTCCTCCTCGCCTGCTGCTGTGTCCCCATCATCGTCAACTGTATTTGGAAGAGACACACATTGTATGTAATGTTTCTACAGGCATCAATGGTTCACACACCTGCCAGTTGTGACTGTACCTCTGGATGCGGGCATGTACATTGCATTGTCCTAAGTTGTCACAGTAAGAGGTTGATATTGGTGTAGCACATTGTCATGCATACCTGGGGCATTTCAATATGAATGTTGAGGTGTGTGCATGGCCAGCATTGGTTGTATTTGGTAGACATCCGGCCATCCTTCTCCACCTGGCCCAGTTATCCCACCATGAAGCATGCCACCCTTGCAGTGGGTTCAGGTTGACTCTCAGGATGTCATTCAGTGGTGTTGTGCTGTTTGTTGGTGCACAGTTCCTAGCAGGGCCTTGTGCTCCCCACAGCAGTACCCAGTGTCAGCCATCTTGTCAGTCCTTTTCCACTCCCTGTGATGTGAGCAGGGTTCAGAGTGGTGTTGTTGGGCCAATTGTGAGGGTGAGCAGTATCTGTGACTCCAACTCCCATCATGCTATTGCCTACACCCCCCTTCCCAGCATGCCCATACTTCCTTCCTTTTGACTCTGCTTCCCTGTAGGGTAGTGTGCCTGTGCTGACAGGAAGGCTGACAGTGTTGTACTTGCGTTTGTTTGGCTACAAGTCCCAGGTGTGTCCCTGTGCTTCACACAGCATTACCCAGGGTGGTGGTTCTTTGTGGGATCTTCATTTGGTATGTGAGGCATTGCATTCTCCCAGGTGGGTTATGTGGAGTTTGTGTTGAGGGGGTGTGTGAGGTGAGCTGCTTGTGACTATGGTCAGTGCTGTGAGTCCTCCTTCCCAGCCAGCCAGATATCCCACCATGCAACGTGCTTGCATTGCAGAGAGTGCAAGTTGGCTTTCAGGATGTCAGGCAGTGGTGTTGTGCTGTTTGTTGGTGCACAGTTCCCAGCAGGGCCTTGTGCTCCCCACAGCAGTAGCCAGTGTCAGCCATCTTGTCAGTCCATATCCACTCCCTGTGATGTGAGCAGGGTTCAGAGTGGTGTTGATGGGCCAATTGTGAGGGTGAGCAGTATCTGTGACTCCAACTCCCATCATGCTATTGCCTACACCCCCCTTCCCAGCATGCCCATACTTCCTTCCTTTGGACTCTGCTTCCCTGTGGGGTAGTGTGCCTGTACTGACAGGAAGGCTGACAGTGTTGTCCTTGCGTTTGTTTGGCTACAAGTCCCAGGTGTGTCTCTGTGCTTCACACAGCATTACCCAGGGTGGTGGTTCTTTGTGGGATCTTCATTTGGTATGTGAGGCATTGCATTCTCCCAGGTGGGTTATGTGGAGTTTGTGTTGAGGGGGTGTGTGAGGTGAGATGCTTGTGACTATGGTCAGTGCTGTGAGTCCTCCTTCCCAGCCAGCCAGATATCCCACCATGCAACGTGCTTGCATTGCAGAGAGTGCAAGTTGGCTTTCAGGATGTCAGGCAGTGGTGTTGTGCTGTTTGTTGGTGCACAGTTCCCAGCAGGGCCTTGTGCTCCCCACAGCAGTAGCCAGTGTCAGCCATCTTGTCAGTCCTTATCCACTCCCTGTGATGTGAGCAGGGTTCAGAGTGGTGTTGATGGGCCAATTGTGAGGGTGAGCAGTATCTGTGACTCCAACTCCCATCATGCTATTGCCTACACCCCCTTCCCAGCATGCCCGTACTTCCTTCCTTTGGACTCTGCTTCCCTGTGGGGTAGTGTGCCTGTGCTGACAGGAAGGCTGACAGTGTTGTCCTTGCGTTTGTTTGGCTACAAGTCCCAGGTGTGTCCCTGTGCTTCACACAGCATTACCCAGGGTGGTGGGTCTTTGTGGGATCTTCATTTGGTATGTGAGGCATTGCATTCTCCCAGGTGGGTTATGTGGAGTTTGTGTTGAGGGGGTGTGTGAGGTGAGCTGCTTGTGACTATGGTCAGTGCTGGGAGTCCTCCTTCCCAGCCAGCCAGATATCCCACCATGCAACATGCTTGCATTGCAGAGAGTGCAAGTTGGCTTTCAGGATGTCAGGCAGTGGTGTTGTGCTGTTTGTTGGTGCACAGTTCCCAGCAGGGCATTGTGCTCCCCACAGCAGTAGCCAGTGTCAGCCATCTTGTCAGTCCTTATCCACTCCCTGTGATGTGAGCAGGGTTCAGAGTGGTGTTGATGGGCCAATTGTGAGGGTGAGCAGTATCTGTGACTACAACTCCCATCATGCTATTGGCTACACTAACTTCACCAGCATACACAGAATTCCTTCCTTTAAGTGAGCTTCCCTGTGAGGTGGTGTTCTAGTGGTGGCAAAATATCAGGCAGTGTTTGTTGGTTATATTTGTGCCACTGCCTTGCTCTATTTGTTGTTAGGTTTGGACATGTCATGACACAGTTACATATCACTATGAGATGGCATGTATTGTGTTTATCTAACTGACATACACATCTTGGGATGATTATCTTTTGGTTGCTGTTGATTTGCTAGGGGTGGATGGTTTGACTGTCCCCTTGAGAGTGATGTGTGTGTATTGGCACACAATATTGTGTATATTAGTTGTGTACTCACCAGGCTCTGGGATGTCTGTTAGTCCATATACGCTCACTGGTGGTAGGATGGCCCGCACCTTCTCCTCCCAGGGCCTGAGGTATACTGGTTTTGCAGGAGGGCCACTGCCGGTGTGCTGGCTCAGGAGGTAATCCTTCTTGAGTAGGTCTCTGACCCTCCTGCGCACATCATACCACCTGTTCTGGATGTCTTCCTTTGTGCGCAAACATGGTGATTGTGCGTTCACCCTGTCGACGATCCTCGCCCACATCTTGGTTTTCTGCGACATGGGGGTCTGTTTGACCAATGTGCCAAACAACTGTGGCTCTACCCTCAGGATCTCGTCTACCATGACTTCCAATTCACTATCTAGGAACTTTGGATTCTTCTTTAGGGGCATGGTGGTGGGTGGTGGTGGTGGTGATTGATGTGTGTGTGTGCAAGTGAGGGTGTGTGTGTGTAGGTTTTGCTGTGTGTGTGTGAGGGTGCTATTTGTTGAGGTGCTAATGGTGTGTGGATTTTGTGTTGGATGAGCTGTGTGTGTGTCTGTGTTTGCTGTGTGATGGTGTTCTGTGCTGGCAGGTCAGTGGAATTTGCAAAGGATCATGGTAGGGATTTGTGGGCTTTATGTAGGTGGAGTTGAGGGGTGTCCTTGTTCCATTTTGTTCACCCCCTGTATTTATTGGCTTTGTCATTGCTTGTTTGGCCCTTTTTTTTTGTATTTTTTCATTTGTGATTATTGTGCATGTAGGAGTCGTTCTTCTGACCGAGTAGGACGTTGCAGTTGTCTCGTGCGCGCCTCTCCGAGTCGTTCCCGCTGTGTTTCAGCTCAGTTTCATATGCGGCGTACGCGTCGGTCGCGGAGTATTGTGTTTGTTCGGCTGGGTTTTGTATGCGTGTCATTCGTACGGCTTGGGCTCCGTACGAATCGGTCTGATTTTGCACCCATTGCATCGTACTGCGCGGGTTGGAGTTTGCGGGTACGTTTCGGTCGGGTTATTTCCTGATGCGTGTCGGTCGGTTCGATTCGCGGGGTTTCCCGGCCGGATAGCTTGTTTCCGTCCGGGTCGGTCGTTCGCCTTGTGTTCCGTGCGAGTCGGTCGTGATTCCCATGCATTTCGGTACGTGTCGGTCGGACTAAATTCCAGTACCGAGTCGGTCTGTATTTTTTCCGGCCCGAATCGGAATCGGCCCCTAAGAGTTAAAGGGAGGTCTTTACCTGTCAAAAGTGTTATTTTGACAGGCCACTATACAGATTTTACACTGCAGCTGTCAGGCTACACAGAAGGCTTGTAGACATGTTTGTATCACCAATTTAGTTGGTGTCACAGGAGGCGCTGCAATCCACAAGTGTCATTTAACGTCCAGTCACTGGGCAGATATTATACATCATATGCTAGGGACATGAAGGCAAGTCAAGGGTGCCAATCAGGAATAAGCCAATGTAACCATATTTAAAGGGGAGATAATAGAAAGTGTCCATTAATTTGATTATGTAGCTGTCACGATGACTTACAAAGCTAAATGGATGAATGAAATTGAAAACAAAGACATTCATTTCATACAGAAAGCTAATGCCACGTTACACTTTGCTAAATATACAGTGGCCCAGACAGTTGTCCCACCTGGAGGTATATAGAGCACAGGTCCAGACAGAAGACATGTATGGTGCAGTGTTATGGGGAATTCTGAAAAAAAGTTAAATGGGGCTGATAATAGTTTTTCAAAGCCATACCTAGCTTGCAAAGTGTTGCCCCACACATACCAATGTTGTTAGATCTGGGCACTCCATGTATTTATGATGTTGCTAAACATAGGCCTGTGGTGCAAGATGTGATTGAATGATGCTCTCTTAACTTACATTACTATTACTGAAATGCTCATGAATAAGGAAACAAAATGTACCCTGGGTATTGTATGTCCTTTCTACATTAATAAAGTTGGGGCAGTCTCACTATTGGTATACACTAGAACAAATTTCATCTGCTAAAGCTGAAACCCTCAAGAGAATAAATTGAACCAGTATGGATTGGAAAAGGCTGACTACTAACAATTGTGGCACTTTAATTCACAGCTTTGTACTGCATAAGCACATTCCCAGGTTCAAAATGTTCTTAAATTTAAACCTTTATGTGCGGGTTGGTCGACACTGGGGAGATATTCAAAGGCCCCTTTATTTTATCCTCAGGATGCATGTTTTATTTTCTTTGCTCTAATGATGATTGGCACGCAGGATGCGCTGTCATCATTACAGTAAATTGAAAGTAAAAAGTGCCGATGTTACTTTCACTGCATTAGTGCCCAGGGGCATATCTCAACACTCAGAGCACTGATTGCTTTGGGAGGAGTATAGATGAAAAGGGGAGAAACTCCCTGTCCAATGGTACCTCTGCCCAGTGGCTCCCAAGCTAGGGATCACCAGAGGAGAGTGATCCCTAAGTAGGGATCCACCCATTAGGCCCCAGGGACATGGGGGAACTTCCCCTTAGGTAAGGCAAAGCAGCGTATAGCGCAACTTTGCCCTACTATGGGAAACTATCCAATGTAATTCTGATTTGAGTTGGATTGAAAATCTCAGCATAACACTTTATATTGGGTTTGCAAAGTAACATGAACCTGGAGCATAACGTTATTAAATCTGGGACCTGATTTTTGCAAAAAATATGGTTATGCATTTTATATAAGGGGTTGTATCCCGGTGAAAATCGGGACTTTTGACATGCTTTTGAACCCCGGGATCCCCATTTTCACCATCTGCCTCTACTGTTCAAAAAGTGCATCAGCTATGGACCCCACACTTCCCTTTTGGTCACTGTGGTGATGGGGCTTTAGGCCCCATTGCCACACTGTTCAAAAAGTGCATCAGCTATGGACCCCACACTTACCTTTTGGTCACTGTGGTGATGGGGTGTTCGAGCCCATTGCCACAGTGGCCATGTTCGGCTTGCATTGTGGAGGCCACACACATTTATGTGTGACACATGTGATAGGGGGTCACATTGTATGTTCAATGTCATGTTCAGTGTTGTAGGCATTTGACACAGACTACATACGCTTGTCAGGGTGTTGGGGGGATGTAATTTTCTGTCATTCCTTATGTGGGAGTATGCTGGTTGTGTCATGCATTACCCGTCCTATGAGTAGGGGTGGTGTTAGTGGTAGGCATCCATTCCTCCATGAGTGGGGAAGGTAGTAGTGACAGGCATCCAGCCCCCCCTGAGTAGGGGTGGTGGTGGTGGCAGGCATCCAGGCCCCCCTGAGTAGGGGTGGTGGTAGTGGCAGGCATCCATCCCCCTAAGGGTGGGTATGGTAGTAGTGACAGGCATTCAGCCCCCCCTGGATAGGGGTGGTGGTAGTGGCAGGCATCCATCCCCCTAAGGGTGGGGATGGTAGTAGTGACAGGCATCCATGCACCCCTGAGTAGGGGTGGTGGTAGTGACAGACATCCAGCCCCCCCTGAGTAGGGGTGGTGGTAGTGACAGGCATCCAGCCCCCCCTGAGTAGGGGTGGTGGTGGTGGCAGGCATCCAGGCCCCCCTGAGTATGGTTGGTGGTAGTGGCAGGCATACATCCCCCTAAGGGTGGGTATGGTAGTAGTGACAGGCATCCAGGCACCCATGATTAGGGGTGGTGGTAGTGGTAGGCATCCATCCCCCATGAGTGGGGATGGTAGTAGTGACAGGCATCCAGCCCCCATGAGTGGGAATGGTAGTAGTGACAGGCATCCAGCCCCCCCTGGATAGTGGGGGTGGTAGTGGCAGGCATCCATCCCCCTAAGTGTGGGGATGGTACTAGTGACAGGCATCCAGACCCCCTGAGTAGGGGAGGTAGTAGTGACAGGCATCCAGCCCCCCCTGAGTAGGGGTGATGGTAGTGGCAGGCATCCATCCCCCTAAGGATGGGGATGGTAGTAGTGACAGGCATCCAGCCCCCCTGGATAGGGGTGGTGGTAGTGGCAGGCATCCATCCCCCTAAGGGTGGGGATGGTAGTAGTGACAGGCATCCATGCCCCCTGAGTAGGGGTGGTGGTAGTGACAGGCATCCAGGCCCCCTGAGTAGGGGTGGTAGTAGTGGCAGGCATCCAGCCCCTAAGGGTGGGTATGGTAGTAGTGACAGGCATCCAGGCCCCCTGGATAGTGGTGGTGGTAGTGGCAGGCATCCATCCCCCTATGGATGGGGATGGTAGTAGTGACAGGCATCCAGCCCCCCTGGATAGGGGTGGTGGTAGTGGCAGGCATCCATCCCCTAAGGATGGGGATGGTAGTAGTGACAGGCATCCAGCCCCCCTGGATAGGGGTGGTGGTAGTGGCAGGCATCCATCCCCCTAATGGTGGGGATGGTAGTAGTGACAGGCATCCATGCCCCCCTAAGTAGGAGTGGTGGTAGTGACAGGCATCCAGGCCCCCCTGAGTAGGGGTGGTAGTAGTGGCAGGCATCCAGCCCCCTAAGGGTGAGGTTGGTAGTAGTGACAGGCATCCAGCCCCCCCTGAGTAGGGGTGGTGGTGGTGGCAGGCATCTAGCCCCCCATGAGTAGGGGTGGTGGTAGGGTGGTGTTGGTGGTAGGCATCCATCACCCTATGGGTGTGTATGGCATTGGTGTTGGCCATCCTACCCCTATGGTTCTGCTGTTGCTAGTGTACGTTATTTGTGCATCCCTATATGTGTGTGACATATTTCGGGTACGTGTAGATTGTTTGTATTGTTGGTGTTTGACTTACCGTCTGCACCGTACGCGTCCGTGCCGGTCCCGGTAATAGATGTAGAGTATAGGTAGGACCTGCGCAATGGGATTCATGCTTGGATCGTCTCGTTCGGGTTTCTCGTGTCTTCGAGTCGTACTCGTAGCAGGCTTGTTCATCTCGTAGCCGTGGATCATCTTGTGGCGCGAAATGGAGCTTATGTACGGCTCGCCCGGATGCTCAAACGTGCCGGACGTAGCGACGGGTTCGGCGCATACGGATTGCGCATCGTACTAGTCCGGCCGGAAGGTGCTGTGTATTTGCTTCCGTGCGGCTCGATTCGGCGTTCACGGATCCGGCTCAGGCGGGGAACAGGAGCTGGATTGGGTGAGTATGGCTCGCTCGGAAACTGGATTGTTAGACGCATCGTACTTGTTCGTCCGGACGAGTGTACGAATCGGTCGGGAAACACGCATTCGGCTTGTATTTTTTCCGGAGGAATACTGTTAGGTGCCCTACCGGCCGAGATCGGAATCGACCCCTTAGTAAGTCACCACTTTATAAGTCTTGTAGCCTACAAGGCAGGGCACCTGGTATTAATAAGTGTGATAAGTACAAAATATTATTAATATGTCCCTACAGGGAAAAGGCCCCAAAAGCAATTTTCACTGTGGCAGAGCTAGCTGTCCTATGTAGAAAACCAGGGATCAGTGACTAAATATCGAGGGACAGAATATCGACTGTCCAGAATATCGATGCCAAAATATCGAGGGACAGAATATCGAGTCCCTATCTACAAACAGGTAAGTACTAAAATATCGAGTACAAAATATCGATGTTTAAAATATAGTTAACTAAAATATCGAATTTTTTAAATGTATAAAAAATAATATAAAAGTAATTAAATAATATAAACAATTAAATAAAACATAGTTAAAATAATGTAAAAAAGCTTAAAATGTAAAAATAATAAATGTAATGTAAAAAAAACGTATTAATTATTTTTTAACATATATATTTACTTAATAATATTATGAAATAATGATTAATATTAATTATAAAATATTTAAAACATTATTAAAAATATATTTACATTATATATAATAAACATATTATATAAATATAAAAATAAATATTATATAATAATTTAAATAATTAAAGTACTTTTTTATGTTACTTAATAATTTACACTACAGTAAATATAACAAAATTAAAAACGTTGCATAGCTAAGGGAATAAAATTAGTATTCACACTCCAACAACTGCAAAAGTAGGGAATTTATTGAATAGCGGGTGGGTACAAATTACTATTCCCACTCAACTGAGTGGAACAGTAGGGAAAGTGTTGGATAGCGGGTGGGTAAAAATTACTATTCCTACTCCAGCGAGTGGAACAGTAGGGAAAGTGTTGGATAGCGGGAGGGTAAAAATTACTATTCCCACTCCAGTGAGTGGAACAGTAGGGAAAGTGTTGGATAGCGGGAGGGTAAAAATTACTATTCCCACTCCAGTGAGTGGAACAGTAGGGAAAATGTTGGATAGCAGGAGTCTAAAAATTACTATTCTCACTCCAGTGAGTGGAACAGTAGGGAAAGTGTTGGATAGCGGGAGTGTAAAAATAACTATTCCCACTCCAGTGGGGTAGCGTAGGGGAATAATTGAGTAGACCCACTCCTACAATATAATTTAAATTAATTAACAAATAATTAATTAATAAAAATATATTTACCTTCCAACATTTTCCCCTATAAACGTCACCTCCAATAGTGTAAAATATTAATGAATCAACATAATTAATTAACATTTAATTAATTAGCTAATTACAATTAACAATCAAATTAATAACCATCATATCTAAATTAATTAACACAATTAACACTATAAAATAACTTTGAATACATAATATTTTAAAATTATTAAAATTTGAATTAAATTTAACTTAATTCCCACCCTACTCCCCTATCAACACTCAACACACTACAAAAAAAATGTACCTAATTCACATATTAATAAATTAATTTTTAATAATTAATATGTAATTAATTACTAATTAATAAAAAAAATAAACAATTTACATAATGATCAATTAATTAAAAAAGATTATTATTCACGTTTTATATATTTAATAATACATTAATTAACTTAATTAACAATAGTAATTATTAAACAATAAATTATTAATTCATAAATTATTAATTTTTATAATTTAAATTAAATCACTTCCCACCCTATTCCCCTATAAACCCACAACCCGCTACGGAACTAATATACGCAAAAATTAATTCACATAAAATCCATTACCTTAAAAAAATTGTAACATACATTAACAAAATATTATATATTTTTAACACATATAGTAACATATAAAACAATTTAAAAAAATTCGATATAATAAAATTCGATATAATGACATTCAATATTATTTACCTATATGTCGATATTTTTTCCAACTATATTATGTCTTTTCTATATTCTGTCCTCTTGTTATTTTGTACTTGATATTTTGTCCTGTCGATATTAAAACTTCGATATTTAGGGGCCGATTCCGATTCAGGCCGGAAATCTCTCCGACCGAGCCGGACCCGGAGAGATTTCCGACCGAATCGGACCCGTGCAGCCCGACCGAACGAGTACGATGCGCACGTATGCCATCGGACTCGAGTCGGTCGGACTCCCATTGAAGTCAATGGGAGCCTGTCGTACAACGCGTACGCGGGCTCCCATTGACTCAATGGGTGCGAGGCGGACAAGGGCGCCCCCTACAGCGTGTACGCGGCGAAGCGATTTGCGCCGTACACGCACAGGTAGAGGGACCCATGGGTCCCCCCTGTGTGCGACTCGCGCGGCTACGCATACAGGGGGTCCGACACGGACCCCCAAAGTACGGCTCCGACTGCTCTTTCGAGCCGGAGTGCGCGGCTCGGTCGGACTGCTCGCGGCGCGCATCATACTTACCCGGCCGGGGAACGTCTCCATTGCGCGGTGCGAGTCGAGTCCGAGCGAGTCGGTCGGTGCGGTTAGACCCGGGTACGAGTCGGTCGGAGCGGTCGGGACGCCCGGACGAGTCGGTCGGCGATTTCGCATCGTACTCGCTCGCCCGGACGCGCGTACGAATCGGTCGGGCAATAGGGCTCCGAATCGGATCCGGTTAAGCCGAATCCGATTCGGAGCCCTACCGGCCGAGATCGGAATCGGCCCCTCAGTCTCTACACCGAAAACCAGAGTACAGATTAAAATACTAATGCTGCTAACTTGGGAATTGTACCAGCTAGAAAAATAATCTAATCACTATTGTTAATAGAATATTTTGGGTGAGGTATTAGGGCACCCTGATGGAACAACTGTGTCAAATCATTCCTGACAGTTGTGTTTGAGCCACATGTATCACTTTGGTGCATTTGAAAGGGAGAAAACAGAACAATTCTTGTAAATCCCTGTCTGGGTGTCGTGCGGGACCCTGCTTTTGTCCTACCAAACATCTGTCTCCAAGTTTGATGTGGTTACATGGCCTGATTTAAACTGTACTTTAGAGATAGATGTGAGAGGACACTACTGATTACCATAGTGCATTAACCTACACAGCCTCAACCCTCAGGGCCCAAGTTTAGTGGGATTGAAGACTTTCACCTTCTTGAAAATTAAGTTTTGGGCCAGGAACTAGTGAACAAGTGGGTAGATTTGGTTCTGGGAAGTTTTACCCCATTGTATAGGGAGTGCCCAGGAAAAATCCCCACCCACTAGCTAGTGTCAGGCATGAATGTGACACCACAAGGCACCCCATCGGGACACTTTCTTCAACTGTGGAAAAGCAGAAGAGGACTGGCTTCACTGTCTGTGAACTGAGAGGATCCCCGAAGGACTAGACCAGCTTCCCCTTGTAACTAAGAAAAAGCAGTGGACTCCAAGGGTCACATGGCTGATCTCTTGTGTGGTTACAGGGACAATCCATGCTTCAGAAGCCTTTTTGCCTAAAGTACTGACCAGTCGGTGGCAACAAGACTTGGAGTCAATTTGCTGTTGGCCTCTGCCTGATACTCTGGGGGTCTCTAACCGCCCTTCCCCTAGGTCCTGGGGCCTTATCAGTGTACTCCTGTGAATGTTTGAGCACCACAACAAAGTATAAAGGTGGGAAACTTTTGCTCCAGAGTCTTAGCGGTACTTACTGCGAACAGTATCCGACTGGCAGTTCCACGGTGTTGGACTGAATTTCAGGTTAGTCCCACGTGTAGATCTCTGCAACCCTAAAAATAGTCTCTTTCTGTGTTTGGACTGTAAGGATTTTTTGACAAAAGAAAATTATCAAAAGCTCCTGAGTGTTAGACGATCTACTTGGTTCCAGTACCGGACCTGCGGGTGCATGTTTGGGGACACAGTTTCAGCTTCAATCTTCATGCAGATTATTTTCTACTCAAAAAGTGAGAAAGACCCTTTCCAGAATTATGTCTTAGAATTTATTTCGAACTTGGACTGACATACTTTTCAGTAGGACAAATTCACTTGTCACATCCAGCCAGGCTTTCATTACATAGCAGTCAGCCTCAAATTGTGCCTAAGTCCCAGTCTACCTCTGACTATTGACCATCATTGACTCTTTGAACTTTTTGGTGCTATTTCTGTGTAATGCTTTCAAAATTTATACCTCTGGTTCCTCTTATTGGATTTTTTTGAGTTTTAATGTCATTTTCTTTATTCAACTTTACTCTATTTTTCTAATTTGGTCAGGGATTTGTATTGCTTGTTGTTTTGACATTCATATTGTTTTGGTACTGCATCATTACTTTACACCTTTTCCTAAATTACACTACCGGTTATGACTATGGTTGAATGGAATGGGCACATGGTACCGAAAGGTGCTTAATGTTGCAACTAGTGGAATGTGGCAAATGAAAGGAAAGGAGCACTTTGAAATGAAACTTCCCTTTTAGATTCTAAAGGACTATACACACTGGAAATGGCATGAGTCATGATTATTACACACAGACCTATAAGTGGTTATACAATTGCATGCGTCTTGAATGCAACATGTGTGCCTACAAAACTGGAAGCGCTTACCCAGTTGTATGATGAGTATGTTCTCACGCTGCTTTAAACCTACCATGTTTTTATGCATAATGTCTGTCTCGCTGTATTAAATCTTTTCAGATACTCCAAGAAGTTGGGTGAAAATCGTAAGTTACGAAAAAAACACCCCACACATCCATGCCTTACTCAGTGTGCGTTCACTGTATAGGGATTTGTCCCTAGCACCTTGGGCCTGAAGAAATCCACTGTGACTCAATCAGCACGCATTATTGACTGAAATATGTTTACCAAACACCAGGATGTGAGAGACCACTAATTTCTCACTACACATCCACCGCTGTTTTTAACCCTACCCAAGGAAAACACTATTAAAATGTATCCCTCAAGGGCAGATACCTTGGAGGTAGTTTTAAAACTCACTCATAAATTCACCAGATCACAAAAAAGAAACCAGCTCCGCTATAATTAGGCGTCGTAGCACACCTAAGATGCACTTGGTATTTGAGGTGAGAACCCAATGATGAAGCAAACAGCCAACTAGGTTGATGGGTGAGGGTTCTTTTGAAAAGCCTAATGGTTTTTCCTGAGACGTCAGTTAGAAGACATAAATGACAGTTAAATGGCATGGTAGCAAGCGTGTTCTTCTTGTTGGGTACATTAAATAAGGGAAGTAGAAAGGGCTTGCCTGTCTCTTCTCACTCTCTTTTTTGTTTAGAGCATTCCTTTAATTGGAAAGCCACCCACCCCAAACAATAATTGCCACATTTATTTGAAAGCGTTTCATCTTGTAGAAGGCATAAAAGCTATTGAATAGATTTTTTAAGCCACTCTCCATCTTCGAAATAAAAGGGTGTTATTGGCAAACAATAAGATAAATACTTATTCAGTAGCAAGCATTTGAGCATCATGAAACATGAGAATACATGTCGCACTGTCATGTTGTTACACTAGTCCCGGTTAAGAAATGCCATTTTACATGCTCACGTTCTTAAGTTGCCTTCTCTCCTTAAACATGCTGACATTTGACACACATTAATTTTCATGCACATGCAGGGTAATATTCTTTGAACTCAGTTTTGCTCACATTACCACATCGTAGGCACTCTATCAAAACACCCTGAACATTCTGTACAAGGGCTAAGCTTGTCACTCAAGATGTTGTTATTTGTTTTGGCCTCTATTACAATAGAATAATCAATAGCGGCCTAGCTGGGGCTTTGGCATGGCAATAAATGACATCAAGCTTTTGTTTAGACAGAGGAGCATTTCGCTGGCACTGAGAGCTCGATCCATGCTGGATTTCCAGCTCAGCTGATTCCTGTTTACCTCATGCGAGGGATGTTTCCCAGCTCTCCAGCAGGACAGCAGCTTGATGACACTTACTCACAGGTAACAGGGAGTTAGATCACCCTACAGGGATTTGCAGATTCACTCACCCTAGACATGATAGGTTAGATTGAGCTAGGTAGGAGTACAATATATTGCAGTTTTGTATGCACGCATATATTCTCTGCAATCAGCAAAATTGTTCAACTGTTTATCTTTTTCACCATTCTAGTAATGCTAATCACATTATTCTGTTTCCTTCTATTGATTATTGCAGCTCAAGTATTTTTCTCAAGAATCACAATGCTTCAAAAAATATTGAAATGCTTAACTGTGTGTTTCTTGTGTATTTCTTTGGGCATTCCTCAGTAACTACTTGAAAGGGTTCTAGATCGTGCTACCACAATTTCCTTGGGAAGTCTGTGTTGTCATGTTCTTCGGTTGCACATCAATTTGTTACCTTGTAAGTTTAGGGGTACAGATGTTGCACTGTGGGCTAGCGGGACTTCAGCCAACATATCTGGACAGTGCGGAATCAGTCTCACACTGCACTGATGGTCATGTTGTCCAATAAACACACAGTTTTACTTGGGAAAGTATAAACTGTATGACAGCACTACTCCATTCAATAAAAAAGCAAACTGAGACGGGGCCAAAAAACATCCCTGCCTGACCCCTTTGTTTTTTGGGATTGCTGTGTTGACTTCTCTCATTGGACCATATCTGACTGTGACAACGTTATTTTTATGAAGGTGAATAATTAATGCATAAAGGTTGCTTGGGACACAGAGTTCACAAAACAGATCTCAAACATGGGTTTAAAGCTGATTTTAGGTCTACAAATGCAACAAATAAATATCAGGTAGTCAGAGCTGCCACTTTCCAGGTCATCATCACAAATCTGAACACTTGATCTATAATACTGACTTTGTCCCTAAACCCCACCTGTAAATAGGAAATTAGTCTTGTGAGCCCCAATCTTAAAAATATTTTTTTGCAGATTGTCAATGAGTCTAATGAGTCTGTAATTTTTGGGATCTGACAGGCTACCCTTTTTCTGGATATGTACAGTTTCAGCCCCAAGCAACATTAATGTGCAGCGCCCCATCAGACAATGCATTGGCCACTACCTGAATATAAGTGGCACATACCGCTGTTTCTGACTTAAGCACGTTACCTGGAACATTATCAAAGACAAGCAATATCTCTGCTTTTGTAAGTTTATAGCTTCATGCAACTCTTCATATATGAACAAGATCTTCACACTAGTCTCTGTTATCTCTTCAACAGTCATGGTGAATATTTCCATACCGAATGATGAACACTCTTCACCCAACTTACATCTTGAAAGTGTTTCACCCAAGCAAAGGGTGACAGCAGTTAGGCTACCATGGCCAATTTAGTGACAAAATGCCTGTGTGTCCCTATCCTTAATGGCCTTCAACCTGTCTGACTACTGTTGGTCTTGCCACTTCTCCTTCTTTGACACACTGGCTTAAGAACTCAACTGAAAATGAAAATTAAAGCCAGCATTAAAATTCATAGTAAAGTACAAATATAGTTACATTCAACTAGAAGGAAGATAGGGACTCTGTTTGCTGGGGGGTGGGGAAACAGGTCCATTCAATTAACCTTTCCCATATTGTCTTCGAGATTAATATCTAAATATACATGCAGGGCTTCAAAGATACTCTAAAATGACCATAGTACATTAAATATAAAGCCACGAAGGGTGGCCCAGCTCAGCCTCTTTTGGGCTATGAAGGACTAGGACGGGCCTGCCCAGCGGGTGTTCCATGCAGCAGGAAGTCCAAACACACTCTCCTGCGCTGGGCAAAGAAAGGGCCCAACCAGTTGTGTAACAAAACTTGAGGGGACCCCCGTGCAAGGTATGTGGAGGGGCCCCCTCTGGATTCATTAAGCAGAGTACTGTGCTGAGGGGGCCCCCTGGAAATTGGGGGCCTCCCCACACCGCAGGGGCTGTGGGGGCCTGTGTTATGCCACTGGGCCAAACCTCCTTCTGGTAGCCACTGAGGGATGTAGTACTTGGCTCCCAAACAGCAACATTGCATACTGAGTATAAGTATGACCAACCATGCTTTATAGCGCTGGTCCAGAGAAAGGGCACACCTCCTTCTGGCCGGCATTGGGGTATATATTCCCTGGTCCAAAAAATACAATGTTGCATCCACAATGGAATAATAATATCATGCCTCTGTGTATTTCTTAGACCTGTCAGCTTTTGGGTGGTCGTTCCCCAAATTGGTGGACACTCCTCCCCCATGTTGCTATACTTTTCTTTGTTGGCCTAAGGACTCTGTGCACTTTAGCGCTGCTAACCAGTGCTAAAGGGCTTGTGCTCTTTCCTCTCAAACATGTTCTAATTGGCTTAACCCAATTGGCATATTTAATTCACTTTTAAGTCCCTTGTGGGGTTGCATACCATATACCAAGGGCCTGTAAATTAAATGCTACCAGTGGACCTGCAGCATTTATTGTGCCACCCACAGTCTCTCAGTGAACCGTTCACACTCACCGGTATTATCCTCATGTGAATACCTCTGTTTAGACATCACATGTAACAACAAACCAATTTGTTCACTGCATACATTCTACCACCCGCCAGGTGATAACCTCACCTTCATCGATCAATTCATGGATATCGTAACTACAAATACTGGACAACTAAATACTCAAATATACCTCGGAGACCTCAATCTACATTGGAATGACCTTAATGATTCTGCGGTCAATAGCCTCAAAGCTTCCCTCTCTGACCTTGACATCAACCAAATCTGTAACAGCCCCACACACGTCAAAGGCTCAATCCTAGATTTGGTCATTTCCAATGCTGAATCCATTCAGCTTGAAACGATCCTCCCCTGTGATTGGTCTGACCACCACGTCATCACATTCTTCATTAATGAATCAGTAAAATTATACTCTCACAACCCAAGAGAACTAAAATATGGAAGAGGAATCTAAAAAATGCTGGCGCCGAATTAATCACAACCTCTAGTGCCAACCTCCTGCTTCCCCCTGAAGGCCTATCCGATGTTAAAGCTCTGACTAACCACTACTTTAAATACATGACCATGGTATTAGACACAGCTGCTCCCTTACAATTGAAGAGAGTCTCCACAAAAGACTCAAAACCATGGTACGATGGTAGCCTCAATGAGGACAGACGATCCCTATGATTAATTGAACGCCGATAGAGATCAACACCATACCCTGACCACCTGAAGCTGCTAAGAGCCACCAGAAACTCCTACTTTAGAAAGATCAGACGATCAAAAGCAGACTTTTTCAGTAATCAATTAGACCAAGCCAAGATCCGACCCAAAAAACAATTTGAACTAATCAAAACACAATCTAATGCTTACCTCACTCCCCCCCCAAGCTAAACCAGGCACACTACATAACTGCGAAGAATTTGCCTCCTTCTTCACTATGAAGACAGAAAACATAAAGATTGATCTGCTTAATGACTTAGTAACTCATACTGACACTCACATGGACATTTCATCTCCCCCTCCAGTAACCCCAATCGTATGCTCACCCAAGTTTGACCTCAAAAATAACGCCTCATGGTCCTCGTTCAAAACTTACAGTGAAGATGCAATGTTAAAGGCGCTCATGGCTTTGAGCCCCTCCAACCACTTCACATCAAATCAGGAGTATTTATTTAGCGCACATATCACCCGGAAGTCTTATGGCGCTTGTGGAGTACTCAGGAGTTGGTTTGGACGGTTTGGTTTGGCGGAGGACTAGCTATCGCTTTGAGAGCAAATATTAAATTTACCATTATTGATTTCCTCAGCACAGACTGGGTAGAAATCTGTATATTTAAAATAAACAACCTATCTAAGGAATCTTGGAAAGGGGCCTTACTTTACCATCCCCCAGGCAGCAAGGCCCAATTTACCAGTCGCCTTATGGAGACAATTGCTCCCCACGTGCTAACAAGCGATAACTTTCTTTTTTGGGGTGATTTTAACTATCATATTGATCTTTCCACTGACCCGCATGCAAATGATCTTATTTCTAGTTTTAGTACCCTAGGGCTCACACAAACAGTAAATGGTCCTACTCATATAGCTGGTCATACACTAGACCTTTTATTTACAAATTCTCACAACATAACGGCTGACTCACCCATGCCTGCCCTATGGACTGACCATTACTTGCTTAAATTTAATATCTTAACCCCATCCTCATGCCATACAAATCCTGTAGCAGAACAAACATGGTGTAGACCGTGGAAAAATATTAACCCGGCATCCTTTTCTGCATATTTTGTTACTCCCCTGATGTCTAATACTAACACTCCCAATGATGTAGCCACTTCATTAGATGCTGCAATCTGTCAGGCATTGGACAAAATTGCTCCAAAGAAAAGAGTAAGAGGTTTACACAAATCCTCACCCTGGTTTACTCCAGCCCTAAAAATTGATAAACTAACAGCTAGAAAGGCTGAGCGCAAATGGAGACATTCAAAAAGCCTCACTGACCGTAATGACTACAAACTCTTACATAGACAGTACTTAGCCCATATTATATCGGCAAAAAAATTATATCTAGGTGAAAGAATACATAAAGCCTCTAACTCTCAGAAAGAGTTATTCAAGATTCTCAATGAATTTACACATCCTGCCTCTATGCAGCCCCCATTGGTTGCTTCTCAGGAGTGGGTCGACTCTCTATCCACTTTTTTTGTAGAGAAAATTGACAGAATATATAGTCAATTTCCGCATGACTCTGTCCAATTGCATACTCAGAGAACAGAAGTAAATTGCTCTTTGGTGGCTTCTACCTTAAAAAAATTCTCAGAATTTTCTCTGGAAGAAGTTTCTTTGGCACTTAAAAAGGTAAAATCAGTCTCCCCCTCCGATATACTATCTTCTCAGGCTCTATTAAAAATCAGCTCAGTTATCACTCCTTGTCTAACGAGGCTCTTCAACCTCTCATTACTACACTTGCAGGTCCCCGTAAGGTGGAAGGAGGCCATAGTTAGACCCATTCTAAAGAAACCTAAATCTGACCCTGAACAACTAAACAACTATCGACCTATATCTCTTCTCCCCTTGTTTGGTAAAATCCAAGAGTCCCTGATAAATGGTCAACTAATTAAACATCTAGAGAAAAATAAAGTGCTGGATCCCTCTCAGTCAGGGTTCCGAGCTATTCATAGCACTGAAACAGCTCTACTTGAAGTGGTGGATAGCATTAGACTCTCTTTGGACAATCGGAGGTCGGCCATCTTAGTCCTGTTAGATCTGTCGGCCGCCTTCGACACCATTTCCCATTCCATTCTTCTGAATCGCCTGAGAGAAGCTGGTGTCGAGGGCCCCGCATTAGCCTGGTTTAGGATTTATCTGAGTGACCGCACCTCTCAAGTCCAAATTGGCGCCTTCACCTCTAAGAGCCAACCTATAAATAAAGGCGTCCCACAGGGATCTATCCTGAGCCCTACGCTCTTTAATTTATACGTATCTCCCTTGGCTAAAATCATCAAGGATCACGGCTTCGACACACTGTCGTATGCCGATGATACACAGTTATTAATCACTCTTGGCCCGGTCGTTGCAAGTACCAAATACATATTTGCAAACAGTTAAGCATGGTAGTAAATCTTTTTCAAAATTGGCCCCCACCCTCTGGAACTCTCTGCCTATACACCTACGAACTGAGATTGAGCACACAAAGTTTCGTAAATCTCTTAAGACCTGGCTATTCTAAACCTCTTTTGTTCCTAGCCATCTTTTCTGTCTGTGCCTGAGTCTCGGCAAAGCGCTATGAGACCTCTGGGTGATATATGCGCTCTACAAGAAACAGTACATAGACATAGACATAGAGTCAGTTAGTTGTCAAACAGCCATGTTTTTAGCTCCCTGCAAAAACGATTGTGGTCAGAGATAATACGTAAGTATAGAGGCAGTTTATTCCAAAAAGCGGGAGCAAGAAAGGAAAAAGATCTTCCTCCCTTTCTTATGGCACGAATTTTGAGGGTTGTTAGAAGAGATTTGTTGCTGGATTTCAGAGCCCTGCAAGGCCGGTACCAACTGAGTTTCTTTTTCCAGTAGTCAGGACCACTGCCATACATGCTCTTATGCGTTAGGCAGAGAATCTTGAAACAAATCCGCTTTCTAACAGGAAGCCAGTGAAGAAGTCTCAAGTCGGGTGCCAAAGGGGATCCCGACGGGAGATTCAGCACTAGCCTGGCAGCAGTATTCTGCAGAACCTGGAGCCTATGTTATGTTATGTTATTATAACTTCTATAGCGCACGATTACCCGGAGGTGTCTTGGCGCTGACTAAACCAACTCTGCCGCTCCTGTGTTTCTTAATTCTGGAAAAGCCACGTCTTTAACCTTTTCCTAAAATCGCCCAAAGTGTTGGCGGTTCTGATTTCCTTTGGTAGAGTGTTCCAAATTTTAGCCGTGCCATATGCTATGCTTCGACCGCCCCAGCTCGCTGTTCGAATCCTGGGAACTACCATCAGCCCAACATTAGAAGACCTCAGTAGTCTGCCTGGGTTATACCATAAGTATAGGCTTTTCAATGAAGCCAGTCCTATATCATTCAGGGCTTTGTATGCTAAGCAAAGTGCTTTGAACCTAATTCGTTTTATCACTGGCAACCAGTGGAGTCTTCTGATTTCTTCCTTAACCGATACATATTTAGGTATATTCAGTAGGAGCCTAACTGCCGCATTTTGCACCATCTGAAGTCTTTTTAAAAATTGTTTTTGTAGTTCAAGGTAGAGGCCGTTGCAATAATCCAGCTTCGACAGCACCATAGTGGTGACCACTGTTCTCCTTGATTCCGGCGGAATAAAGGGGAGCACCTTCTTTAGTTTTTTTATCAAATAGAAAGATGCTGAAACTGTTGCATTCGTTTGTTGAGAGAAGGTTAATTTACTATCGATCAGCACCCCTAGGTTTTTGGCTTTTCCCACTGGTATTGGTATTTCTCCAATTTCTGTTGGCCACCAGTGAGCGTCCCAGCTTGGCTGGAGATTACCGAAGGTTACCACTTCGGTTTTATCCGAGTTCAGCTTGAGGCAATGCCCTCCCATCCATCCACTGATTTCTCTCATACATTTTTGGAACTGAGTTGCTGGAGAGGGGGAATTTTTGTACGCCGCGATCACAATCTGGGTATCGTCGGCGTATGATGTTAAGTCGAAACCAAAGTCTCGAACCAACGGAGCCAGTTCCGCTACATAAATATTAAATAAGGAAGGGCTCAACGAGGAGCCTTGGGGAACCCCACAAGGGAGCAAATAAGGTGTTGCTTTGAAATGGTCGAGGGTCACTGTCTGTCTTCTATTTTCCAGAAAAGATGATATTAAAGACAGTGCCAACTCCTTGATCCCTAACTTTTCAAGTCTCCGGAGCAGCGTGTCATGATGTACGGTATCGAAGGCCGCTGACAAGTCCAAAAGGATAAGTACCGCCGCACCTCCTTTGTCCATCACTGCTCTTATCTCCTCTGTTGCCTTAATAAGCGCTGTCTCTGTACTGTGACCTGGACGAAAACCGAACTGAGATGGATCGAGTAAATCGTTTTGTTGTAGGAATTTGGTTAGTTGGTTGTTCATGATTTTTTCCACTGCTTTTGCTGGGAGGGGCAGCCTGGCAATTGGTCTATAGTTGCTAGTTAATAATGGATCCAGATTGGCTTTCTTTATAAGCGGCAAGATGGCTGCATCTTTCCAAATAGCCGGATAAATGCCATAAGCGAACATGTTATTAAATATTTTTGTTAAGATGGGGCCCACCTCTCTGGCAATGTCTCTTAGCACCGCAGGCGGGCAGGGATCAAGTGGGGATCCTGATTTGATTCCTAAAATCAATTCTTCTACCAGCTCGTTTGAAACCTCTGAGAAGTTTAAAAAGACGCTCCTTTTCGTCTCATTACCCAAGGGTTCCTTCGCTGTTTTATTGGGTGTGGTCAGCTTGAAGATGTTGTATATGTCATCAACTTTATTTCTGAAAGCCCTAGAAATGCTGTCACAAAGAGATTGACAGTTCACTGAAACTTTATTTTTCGGTGCAGTGGTGAGTTTCTTAAGTACCCCAAAAGTTCTTTGGTTGAATTTTTTGCTTTCTCAATCTGTTGAGTAAAGTAAGACCTTTTTTCTGTAGTCAGTAATAATTTATAGTTCGATAGGGCATGTTTATAGTTATTTTTATCCATTGTCTCGTATTTCAGTCTCCAACGTCTTTCCATTCGACGACAATTTTGTTTTTCTAAACGCAAGGCTTCAGTAAACCAAGGGGAAGATGGTTGCAGACGGTTCCCTGCATTTGTGCATGTGGGAACTGTAGTCCTAAAAGCATCCTTGAGCCAATTAGTGTAATCTTCTGCTGCTTGGTCTGTGTGGCTACTCAAGAAAGGCTGTGAGTTATCCAGCAGAATTTTTAGATTATTTATATCTAATTTACTCCATGCTTTATAGGTGCTTTGCTGTGGTTTAGTGGCTCTGTTTTTTTTTATTTTAGGGACTACATAGTCCATTAAAATAAGCGAATTGTCTGTCCAGACCAATGGAAAGATCTCTTTAACTGCCAATCCCGGTACCGATGAAAAAACCCCATCTAGTGTGTGCCCTGCCTCATGCGTAGGTTTATGAACCATCTGAGTTAACCCCAGCGACCCCATGGTCTCCATTAGTATGGTTGTATCTTTATCCACTTGATCTTCAAGATAAAAATTAAAATCACCCAGGATTGTAAATTCATTGGTGGTCAGAAAGGGTTCCAACAAAGAATCTAAGTTTCCAGTGAAACTGGCTCTTGGTCCTGGGGGGCGGTAGACCAATAAGCCTTTAAAAGTGATTATTGGACATAAATCAAGTGCAAAACTTAGGCCTTCATAATGGGGCTCACCTGCGGGAGAGAACTTGGCACGAAAATGTTCCCTATAAATTACTGCTAGCCCTCCTCCTTTCTTTATTAATCTGTCTAGTCTGAAAAATGCGAAACCCAAAGGGACTGCAATCACAAAGTCAGGGTCTGATGCCAAATCAGCCCACGTTTCAGTAAGGAATATGATATCCAAATTATATTGTAGAATGACTTCTGCTACTTCAAATTTATGTTTAGATAGTGATCTCACATTGACTAGTCCACAGTGTACCTCTGTCCCTTCTATCTTTCCTGTCTGAGTTGTTATTAACTTAGTATCTGAGGCCTGCCCGGAGGTAATCATATATTGTTCAGGGAGGGTGAAGCCACATGCACAGGAGCAGCAGTTTAAACTAAGCCCTGTATCCAATATATATCTTATGCAATCAGGGTGTGAGCCTACTTTCTTAAGGTCCAATAGCTCTTTACCTGAGTATAGTATTCGATTGGACTTCATTTGTACAGGGTTTCTTGCCCCTAGCCCCGTTCTGGCGCGGACGGGCGCAGACGGGCTTGCCTTAGGCGCGCCTTCGGCGCGCCAGTGGCGCGTCCGCTGCCCGTCCGTTCCATGTGACCTTAAATAGAGGTTGTGGCAGAGAAACTAAACCACACACCCCCGGAAGTGTGGAGTTCTCCCTTCCGGCTTCCCAGCTCCCGTCTGATCACCGTTGCCCTCCGTACAATCGGCACTCTGCCGCGACGGACCGGAATTAAAAAGTAGGATTATTTAAAAACCTAGTGAGAAGATCTTCATTTATTGAAGACAACAAAGCGTTTCCATAGTCCATGCGGTTGATAATCAGTCCCTGGACTAATGGCTTCCTGACTGCCATCGGGAGCCATTTAAAAACTTTGCGCAAATTTTGCATGATGCCAAAACAGGAGCCAATTAAGTGGTTGACCTGGTCTTTCATTGACAATTGATTGTCCATTTGAATACCTAAGTTCCGAACTGACTGTCTTGGCACTGGGCAAGGGCCAAGGGTTTGAGGCCACCAGTCGCTGGACCAGTGTTCATGCGCCTTGCCAAAAAGAACAATTTCAGTTTTTCCTCCATTTAGTTGTAAATGATTTGAGTTCATCCACCTATCGATATGGATCATGCAGTCTTTTAAACGTGACTTAGTGTCTGTTGGATCTGGGCCAAGGGTGATCAGAACCTGAGTATCATCAGCATATGACACTACATCGAAACCATAGGATCTGATCACCTTGGCCAGTGGGGTCACGTATAGATTAAAGAGCGTCGGGCTCAAAATGGCGCCCTGCGGCACTCCCATCCTGACTGGCCTATTGCAGGAAACAATGTCGCCAATCTGAACAGCGGTGACTCGATCCGTTAGGTAGCTCCTGAGCCATTTTTGGGCCTTCCCTCGGACACCAATCTCCCAGAGCCTTAGTTCTAAAATGCTGTGTGAGATGGTGTCGAAAGCAGCAGATAGATCTAGCAGGACGAGAATAGATGATTGTCCTCTGTCCAATGCTAGCCTGATGTTATCTGTGAGCTCTACCAATGCTGTTTCGGTGCTGTGGGCGACCCCGAAACCAGACTGTGATGGATCCAGTAAGCCATGGCCCTCCAGATGAGGGATGAGCTGTCGATTGACCAGTGATTCAAGCATCTTCCCAAAGTAGGGGAGTAGCGAGATTGGGCAATAGTTAGTTAGAGGTTTGGGGTCTGCAGTGGATTTTTTTAGGATGGGCCTGACTCTAGCGGCCTTCCATATCTTTGGGACGACAGATTGTGACAATGATCTATTAAATAGGTCAGTGAGATAATCAAGAAACACTGGTGCAATGGTTGAAAGGAAACGCGGTGGCACAGGATCCACAGGTGATCCGGATTTGATTTTTAGCATAACTCTGGCCGCATCTTCCGAGCTGCACAAAGAGAATTCTTCTAGAATGGGAGGGGAGCCCGTGGAAACGATGGAATGATTTCCCAGGATGTTTATGTCTTCTTAGGACGGAAAGGAGCTATGTATTACACTGATTTTATCATCAAAAAATTTGGAAAGGGAATCCGCCCAGTTCTGGAGGGTGGAGACGGATGACTGGGCTGGAGGGGACGTGAATTCTTTTAAGATTTTATAAAGCTCCTTATTGGAGTTTGCTGCCTTTTCGATCTGATTTAGGGGAAACAATTTTTTAGCTTGTCTGATGTTCTCCAGAAAGCTACGATGGATACTTCTATATTTTTCACGGTCAGTCGGGCTTTTGTTTTTTCTCCATTTCCGTTCAGCAGTCCCACAGGAAAGCTTTGCTATCTTCAGTTGCTCTGTGAACCAGGGTGTGGTTCTGGGTTTAAATTTAACTTTAGTAAGGCGGGCAACTTTATTTAGTGCAAATGTTATGGCTCCCTCAAGGGAGGTTGCTGCCAGGTCACAGACAATCTTCCCGCAAATTACCTAAAAGACTTCATACCATTGTTACTGCCACTATGGACCAAGATTATCAATACTTCTTTACTTCAATGAATCATCCCAGAAACTCTTAAATCTGGGCAGGTATCCCCCATCCTAAAGAAGCCAAAGGCTGACCTCACGGACTTAAATAATTACCACCCGATATCCAACGTCCCAACTCTGGCCAAACTCTTAGAAAAATATGTTGGTAACCACATAGACCATTTCAACCTGCTCAACCAATACCAATCTGGCTTTCGTGCAGGGCACAGTACTGAATCGGCCATGACCCACATAGTAGATGACACACTAAAAATTCTAGAGCAAAACGAAGCCTGTTTGCTAATCTTGCTCGACCTATCTTCGGCCTTTGACACCGTCAAACATGACAATTTGCTAGATCTCCTGAAACTTAGAATGTGATTGTCTGGGTCAGTTCTAAATTGGCTCACCTCTTTCCTCCAAAACAGATCACAAAGATTCAAGATTAACCAATCCTTGTCCAAGTCCGTCCCAGTCACCTTAGGAGTCCCGCAGGGCTCATCCCTCTCGCCTACACTTTTCAACCTACTCATGGAACCTCTCACCGAAATACTCAGCTCCTCAAACGTCCACTATCACATGTACGCGAATGATACACAACTATATCTAAAGATCCACTCTCTTGAGGACATCAAATCTCTCAACCTAACTCTACAAAAAACTCAGACTTGGCTGGCCGAAAACCACCTGAAACTAAACACCCTCAAAACTGAATTCCTCCTAATCGCTCCTCCCAACCAATCTACCATCATTCAAGAATGGCTCAAACATCTAACAGCACTCAACTGCCAACCTCTTATTATCGACTCAGCAAAATCGCTGGGAGTAACTCTTAACAGAAACCTAAACATGCAGAAACACATTAGCGCCGCAACTAAAGGAGCAAACTTTCAGATGAACACCCTGAGAAAATTAAAACCCTTCCTTCCCGCAAATGACTTCAAACTGGCAGTTCAAGCACTAGTAATGCAAAGAGTGGAATATGGGGGTGTCTCTCTCTGCGGACTTCCCAGATCTACGACGGCCCCTCTAAGAGCATCAATCAACGCAGCAGCCAGACTCATCACGGCTCCAAAAGAAATTGCCACATCTCCCCTGACCTTAGAGCTCTTAACTGGCTACCTTTCGAAGCCGGAATTCAACTTAAAATTGCCTGTATGATGCACAAGGCCATACATCACAACACTGGTGCTCTCTTGTGGCAACAAATCCTCCAGGAGCTCCAGTAACCTTATACTGAAACCACAACGATTTGCCAAGAAAAAAACATACAACCGTGCCTTCTCGGGAATCGCTCCTAGGATTTGAAATGCATTGCCCCCAGAAACCAGAATGAATCCCTCTACTACCTCTTTCAAAAAAGAAGTAAAATCTCTTCTCATGTCTAAATTCACATGAACAATGTATGTAACTCGTAAAACGACTGCTGGTTTGTATAGGACATAATTATGACTTTCAATGTTTTTTTTTGTTTAAATATCTGCCCTTGTAAAGTGATCTGATACCCGCAAGGGTCACGTTCGCGCTATATAAAACCCTCAAATAAATAAATCAAATAAGCTTAAGTAGCACCATAAAACATTACCCAGTCCTGCCAATGCAGCATGAATGTATTTTTAAACTGCCAAGTCAATTTGGCATTAAAACCCCTTGCCAGGCCCTAACTTCCAATATTACTACATATAGGTCACCCCTAAATTGGGCACTAGGTAGCCCATAGGGCAGGGCATTGTCTAATTAAAAAGTTGGACATGTACTTTTAATTTTTACATGTCCTGGTAGTGAAAACTCCTAAATCCATTTTTCTTTACTGTGTGTCCTACCCTTCCCATAGGATAACACTGGGGATTCATTATTGCATTTAAAAACCTGTAATTTCCAATTGAGAGCAGGAGCTATGCCATGTTTGGTGTCTTTGGAACTGTAATGAAAACCCCTTATTTAATAGTAAAGTCAGGTTTTTGATCACAATTTTGAACATGCCACTTTTAGAAAGTTGCAAAAGTCCCGTGCTCTCCATGCCACTGGAGTCAAGCTATCCTGGCTGATGAGGGCTGAAAGCCCGAAACCGGTCATAGGATGCTTGTTTCCAGTCCAGGGAGGACCTGGCCTGGCAGTTCGGGCTGGACTGTTCCCATTGGGCGCAGAGTCAAGACTGATTTGCATATGGCTGGGTCCAAACTGGAATGGCATGGTGAGCAAAAAAACGATGGGGCAGATTTACAAACCCCTTGCGTGACTTTTGCGCTACAGTTGCGTCACTTTTTTGACGCAACAGCGGCGCAAACAATGCGGCCTATTTACAACGTGTCGCATCTAGGGAGATGCGTCACGTTGTAAAGCCCTGCGTCACATTATACCTGCGTCAGGTATAATGTATGCACGGTGGGCGTTCCCACGCAGGAAGGCCTCGTAAAAGTGACTCAGTGAAATCTACAAGATTTCACTGCGGCACTTTTAGGACACCACTGCATCAAAACCTTACGCCTGCTTGAAGCAGGTGTAAGTAGTGACGCAGTGTAGTTGGAATAGGCCTCAACACGCATTGCTGGAGTTGTGTCGTGCTTGCGACACGACTCCAGCAATGCGTGACTTTTCCGCCAACAGATGCGCCAGAATTTCTGACGCATCTGTCAATCCTTGCGCCATAGTGCGCCGTATTGTAAATACGGCGGATCTATGGTGGCGCAAGGGTTTCTAAGGGTGGCGCAGGGAAAGTGCTGCATCTGTACAGATGCGTCAGTTTCTTGTAAATCTGCCCCAATGGATTTAGGCTCAGATCTCTGTACTGGGGTGAATGTATGACATTGTTCTGCATTCTGTCCATCAATTGTTCTTTTTACTTTTAGAAAGTTGGCGTTTGTCTGCCCTTCATCCTTTTGTGCCTGAAGCCTGTCTTGGGTGACATGACTGGGTCTAAATGACAGTTAGACTTTGTGAATTCCTCTCAGACAGTCACAAAACAGAGGGATTAGGTGTGCCTTAATGGGCCATCTGCTGGCAGGATGGGGCGGCAGAACTGAGCAGAGCTCCACTTACAACTAAATAGGGAGTGCTCTGCCTTGACACAAATTTCCTATCTCCTCCATATTGTCACTGCATTCAGCTTGGAGCCAGGGCAAGGGAGTCAGGAAAATTCCATGCACTTCGAAGACACTGTCTAGAAGCTTCTCCCACCTTCCAGAAGAGGGGCACTAGGGTATAAAAATGGGACCGCAGTCACCAACTCTTCAGTTCACTCCTGGACCTGCGGAAGGATGATAAGAGGACTGCCTTCTGCTGTGACCTGCTGCACCACAGGAAGACTGCTTTGCTGTACCTGGAGGGACTACTTTGCTGCCTGGAGCCTACCATGAACCTGCAGAGGCAAGTCCTACTGTTGATCCCTTCATCTACCAGAGGGACGCCTTCTGTTTAGAGCCACATAGACACAGAAGTCTCCCACTATCTTGAATCCACACCTGGGCCCAGCCTAAGTGAGTTCTAAACCCCCAAGCAGTCTCCCACCAGTCCTGGACCGTGGGATGGGGTGCTAAAGGTGCCCAGATGGTTAAATTCCAAAACTAAGTACTTAAACAAATGTTGGCAAAAAAGTGCTCTGAGAACCAGAAGGAGACAAGGACCAACCTGCTTGCGTATACACCCGAGGTGCATAGCTGTCAAATTGACTTTGTGGCTTCTCCCACTACATTCTTCTCGGCACCAGCAAATCGTGTTTGGTGGTCCTTTGAGGGGTATCTGGCCTCCTTGAATTGTCTTCGGCTACAGCCGTTTGCCTTGTCCCACTGGAGATTTTCGGCTTCTAAAAAAGTGACTACTTCCAAACATAGAAGTCTTCACTGTGACTTCGACCAGAGGCTCCCCAATGACAACACTCCATCCACGAACACCACCTGCAGCCTTGCCCTACTGAACATTACCTTTGCAGAACATTTTTCTTGAAAATTCATCGAAGTTCAAAGGTAATTGCTGACCAAGCCCAATCCACTACCTGTATCCAAACTGCACTCCATCACAGTAGGCCATATTTTTCGACTTTGACCTGATCTCTAGCAGAAGTCCACAGTTGCCTCATTGATATTTTAGGTGCTAGTTTTTACTAAAAGCTTTAACAATTTATAACTCTGGTTCTACTGATTGGATTTTTGTCATTTTGTTGTCAAATAATATTTTCCTAAATTAGTGTGGTATTTCTTTTGTTGTGTTTTAACTTTATTACTGTTTGAGTACTGCATAAATACTTTTCACATTCTCAATAAGTTAAGCCTGACATTTGAGGTGGCAAGAAGCCAAGATGCAGTTAAAACGTGCTTACACAGCCATTCGAACGGGGTGGTTTTGAGGCACCTGATATGAGGCTGTACTACTTATGTGCACAGGCACTATTGGTACTTCCCGCAGCAGTTCCTGCCACACATTGCAATCGAAGCAGACGCTGTAGCCCCAGTGCCTTTGGAGGTGGCGACACTGTTGGGTGGGGGTGCGGCTCGAGAACTGAAATTAACCCGGTACATTGCACTGCGTGGGCATGGAAAACACTGGCTAAAAGGGCACAACTGGACTATCTGTATGCCCCGGCGCTGCCACTTGCTTCTCACCTGGCAATCTCTGCGGCTCAGGAACCGGCGGCCTTGAGGGTACTGAGGGCAGTAGGAGTACAAAAACTGGGAGATCTGTATGAGAACGCCCAGTTTAGTTCCCTACTGGATTTACAGGGTTGACGGGAACATGGTTTGATGCTGAGTTTCACATATGTAAGGGTGCGGCAGGCGGTCAGAACAGTTTACCCTGATTATCCAGCGGAGCCACGAACACTGCTGGCTCTGCAGGCAGTGCTAGCGGGGGAGGAACGCAAGGGTCTGATAACTAAATTGTACAATGCATCACTGAAAGAAAGGGAATTCATCGACAGCCCTTCGTATAACAAATGTAATGCAGTGCTTGGGTCCCCACTGTCATTGGAACAATGGAAATTCTGTTGCGAGCTGACTGGCCGCTTGACGGCAAACTGCAACCTCCGCATCATTCATTTTAAATATTTGCACCAGTTATATTATACACCAATTCAACTGAGGAGGTTTGGTCTGCGGGAGACTGCATGCTGTGTGAGGTGCGGGCAAGATGAAGCAAACTTTATGCATCTGGCATGGAGCTGTGATAAAATATTTGCATTCTGGACGCAAGTGACGAGAGTGCTCACTGAGGTGGCGCTTAGAAGCTGTGAGGTGCACGCCTGCAGTATGCCTGCTGGGCTGGGTGAAGAAGCTTAAGCCATGTAATAGGCGACTAGTCGCTGTAGCTACCCTGTTTGCCAAGACGGCGGTGGCGCAATGCTGGGGTGCTAAAACTACCCCAACAGTGAAAAAGTGGGTCTGGAACTTGATATATTGCAGAGACCTCCCTCAGGCCTCCTGGCTGAAGAACTTTTGGGCCCCGCTAACTGGGTACTTACTTGGGAGACCTGACTTGCAGTAGATCGAATATATAACTGTGCGCACAGTAACAGTTCACAATGGATGTGTCTATTATGATGGGATGTCATAATCATGATGTACACGTTGCTATGGTTCAAGAATAACAGCTGACAATGCCGGAGGGGGTGGGAGTGAATTGAGGGTTGTTCGTTTAGCAATGCTTAGATAAAAAATGTGCTTGTACCGATTTTTGATTACAAATCTTTGGTTGGTTCCACCTATGGGACTATGTATATCTGTGTTGCAAGCTGCTCAATAAAAACATTTAAAAAAAAAAAAAAGTTAAGCCTGACAGCTTCTTTTGTGCCAAGTTACCCAGGGTTAAGCAGAGGATAATTTTGTGACTTTTTGTGGTTCACCCTGCAAGGAATTGTGGCTGTTGCTCGACCAGGTCTCATACCCCAGCCAACAAACAACCCAATTTCTCACAGCATTGCTCAATACCTAATTGATGACATCATAAATTATCCCACTGATGAAATCCCATTTGATTTCTCCAAAGGCATTAATGATCATATTGCTTATACTCATACACATTATTTAAATATGATTTTAGAAACCTAATCATTACGAACCTTTTTTAAGTGCTACAGGTTTTTTTTTACTATTGACTAGTGTGTTAGAGTGTTAGAATATATATTTTTTTAAAGTGTCATCAAAACCTTTATAGTTTCACAAATCGAATATAATCGAAAAAAACCTAACCCTTAGGGAAATGAAAGAGAACAGGATCCAACGGACGTTCGTTGCGATCACTTCACTAGAAAAAAGACTCTTTTTCTAGAGACCCCTCACCCACCAGGGTTTCCCCTAGGTGGCATGCTTCATCATTGGGGTTTCTCTCAATACTCTATGGATTGAGGCATGCTGCGACTTGCGAACTACGCAGGAGCACTTTTTTTTAAAGGACTATGTGAAGTGCAGTGATGTGGAGTGGAAGGAAAAGAATTAAAAACACCTAACTAGTGAGCTACTATTTTATTCCCGCCTCTAGCTGGTATGGTTAAAATCAGGGGTTGATAACAGGAGGAGACCAGACCTTGATGAGTCTGGTTTTCCTAGTATTGTATGCGTGTCAACATATTTCAAGCTGTCCCCTACAGGCTCTTCATCAGGACTACACGAGGTCCAGCCCCGTGTATGCCACTCCTAATTGATCCTATTTTTAGGATGCTGTGACGTGCACACCTAATGTGTATACACAAAAATACATAAGTTTTTTTTTAAAAGGTACTCCTTATTTCTATTAGGGCAATGCTATTGCCTCATGGTCAGTAACAGGGGGAGAGGGGCTTGTAGTCACACCTTCGTCAAAGCACAGCTCTCGGTAAATTACCTACTGCTGTCCGTGTCGATCGCATCTTCTCCCCCCGTGGGAGTGGGATGCCTCCTAGGAAGGCAGTGGCTTCTCCCGTCTTTGGGGTCCAGACGCAAGAGTAGAGACGCTCATAGTAAGCCACTAAAATTTGTGCAATTGCTTCCGAAGTCTGCTGGGTGTTCCCGTTATTATGGACAATTTGGGGAATTATCTGATTCGCTTAAGGTCGAGATGCCAGCCATTACAAGAGCTTACCATTTTTATCCCCACAGCCATAGACGCAGGGCGGAGTGTTTCGGCGGACCCTCAATAGAGAGGAGTTGGAGATCCCTCGAGTGAGGGTCTGGATGCCTGTTACCATGCGACAATCAGGGGCAGGCATAAACATCATGTTGATGCAGGAATGTGAATGGTGGGCCACAGAGCTCTGGGTATAGTGGTGGAGCCAGGTGTTCCAAGACTCTCCAGACATCACAGAGCCCAAGTTGGGAAGCCCACTCCGATAGCCGCCGGGGTGTGTCCCCCCATCCGCCCTGTGAGAGCCAAGAAGCGTCCCTGGGGATCCAGGACAACCCGGGCAACCGTGAATGGGAGTGAACAGCGGAGGAGAATTGCCACTCCCCTAGATCCGGGGGCAAACCCTGCATGGTACACCCTATAATTTCCCTGCTGGGCTAAAAAGGAGCATTGAGTACCCAAGAGGTGGGTTTCCTGTAGCATAAGGACCCCGGGGGCTGAGCGCTGCACAAACTTCAAGACAGCGATGGGTTTCACTCTGTCTCGGAGCCCACTGACGTTCCAAGAAAGGATGCACAAGGCCTCCACATTAGTAGTGAGGGGCGTCATTGATACTATGAGGGCAGTGGGTGGCGCACCTGGATGCATGTGGGTCTGCGCGTGCCAGGCCCACAAGTGAAGCGCAAGGATTCCTTGGTGGTATCTGATTACTTAGTGAGGAGTAAGGGTCATGTGTGACTGGTGCATGGTGACTGGTGCATGTATGAACTGACTGTTGTGTAAAAACTTAGAACAGAAAACTTGCTGAACAGTCCCCCCAACCATCCCCCTCCCCATACTTTGTACCCTGAAGCATCTGTCGCTCTAACTCTAACAGTTCGAACAGGTATCATCATTACAGTTGGAGGACGAGGTAGTGGACCTCTCCATGTTGCAGGATGTACCAAGTCTCATTATGTTACTAATGCCCTTTAAGGCCGTTGTTGCGCCCTCTTGTGCTTGACATGGTGTTCTATTTCATTGGGCTCCGAGAAAGGTCTGTATCACCGGAGTCCCTGAGTGCCGAACCAGAGAGCCCTTCTGTGACACTCTCCCCTCCGGTCCACACTCTTGTGACTTTCCATCTCGCCTGGCCTCAGCAGGGGATGTGGACGTGCCTCTACCTGTCAGTCTTTGCGACCCCAATGGCGTCCAATAGGTGTTGTGGCCCCTGCTGGACCCCGTACGCCGACTCTGTGTCCCTGATCATTTATTTGTGGTGGTGGTGCATTTCGTTGGGGACACCACTGTCGCTCTCGGCAAGGTCATGGAGTGCTCCTCGGTAGCCCACGACCAGGCCTCCTTTGGGGTCTCAAAAGAAGTGAATTTTGTTGTTCAGGATCACTCTGAGGCGGGCAGGGAATAAGAGTCTGTACGATAGATTCAACACCCGTAGCTTTTGCTTGAACGCAGTGAAGGATCTCCATTGAGCTTGGACTTCTTTCATATAATCCAGGTAGATCATCATCCCCTTCCCTTGACAAGGGAGATGGGGCTGGGAGCGTGCCTCCTGCAAACTAGTGTCCCTATTTTTAAAATTGAGGATGCGCGCTATTATTGGTCTGTTCGGGGCCCCGGGTGGCAGCCTGGGCACTAGGGCGTGATGGGCCTGCTCCACTACAAACCATGTGGACAGGCGCTCTGGGACATAAATGATTCGATCCAGTTCTCGAAAAAGAGGGTGACCTGAGTCGGTTTTGTCCCCTCTGGTATACCAACAAATCAGAGATTATTCCTACATGAACGGTTTTCAGCTCTTCTGATTTCCTGTGGAGTTCTGCCATGTGGGACATCAGGTGTGCTACTTGGGACATCATCAGCGCCATATCGTCCACAACAGTAAAAGTTCGATACTCAGCTTCAGTGATCTGGGCCGTTGCATTACAGAGATCCTGCCTAATGAGAGCTGCTTTCATGTGCACCTCCCCTATTTTGTTCTCCACTGCGTCCTAGGAGGTGCATATAGCCTGAAGGATGGTGGCCAGGTCCCCCTCTGGCAGAGGTGTTGTGGTCTAGGCGGAGCCGTTGGCGCCAGGGTTACCAGTCGTGTATTGGTCAATGCAGGTCTGAGTAGGAGGCAGCTTCGTCCCCTTGCCCTTACCCATGATCATGCCACCTTTCTTCTCGCTTGCTTATAGTTACTGAAGGGAAGGGGGGAAGGGCAGCAATCTCCTCAGAGTCCGTTTTACCTGAGTCGCTGGGATGACCGGATCTTCAGTTATACAGCTTTTGTGCCTCGTAGTATATGCCAATTGTTCTTATCTCTAGGGATCAAAGCCACGGGCCCCCCTGGTGATCCAGGCAGCTCAGATCTCAGCCCTGCTTTATTGTCTGTAGTGGGGGCTAGGGTATTGTGCTGTTGTTACTCCCCCACCTCAGGCATGGTTTTGTTCACCGTGTACCGTAGGGCAAGGCCTCCGCCGCAGGCTGCTTGTGGCACACAGGTTCTCACTCTACTTCAGGTCCTGCGCCCGCCAAGCCCCTCTCCCCTCCACCAGGGCGTCCTCGGCATGGATCTGCTGACTTGGAGGGCAATAGCCCCCTTGGACCATGTATGGGCCTCACGCCCACGGCCCTGCCCGCTCATGGATTGTGGTCCCAGGGTGGCAGGATGTCTGGTCGGTGCAGACCCTCGCTCTGTATTGCTCCCACCTGTCAGTAGGGCCACTCCTTCCAGGAGTGCGTGCTCTGGAGCGGGTGGGCTCAGACCAGTCAACTTCAGGGATGTCTTCAGGAAGGGGGGGACCCCTCCCCTGGGATCCAAGGGCCCGACCAGGACCCCATGTCTGCATGACTGGAGCCAGGGAGTGGGGGTGTCCCCCACCATGAGTACTTCGGTGGTACCCTCCCTTGCAGATATTCAGCAGCCAACGGATCCCCCCCAGGGCTTGTCCCGTCTCCCGGGGACCTCTCTGCACCATCCATCCCCCCTGGGTCTCCTCCTCACGTTTAGCGGGCAGCCAACAACCACCCGGTCCTCAAGGTCCTCACCACTCAGTTTGCGGTGGGCGCAACGGGGTCCTGGGGCCCAACAGTCTCATGTGGCCCCCTCTCCCATGATGAATTGACTGTGTCCATGCCAGGAGCCACAAACGAAGGTCTGGGGGTAGGAACAGCAGTGACTTACAGGTATCTCTATCAGGGAGGTGGATGTAGTATCTCAAGCAGGCAGGGCAGTTCAATCCTGCCGCCCCCGAACCGCTCCCTGGGACAACTCGAGTCACATTGGCAGCACCAGTGGAGGCCTCAGCACTCCAATGTGTTCATGCAGGCCTTGAGGCAGGGCACAGCCTTGTCTTTCCCCCAGAGGCCCAGACAGTTCAGCACTCTCCGCTGGCCGAGTATTAAAACTGGTGCAGCTCCTGGACGTCAGGTCAGGCCACGCTATGGCCTTGTGGAAATTAGCCGCAGTGACCAGCCGGCCACGGATCAGCTCCTCTTTCTCTCGCTCAGGCACCACCGCACATCAGCCGCACCAGTCCCCCTCACCCTGTCTCCTGCTCTGTCACTTTCTGAGAATGAGCTTCACGATCTTCACCTACAGGCCATCATCGAGTCCGGTGAGCCACATGACCTCGCAGCATCCCCAAGAGTGTGGAGGAGAGAGGGAAGGAGGGCCTCTTCTCCCGGTCTCTTGGATCCCCTTCTCCTGGGCCCAGACCGCACCTCCTCCCAGCAAAGCCCAGATGCCCGGAGCCACGTCGTCTCCACCATATATTTTCTTTTGATGCCCTAAGCTTGAAACCGAACATTACTCCCACCTTTGTGGGGTGAGCTACCCTGAATCACATTGATCTTATTATTTTTTCTAAATCATTAAGGGATTGGGTATTGGATTATAATCTTGCTGATTCCCCCCTCAGCGACCATAGACTTTTGTCTCTCTTGCTCTGCATGGCTTACTGTTTTCTAGAATATCTATATTGGTCCATCCTTCTTGTTTATCATTTTCCAGGAATCATGGGGCGATCAAGGCCTGGTCCGAGATTGATGAACATTCCTTTTTAGCGCACTTAGTGGCGTCCACATTCCCCACTTTTTTGGTCTGTTTAACAGATGATCATATTTAGCGTTGTGGTTATGTGCTTCCTAACAGTTTTGATAAGATCTGCAGAGCGGCATATGACCTCCCTCTGGTTCCTATTAAAATGGGTCGTAGGCCACCTGCTAAGTGGTTTGAAGTTAACTGTAACTCTGCACATAACCAGCTACTCGCTGACCTGAAAAAGATTCCTAGATATCAGGTTGCTGTGCAGAGATGTAGAGCTTTGTATTGAGACGCACTTAGAACCAGGAAGGATACTATTAGAGAGGCAGCCTTTTCCTCACTGCTGCAGACTAGTGAGTTAAGGGAGTCCAAGGCTTTTTGGGTGACAGTGAATTGCAGCTATTTTGAGGATAAAAAAGATCTTGATATTGATACCGTTATTTGACCTGATATCTGGGTTGCCAGTTTCACCAAGTTTTATGCTGTCCCTTGCTCAGGGAACTCGCTACCCCTGATCATACTCCTTCAGTTTTACTTCAGTCACCAATCATCCCTTCTACTGCCTCTCAGCCTCCTGCTAAGTTCCCTGTTGGCCCAGCTTTTGAATTGGGTTTGGTTTTGCGGGCAGTGGCAAGTTATCAGGTTGGGCGAGCCCCTGGTCCAGATGGGCTTCCATCTGATATGTTCAAATGCAGTAGCGGCTCCTGGAGGGAGTGCTGTGGGGGGGTGGGGCGGGGGAGGGGTAGCATGGGGGTAGTAAACTCCGGCTTACTGACAACTGATTTAAGTACATAAATAAATAAATAAAACGAATTACATTGCGCACGCTGCATCGCAATCGGCGATGCAGCGCGCGCAATGTAATTAGTTTTATTTATTTATTTATGTACTTAAATCAGTTCGACCGTAAGCCGGAGTTTACTACCCCCCCACCCTGCCCCTCCCCCGCCCCGCAGCACTCCCTCCAAGAGCCGCTACTGTTCAAGTGTCATATTTCATTATGGGCCTCACTCATGACAAATGTCCTCAACACCACCCTAGCTACTGGCCCCCCAAGAATTGGTCTCATGTGGCCATTGTTCCTATTTTCAAAAAGGGCTCAAAAGCCGATCCCCACTGTTATCATCCCATTTCACTGATTAATTCTACTGTGAAGATCATGAGACGAATCTTGTTGGACCGCTTTCAATTATGGGCCGAGGACCATAACATACTTTCGGAACTCCAATTTGGTTTCCGCCCCGGACTAAGCACAGTTGAACACTCCTTAAATCTATATTTGCTAATTGACAAATATACTGAGGCCAAGCATGGCAAGTTGTACCTCGCATTTCTGGATTTGAGTTCTGATTTCAACTCTGTTAATAATTCCAAACTGTGGGGTATTATGACTGTTATGGGGGTTGACCTGTACATTGTACATTTTCTCAGAGAATTGCACAATGGCGTCACTGCCAGAGTAAGGTATGGCTCCGGGGGGCAGGCTACGCCAGTCTTTAGCCTTGCTTGGGGCATACGTCAGAGCTGCGTTTGTCCCCCTTCTTTTTTTCTGGAGGACATGTTAGTCAAACTTAGGGGGGACTGTCCTCGTGTAGGTGATCGTAGCATCCCTACACTAGTCTATGCAGACGACACTGTCCTAATTGCCAGGACTGCGAATGGCCTGCAACATCTGCTGGGCCATTTTTGTTAGTTCATGGCCAGCCTAGATCTTATGGTCAATCAAACCAAGACTCATATAATGATCTTTGGGGGTAGGGAGAAGGATGGTGTATCCTTCTTAGTTTACAACAACAAAGTTGGCACTGTTCCCACTTTTTCTTATTTAGGCATCCCCTTTGATACACACCTCTCATCAAGACCTCTGAAGACCAGCAGGGCCATTGTTTTTTCTAAATCAGTGGAGGCTGTCCTCAGTTTTGTTGGCAGACTTGACCAGAAGCCCATAAAGGAACTTTCGACTGTTTAGAAAGTCAAGTGCTTTGCTATTGCTTTCTGAGGGGCAGGAGTGTGGGGCATTGGTGATCAGGGGGGCCTTGAAACAATTGAGAATGTCATTATTAAGAGGCTCTTAGCTGTCCCCCGAAGCACTAGTTCCTTTATAAGCCACACAGAGGGGGGATTGGATACATTAATGATCTTATTAAAATTCAACCCCTCCTGTGGCTTCGAATTTGGACCAAGAGCCAGACCTTCTTTAATAGGGCTGTGCTTGCATACTGCCTGAAACTCGACTGTTGCCTGAGTATCTCTTGGATGAAGCATATTCAGAACATCTGTCTCAGCTTGGGGCGGGATGATTTGTTTACCTCTCCCAGTAGTGCGTCAGCCAGCTCTACTATTACCTTGAAGAACGCATTTATAGAAGGATGTCTGGAGGGCAGAATGCAGAGGGGTGTAGATAAGACAATGGTCCAGGCTTTTATGGGGATTTGTTTGAGCATCAGTCCTGTGCCATATTTAATATGGGTGGGCAATAAACACCACAAATGTTTTACTAGTCTAGTCGGATTCAGGTTATGCACTGTGCAGTTTTTGCATCCTTTTCCATCACAAGGTTCCTATTTTTCCCACCTACCTCTGTGTCCTTGTGAAGATCAATCTTCACAGACTACTTTACATTTTATGTTTTTTTGTACATTTTACTTGCTGTTGAGGGAACGTTATTTATTGCCCATTCTTAGGGAGGCCAACATTCGCTACTGTAGAATGGCTTTCACTTTTCTGCAAACTTTGTTCACCATCAAGATCTGTAGTATAGGGCCACTGTTCTCATGTGATGTTTTATGGACTTTTTTATTTGTCTGCATGTTTTTTTTGTGATTATTGAATATTGGTTTACTGTTCACTGATTTGTTTTTATATGTCTTGGGTTTGCTTTGATACTTTTATGGTCTAACTAGACCGAATAAAATTATTTGAACTGAACCTGTCTGAAGAAATTGAACTGTGTGCATTCTTTGGTGAACTTTTATGGATCTGCACAACACTTGGCAGCTATTACCATATTATCTTACTCTAGATAGTTTGAGTTTCTAGAAATCCATTAAAGGGGTAAAGCACTATGAAGGAGGTCAAATAAGTACATAGGATTTCTTTCTCTTCTACAAAAATGAAAGAAAAAGCTAAATGAAATAACACCCAAGTTAACAAGGGAATAGAGCTTTATTCAAGTACATTTGCTTAGTTTAAATCCATTCAGCAATGTTTGAGGAATTAGCGATACAAAATATGTTGGTAGGCTTGAAAGGTTTAAAAGCTATGGATATTTTGCCCATTAGTTCATGGGCTGTTGCAACTCTGATTAAAAAATAAAGGCTTTTTCTTCCGTCTCCCAATGGAGAATTGAAAATCTTATTATGGATTGTTAAATCTGTTGTGCTCTCATTGGATGGCTGCCACAGACAAACTTCTGTTGAGGCTACCATTACCCAGCCAAGCAAGCACAGCACTACAGCACTACAGGCCCTGCAGTCAACACCTGCTGAACATAATCAAGACCATCCGCAGGGGCTTTTCAGAGTGCCTGTTCTTAGGTAGGTCCTGTGGCCAATCGTTGATGCGTACACCTGAAGACTCTACACAGTAGGGTTGACTGCCTGTGAGGTGATAGGTGAAGTGCCAGCCCAAAGTAACTGCACAGTCAGGGCTGGTCACCTACAGAAGGCGACACAGCCTGGCTAAAGTCTAGGCTCTGCCCCAACCCCCACTGTGCACTGCCAAAGCCGTGCAGCAACAAGGCTTGGGCACCTGCATGGGATGGGCACAGGTCATGACCCTACTGCTGACTGCCACTGTGGATGGATGAACCCCTTGAACATCCAAGGGTGGGCGTAGGGTCCATCCAAGTCCATGAATAGGAAGGGTCGGCCACTCAAAATGGGTTGGCCCAGGCGCTGACTGAATGCCAGGCCCTTTGGCCAATCATCATTGCACACACCTAAAGGCTGACCTCAACAGGGATTTGGCACGTGTGGGAGCCGGGCTCAGGACTTCCCTGTGGCCAACACCCACTGCACATGGCCCAAAGACATGCACAGCAGATGTTGGGGGACTGCACAAGTTGAAATTTGGAAAGTGTACATCATCAGAAAGTCACAGAAATTAATTGACATCACAGAAATTCACAGTTAAGGTGAAGTTATGGTTAGGGCCGGTTGTAAAGCTATAGCACATGTTCAAAAGAAAGATATATAAAACACCAGTTCAGTTATGGCTATGAACTAAAACCAAAAAAGTCGTTTTTTTTTCTTTGGAAACTCAGACTATTGTGGTACTGCTTCCAGATACATTCTTTAATCATTTGAGAAGCGTGATGCCTGGTTCATACTCAGCATATCCCTGTGAAATTTTAAGAACACTTAGGGGCATATTCTCAAGGACTTATCGCCGAGTTAGCGGCACTTTATCGCAGCCAAAGTGGCGATAGATTTATCGCCCCATTCACAAGCTGGTGCTAACAGCCAATATCGCCAGTTTTCCTGCGATAGCAGCCGCAAAAAACATCGCCACGGATGACACCGGCAACTAACGCTAATGACATGCAGAGTAGGCGTTCCTGTGCAAAAAGCCGCGAAAACACCACTTTGCAATATTCTCAACGACCAGCCAGATCGGTGATAAGATCCCAAAACAGGCAATAAGGCACGTTAGCAGCAGGGATTTAACACCTGCTCCTACCTGGTGTTAAGTCGGACGACAACCTGCACCACAAAACAGATGCCATGGAGCTACTGATCATGCAGCTCGGAGACCCAAGAGGGCCACAACACCGACCGCCACCACACCCAGGCCCCCCCCCTCCCGGACCCCTCGGACCCCCCAGCCACCCCCCCCCCAGACTACCACAGAGGCAGTGCAGACAAAGACAGAGGACCTTCAGAAAACGCACTAGCCTCACAGACTTAACACCAGAGGATGTCATTGCCCACTACAGGCTCAAAAGGACAACCATCCTCCGCATCCTGACCATCATTGCCCACAGGCTGACGGTACCAACACAGCGGACAAACAACATCCCTCCGCAGACAAAGCTGCTGGCTGTGCTGCACCTGTTGGCCTCTGGTACCTTCCAACCAACAACTGCCAGAGTCGGAGGAGTCTCACAGCCAGCCCTATCCAAGTTCCTCACACCTGTCCTGGATGCTATCATCAGCTTGGTACTCCAGCACCTTCACTTCCCACACACTGCGCAGGAACAGCTGGAGACCAAGCAAGGCTTCTATGCCACCTCTGGCTTCCCGCACGTGTTGGGGGCAATTGACTGCACACATGTACTCCTCGTGCCCCCTGCCGCCACTGCACACAATTACCGCAACAGGAAGCACACGCATTCCATCAATGTGCAGGCAATAGTGGACCACCTGGGACTCTTCACCAATGTTGTCGCCAACTACCCAGGCAGTGTGCATGATTCCTTCATCTTCCGACAGTCCATCATCAACCAGCGCTTTCAGGATGGCACCTATGGGAATGCATTGCTTGTTGGTAAGTACCAAATGAACTACAACAAGAAGAGGTATGCTGTTCCTAAAGAGATGCTACAGAACATTGGATACGTGAAAAACAATAAGGTGGGTGTTCAGAAGGCTGGATCAACAAAAAAGAGGCAGAATTTCTGGTGACTACCGACCCGAAGATCCCATACTTCTATACCCTCCCCAAAATCCACAAAGGGGTTACCCCGGTCCCAGGTAGACCCATCGTCTCGGGTATCGGGTCCATTTTGGAACCTCTGTCGAGATTTTGCGATCACTTTCTCCAACCCCTAGTTAGGGATACCCCTCGTTTGTTAAAGATACAACTGATGTCATACGAATACTTGAGGGGGTCCAACATCCAGAGGATATCAATTTTTTGTTGACACTGGATGTTGAGGCCCTTTATACTAATATCCCTCAAAGGGCAACGTTAGAAGTTGTGGAGGACTTGCTGTACCTAGAGGACTGGACTTCTCCAACTCCGGTAGCATTTATACTGGAGTGTGCCACTTTGGCACTTACTGAAATTTTTTTCGAATACAACAAACAACTATACCATCAAACGCAAGGCACTTCGATGGGGAGTACCTTTGCGCCCAGTCTGGCCTGTCTGTATATGGCAGCATTTGAGGAAAGGGAGATCCATCATCACAACAACCCATACTTAGCAAATGTCCTTGTATGGAAAAGGTATATCGACGACATCTTAGTCCTGTGGAAAGGGGATCGCACAACATGTGATGAATTCTGCGGTTGGATTAATACTCTTAATCCCTTCCTGAAATTTACGAGTACCATTTCTGAGACCAGTGTACCCTTTCTTGACCTACTGGTCAGGTTGGGTCATGACTGCATTACTACAACACTTTATCGTAAACCAACTGATAAAAACAGCTTGCTTCTATTTAGTAGTCATCACCCCAGAGCACTCAAACTGAACCTCCCATTCGGTCAATTCCTTCGGATAAGAAGGAATTGTAGCTCATTGGCTGACTACTACATCGAATCTGATACCTTGGCTCAAGCCTTGCGACAGAGGGATTATCCACAACATACTGTGTCACTCGCTCGTAAAAGAGCGAGAAATAACAATCGTGAAAGTCTGCTAGAGAATAGACACAGGGAACCTGACACCACGATTACATGTGTAACCACTTTCACTCCTGACTCAAATCGAGTGAGGAGCATTATTAAGAAACACTGGGGCATTCTGAACACAGGCATTTTAGATCTCCCCGAGCCCAGATTTGCGTTTAAACGCACAAGCAATTTGAAGGATATGCTCATACACACACGTCCCAAAACCCTTACAACTAATGCTCAGAGAGGTTTATGGGATCTCCCTCCCGTAGTTGGACATTATTCTTGTGGGTCTTGCTCGGTTTGTCCTCTTACCAAGACTACTAAAGAAATGACATTTACTAATGGGGTAAAATGGGTCATGAAGAAACACACCAACTGCAACACCAATAACTGCATCTATGCTCTGACCTGTCCGTGCGAACTCCTATATATAGGGATGACGACAAGACCGGTTAAAATCTGCATGACTGAACACAGGAGTAATTTCAGATGTCATAGAACTAACACAAAAATGACTATGCATTTTGCAGATCACAAGCACCCCCTGACTCCTTTCGGTGGGTGGTTTTGGAAGCCCACCCCGGTATGCCCAATAACATGCTGTTCCGACTAGAACAGAGATGGGTCCTGAGGTTGTCCTCTGACAAGGAGGGACTCAATGATGACATACCTTGGAGTCTGTTGACATAACACAGCATGAGTTGTGCATATATACTTTGGATATTGCTGTTGTAACAAATTAGATGATGTTCTGCCATATTCTTGAGTGTATTTTTATCGATATGAGCTATACTGACATTTATTTAGATCACACGTTAGACGATACCTCTCCCAATTGCCAGGGACACCTCTTTATCATGACCTCTTCCCCGGGTGTGTGTGACATCATAACTCTGTCTCCACCACGTGCCTTTCTAATAGAGGTGGAACGGTTACTTAGTGGTAGAACTGTTACCCATTGATAACTGGATACTTGTCCTGTACTTGACGACTTATTGATTTTTACCTTTTACACTCAATCCACATGGGGTCTTATTTACTCCTAGACATCGAGCTGTTGGTTATCAGACTCCTCACTATATTGGTTGCCTAGTACACGAGTTCTTGTCATTCCCTTACTTTCTCTACTTTTTTAGGTTCATTAAATACATCTATATGTAATTTGAGTGACCAGTTACCAACCATTATACAGCTTTTTGATTACAGAGACTTTGGGGACATCCTTATCAATTTACATCCAATGGGGATTCCAAAATTGGTACCCGGAAGTATGTGTTGACGCTCTAGTCTTTGTTCTACTCGCACAACCGGAAGTCCCGCCTCCTCTGCTGACCGGCCGGGTAATATCACTCGCACATGAGTGAGTTTGTACATTCACCCGGTTCCGGCAGAGTGTGGGGTAGGTCTACCGCGAGCGGACGGAGCGATACACGTGAGTAGTGATCACTGAGCATGGTAATGTGGGTTTGTTTGGCTGCCACTTTGATTTTATTACACGGAAGTGCTCCGCTTTGCCAGGAGTGTCCGTGAAGCAGAACCGGCTTCTTCTGTGTCCCGTATCCTCCGTTTTCACTCTCCTTGAGGTCTTACTCTCTGTGAGTTTGGGAATTAGAGAGGTGAGCCGAGAGAGTATTACCTCTCGGATAGCCTAAGGAGCGTATGGCGATACTTTATGGTCGTGTTTCCTATGCATCGCGCGCTCCTCTCTGAGCACACTTTACTGTCTCCTTTGCCCTCCTTGTTTGCTGGAGAGACCATGGGGTTGTGGTTGTCGCCCGCCAGTGCATTTCCCTTGACCTTTGGTGGGATTTATGACTGGAGTGCTCGGCACACTTCATTCCCTGAGGCTCGCCTGCATTCATTAAGTGGGATAAAACTGTGTATTCCAGGTGAGAGCCATTGTTTTCTCATAGGGATGCTCCCCTTTCGGGCTCCGCTTTGGCAATCTTCTACCTAGCCTATATTGATGTCCTTCTTCATACCTTATTAGGACACTGAACCCGACAGTGTTTACGCCTGCTGTGACACCTTGAGGCTTTGACATGACCCTATTTGGGTGAGTGTGCTGTTTTATAACGATCTTGTGCATATTCCTTGCTACTTTAAAAATATTTCTTCTTTAGATTTTGTTTATATTCGCCACTGGCATGATCACATACATCACTATGTGTGAAGCATGCTCATCATTCACAAATGTTTTTCCAGTGTTGCGACAACTTGGTTATACTCAAAAACCTGGTACGGAGTTTGAATTACAGACTATGACCTTGTTGAATGATGTTTTTAAATGTTTTTAAAACTTTACAATTTTTCTATCCTGCAGGCATTGAATTGGATCAACAGGTACCACTTTATAGGGTGCTGTATGGGTGGTCATTATATTGTGTACTGAACAGACCACCGACCATAAAGTGTAGATTATTTAAGATTCGGTCCTGAAGAATTGCCGTTAACTTAACAAAAGGCAAGAAACATGTTGACCTGAGTTTGAGCACACAACTCTGCAATCCTTGAGCAGACGCGTGCGTCTCTTACTGGTTTTTAATCAGGTTAGTGACCATTGTCATTAAAATAGTTTTGGATGGATCACTAATTCCTGTTTTAGACAGCACATACTACACACTTTTCACATCTACACTCATTAGGGCCCTCACTCGCACTTCACCCAACGGCTAAGAAAAAAGATCTCCGCAAAGAAGGCCCCATCACGGGTGCCGATCGGGTATTGCAGCGCCGACCCGATAAGGAGCAGACCCAGTGATGAAGCATGACACTTAGCTGGCTGGGTGTGTGAGGGTCTTTTTCTGAAAGGAGAAAAGATTTTCTTCGATCTTTATGAACACCCACCTTATTGTTTTTCACGTATCCAATGTTCTGTAGGATCTCTTTAGGAACAGCATACCTCTTCTTGTTGTAGTTCCGTGGGCCTGTATGCTGGACCTATTCAAGTGGCCCGTAGTCCCTCCTTTTTGTCTTATTGTTTGCACTGGTTTTTTCCCGTGGGACTGTATCTTCAGGTTACCAGGAGGTTACTATTGGTACCCCTGGCCCAGATCAGAAACTTTAGAATTAGTGTATTCTTGGTTTCTCTCTACATCCCTGCCCTTCCTAAACTTTGGTATGGATGATTACCAGGGACTTTCCTTTGGCGATGAAGTAGCAACAGATATTCTTAGGACACCATCTCTGCTAGGGACTGATGGCTATGCCGCCTCCGGCAGCCAGTCAGATGACTGGAGCGCCCTGTCCACCTTGAAACGCGAGTGGCTCAAGATAACTCTTCATGGAGCCATGATGACCGAATATTTACGGGCTAATATAGCTCCCAATGGCTTGATTGTCAGCAATTTTCCCCGCCTCTTCTTGGAGGACGTGGTTTTTAAAAGAGTGGTCCCTAGTAGCGTGGAAATGCACTAGGGACTGGCTCATTCTCATTATAAACACTGCTAAAAGGATAGCAGATGCCCTCTTGATTCGGATACAGACTGCAGAGGGAGCTATCAAAGTAATTGTCCAAACAACTGTGTATAAAAGTAAATTAGCAGAAATTAATGCAGAGATTGCAGACAATAGAGAATACCTCATGAAACAAAAGATTGGCAAACTTCAAAAGGACATTCAAAGGTTTGATAAGGAAAAGGTTTATCCTTACTTAAAGGCAGATTACACCGCATCTGGTGAAGGCTACTCGTCAGATGATAACTCGAACCAGTCACGGAGAGGTTCATCATCCAATAGTGATTCTAGTGGTGGTAGTTGGAATAATAAGAACTTAAGACACAATACACGCCCTATGTATCAATCGTATAATATGCCACCATATCAGGGACCTCAATTCTGGCAATATCCTATGTACCAACAGGGCCCCCGCCCCCCTTTTTTCAACCAATCAATGAACCCCCTTTTTTAGACAGAGGTTGGGGCAGAGGAAGAGGGCACAGAAGAGGGTACCAAAAAAGAGTACAGTGGAAGGAACAACCGACACGTCCAGTAGAGACGAGGAGCCAGACAAGGGGGAAGAGAAATTGATCATCAATCTCTCCCAGAGGGTCTTGACTTCAACAGAAGAAGGTGTTCTACAGAAAGGGCTAGGCTTTGTTCCAACCCCCAAAACTGACAAATTTCGCGATATATGCGAGTTACAAGGCTTTTTCCGCAAGGTACGGTTAAAAGCCTTCTTTGAAGATAAACCTTCTCCTGAAAAGGATGGGTCAGGATTACACAAACCCTCTACCTTTACTCCTCATAATGGAATGGTCCCTCCTGAAGTGTTGACCTTCGAACAGGCCGTTTTGAAAGATTTCAATAGGGGCATTTCTTCTACCCCATTTCATAACTTGTCATCTATTGAAATATCAGCCGTCAGGTCTTTGGCGGATGATCCTAGTATCACCATCAAACAGGCGGACAAGGGCGGAGCCACGGTCATTATGTCGGCTGTGGACTATGATATAGAATGCCAGCGACAGTTGAGCAATCGGAGATATTACACTCCGGTAAGAGAAGACCCTACCCCTCGATTGAATACCATCATCTCCTCTATGGTATTTTCAGCCGAGTCAGAAGGCTGGATCAACAAAAAAGAGGCAGAATTTCTGGTGACTACCGACCCGAAGATCCCATACTTCTATACCCTCCCCAAAATCCACAAAGGGGTTACCCCGGTCCCAGGTAGACCCATCGTCTCGGGTATCGGGTCCATTTTGGAACCTCTGTCGAGATTTTGCGATCACTTTCTCCAACCCCTAGTTAGGGATACCCCCTCGTTTGTTAAAGATACAACTGATGTCATACGAATACTTGAGGGGGTCCAACATCCAGAGGATATCAATTTTTTGTTGACACTGGATGTTGAGGCCCTTTATACTAATATCCCTCAAAGGGCAACGTTAGAAGTTGTGGAGGACTTGCTGTACCGAGAGGACTGGACTTCTCCAACTCCGGTAGCATTTATACTGGAGTGTGCCACTTTGGCACTTACTGAAATTTTTTTCGAATACAACAAACAACTATACCATCAAACGCAAGGCACTTCGATGGGGAGTACCTTTGCGCCCAGTCTGGCCTGTCTGTATATGGCAGCATTTGAGGAAAGGGAGATCCATCATCACAACAACCCATACTTAGCAAATGTCCTTGTATGGAAAAGGTATATCGACGACATCTTAGTCCTGTGGAAAGGGGATCGCACAACATGTGATGAATTCTGCGGTTGGATTAATACTCTTAATCCCTTCCTGAAATTTACGAGTACCATTTCTGAGACCAGTGTACCCTTTCTTGACCTACTGGTCAGGTTGGGTCATGACTGCATTACTACAACACTTTATCGTAAACCAACTGATAAAAACAGCTTGCTTCTATTTAGTAGTCATCACCCCAGAGCACTCAAACTGAACCTCCCATTCGGTCAATTCCTTCGGATAAGAAGGAATTGTAGCTCATTGGCTGACTACTACATCGAATCTGATACCTTGGCTCAAGCCTTGCGACAGAGGGATTATCCACAACATACTGTGTCACTCGCTCGTAAAAGAGCGAGAAATAACAATCGTGAAAGTCTGCTAGAGAATAGACACAGGGAACCTGACACCACGATTACATGTGTAACCACTTTCACTCCTGACTCAAATCGAGTGAGGAGCATTATTAAGAAACACTGGGGCATTCTGAACACAGGCATTTTAGATCTCCCCGAGCCCAGATTTGCGTTTAAACGCACAAGCAATTTGAAGGATATGCTCATACACACACGTCCCAAAACCCTTGCAACTAATGCTCAGAGAGGTTTATGGGATCTCCCTCCCGTAGTTGGACATTATTCTTGTGGGTCTTGCTCGGTTTGTCCTCTTACCAAGACTACTAAAGAAATGACATTTACTAATGGGGTAAAATGGGTCATGAAGAAACACACCAACTGCAACACCAATAACTGCATCTATGCTCTGACCTGTCCGTGCGAACTCCTATATATAGGGATGACGACAAGACCGGTTAAAATCCGCATGACTGAACACAGGAGTAATTTCAGATGTCATAGAACTAACACAAAAATGACTATGCATTTTGCAGATCACAAGCACCCCCTGACTCCTTTCGGTGGGTGGTTTTGGAAGCCCACCCCGGTATGCCCAATAACATGCTGTTCCGACTAGAACAGAGATGGGTCCTGAGGTTGTCCTCTGACAAGGAGGGACTCAATGATGACATACCTTGGAGTCTGTTGACATAACACAGCATGAGTTGTGCATATATACTTTGGATATTGCTGTTGTAACAAATTAGATGATGTTCTGCCATATTCTTGAGTGTATTTTTATCGATATGAGCTATACTGACATTTATTTAGATCACACGTTAGACGATACCTCTCCCAATTGCCAGGGACACCTCTTTATCATGACCTCTTCCCCGGGTGTGTGTGACATCATAACTCTGTCTCCACCACGTGCCTTTCTAATAGAGGTGGAACGGTTACTTAGTGGTAGAACTGTTACCCATTGATAACTGGATACTTGTCCTGTACTTGACGACTTATTGATTTTTACCTTTTACACTCAATCCACATGGGGTCTTATTTACTCCTAGACATCGAGCTGTTGGTTATCAGACTCCTCACTATATTGGTTGCCTAGTACACAAGTTCTTGGCATTCCCTTACTTTCTCTACTTTTTTAGGTTCATTAAATACATCTATATGTAATTTGAGTGACCAGTTACCAACCATTATACAGCTTTTTGATTACAGAGACTTTGGGGACATCCTTATCAATTTACATCCAATGGGGATTCCAAAATTGGTACCCGGAAGTATGTGTTGACGCTCTAGTCTTTGTTCTACTCGCACAACCGGAAGTCCCGCCTCCTCTGCTGACCGGCCGGGTAATATCACTCGCACATGAGTGAGTTTGTACATTCACCCGGTTCCGGCAGAGTGTGGGGTAGGTCTACCGCGAGCGGACGGAGCGATACACGTGAGTAGTGATCACTGAGCATGGTAATGTGGGTTCGTTTGGCTGCCACTTTGATTTTATTACACGGAAGTGCTCCGCTTTGCCAGGAGTGTCCGTGAAGCGGAACCGGCTTCTTCTGTGTCCCGTATCCTCCGTTTTCACTCTCCTTGAGGTCTTACTCTCTGTGAGTTTGGGAATTAGAGAGGTGAGCCGAGAGAGTATTACCTCTCGGATAGCCTAAGGAGCGTATGGCGATACTTTATGGTCGTGTTTCCTATGCATCGCGCGCTCCTCTCTGAGCACACTTTACTGTCTCCTTTGCCCTCCTTGTTTGCTGGAGAGACCATGGGGTTGTGGTTGTCGCCCGCCAGTGCATTTCCCTTGACCTTTGGTGGGATTTATGACTGGAGTGCTCGGCACACTTCATTCCCTGAGGCTCGCCTGCATTCATTAAGTGGGATAAAACTGTGTATTCCAGGTGAGAGCCATTGTTTTCTCATAGGGATGCTCCCCTTTCGGGCTCCGCTTTGGCAATCTTCTACCTAGCCTATATTGATGTCCTTCTTCATACCTTATTAGGACACTGAACCCGACAGTGTTTACGCCTGCTGTGACACCTTGAGGCTTTGACATGACCCTATTTGGGTGAGTGTGCTGTTTTATAACGATCTTGTGCATATTCCTTGCTACTTTAAAAATATTTCTTCTTTAGATTTTGTTTATATTCGCCACTGGCATGATCACATACATCACTATGTGTGAAGCATGCTCATCATTCACAAATGTTTTTCCAGTGTTGCGACAACTTGGTTATACTCAAAAACCTGGTACGGAGTTTGAATTACAGACTATGACCTTGTTGAATGATGTTTTTAAATGTTTTTAAAACTTTACAATTTTTCTATCCTGCAGGCATTGAATTGGATCAACAGGTACCACTTTATAGGGTGCTGTATGGGTGGTCATTATATTGTGTACTGAACAGACCACCGACCATAAAGTGTAGATTATTTAAGATTCGGTCCTGAAGAATTGCCGTTAACTTAACAAAAGGCAAGAAACATGTTGACCTGAGTTTGAGCACACAACTCTGCAATCCTTGAGCAGACGCGTGCGTCTCTTACTGGTTTTTAATCAGGTTAGTGACCATTGTCATTAAAATAGTTTTGGATGGATCACTAATTCCTGTTTTAGACAGCACATACTACACACTTTTCACATCTACACTCATTAGGGCCCTCACTCGCACTTCACCCAACGGCTAAGAAAAAAGATCTCCGCAAAGAAGGCCCCATCACGGGTGCCGATCGGGTATTGCAGCGCCGACCCGATAAGGAGCAGACCCAGTGATGAAGCATGACACTTAGCTGGCTGGGTGTGTGAGGGTCTTTTTCTGAAAGGAGAAAAGATTTTCTTCGATCTTTATGAACACCCACCTTATTGTTTTTCACGTATCCAATGTTCTGTAGGATCTCTTTAGGAACAGCATACCTCTTCTTGTTGTAGTTCCGTGGGCCTGTATGCTGGACCTATTCAAGTGGCCCGTAGTCCCTCCTTTTTGTCTTATTTAAGTACCAAATGAACACACCTCAACTCCACAGTCATGCAACTCATGACTCTGGGAATGCACACGTTACAAACTCACATACAACATGCCAAACAACATGCCCACCTACCAGACACAACAGCACAACTTACTGTGGTAACCTGGGCTAGCCATGTACACAAGCCATCAATGGCATGGCACCTCAGCCACACAATAGCAGAATGTGGGGAGAGGTGGGAACCAGGCCTGTGCGAAGGAGGCAAGTGACCCATGAATGAGAATGTACACAAATCCAAGTGTGGCGTGGATGTGCTGGCCAGACTGCAGTATGCAGACCACAGACATGTCCATGTCGACATATACTGCTGGTGTTTGGAGTGTAGTGGACAGTGGACGCAACCATGTCACCCCAGGCAGTGGGGAAGATTGCGGAAGTGTAGCTTGTACCGTCCACCCCTGTAAGCGTGAGCGGAGTGGGCTGGCCCGGCGTATGCCAGGCCAGCGTAGGGGGGTGAATAAAAATCCCGTTGCTCTGGGCGTGGTTCTGTTCCGGAATGGCCAACGTGTCTGCCAGGGTGGCACCTCTCAGCCCGCCACGAGGCCGACGCCGTGAGCGGCGGTGCCTGCGATACTGTGCGCCTGCTGCACCCCATGCCGCTGGTCCCCAGACCTGTCTTGGCCGCCCCTGCGCAACCAGGCCTCACTGCTCACCTGCCGACACTGGCGTGTGTCAAAGAGGGCCCACCACGTGCCGGGTCAAGCTCCAAGCCCGAGGCCCGCGACCTTGGCAGCCTCCTCAGACCATCACGGCCTCCGCAACACAGGCCCCCAGCACTCCTTTCTTGTTGACGTACTCCACCGCTGCCTCCGGCCTTCACTGCGGTCCAGTAGGTCACACATTTGGAACTGAGTCTTGATTTCATGAAGGCCGAGTTCATATGTTAATGGCAGCATTTATATCACTGTACTGCCTTCGATCTGGTGCCACCAACTCTGTGCATCGCAAGCCAACGACACGTGTCTGTGGGCCCTTTCTGACTACTGCCTTCGGCCTACACCGCGGTCAAGTAGGTCACACATTTGGAACTGAGTCTTGCTTTTTTCATGGCAGAGTTCATACCATTGTACAGGCCTCATCGCAGACTGCATCCCCTTTCAGCTCTGGTGCCACCAACTCTGTGCCCCGAAATTCATGGACACTCTCTGGTTGAACTTTGGTGGCATCTGAGTCTATGGCCTGGGGGTTGTTTTCAACATCATGTAGTTGATACTGACTTGGTGTTAAAAATGAGTCTGCTGCATTCATCTCCTCCATATTGCCTGTTTCTGCTTGGTTCTGCCCTCTGCATCATGCCCTGGAAGAACACCTTCCACTGTCCCCCGAAACACTCCGCGACATTCACCTTCGACATCGACGAGGACCCGCTCAGCTCTCCCGGCCCTACCTCAGTGCACCGCAAGTCACCGTCCCGTGGCGTTGTGCCTGTGCCGGCCGCAGTGCATCCGGGGCCACTAACTCTGTGCAGCTCAAGTCATGGACCCTGTCTGATTGAATATTGGATGGCCTCTGAGTCGATGGCCTGGGGGTCATCAACGCCATGTGTCTGTGGCCCTGCGCTGACCACTGCCTTCGGCCTCAACTGTGGTCCACCAGGGCTCACACATCAAATCGAGTCCTGACCTGCCCGGACGACGCATCACCACTGGCTGCACAGGCCACCACTGCCAGGACCACCTCCAACCAACAACTGCCAGAGTCGAAAAAGTCTTACAGCCAGGCTATCAGAGTTGCTCACACCTGTCTTGGATGCCATCATCAGCTTGATACCCTGCTCAGCAATTCAGGTGCCATTAACTCAGTGCACCACAACTCATGGACCATTTCTAATTGAGTTTTGTGCTGTGGACAGCTCACGCAGCAATGTCACCTCAGGCGGTGGGGAAGACCTGGGACGATGATGAGGAAGATGAGGCAGGTGTAACACACCCCACTGCAGCTGCAGCAGGATATCCCGAAGGGACACAATCCTAGACAATTTCTTCACATGTGCACGATCAGCTCTGGTGCCCCTACCTCAGTGCACTGCAACTTACGGACCCTTCTGATTGAATATTGGGTGACATCTGTACTTGCTCCGGCTACCACCATGATGTTTCGCAGTTGTTTGTGTCATATTGGTGTTTTCTGTTTCCGCTTTAATAATGATCACTGTTCAAGTTGTTGCCAGCACCAACCACTCCCTGAGGGCTGGCTTACACCCACCCCACACCCACCCAGCACAGGCGTCACTGGACATGTGACCCTGGTAATAAAAGGTGGCCGGGTGCACATGCCCATAGCCAGTTCAACTATCTAACTAAGTGTGTCTGTGTGGTCATTATGTATGCATGATGGGCCAGGGCCCTACCACATTACATTGTGCTGTGGACAGCGGACGCAAGGATGTCACCTCTGGCAGTGGGTAAGACCTTCGACATGTAGCTTTGTCGTCCCCCCTTTATACGTAAGAGGAGTGGACTGGGCCGGCGTACGCAAGTACAGCGTAGGTGTGTGAATGATTATCCCGGGGCTCTGGGCGTTTGTTCAGTACTGGAAATGTGCAAATGCGTTTGTCTCTGTCGCAGTGTGGGTGTCCGTTGGGGAGTGTAAGTGGTCCCTGATGGGAATTAGAAACCCACGTATGTAATCTAGTTCGGCTGCCATGAGGTCGAAACCCACCCGCACCTGTTCAGCCACCTCCTTCTGGCAGTCTAACACCTGGCCTTGGAATGCGATGTGTGCTTCTGTGAGGTGCTGGGAGCCAGCCGTGGTGGTGGGTGCTTCCTGCTGTGTGGTCTGTGCAGGGGGTGGGGTCTCCTCGATGCAGCTGGGCTGCCCTGCTCCTGGGGGTGGGTTGCCTAAGATGTCCATGAGCTGTTGTAGGGCATTGGTGTCGAAGGTGTGGAGGTCCTCTTCATCATCACTGATGTGTTGTCTGGTCTGCTCTGCAGGAGGTGTTGATTGTCCCTCTGCAATGTGAAGGGGAGATGCATTTTGACATTGTGTTGACATGTATGTTGACGCATTGTTCTAGTTTACATACAGACTGCATGACAATGTACATTGGGACTGTTTGGGAGGAGCTGACTATTTGATGCGGGACAGTGGAAATTTGAACTACATCACGGATGTGAGGTTGTACACGTACATTTTCATCTCACAGTTTCCTGCTATGCCAGATGTGATTGGCCAGTTTCTACGCACAAGCGGCACCAGTTGTGTCCTCTGTTCTGTAGTGAAAGTGTTGCACTTTGTACCACATTGTCGTCAATGTTGATGTGCTGTTATTGCTATGTGTGTGTGCTGCATTGTGAGAGAGTCGCCCCTGCAGCTGTGATTTTGCTGCCCCTTATCCCTTTGAGGCGGTGTGCCTTTGACTTCTGTGCTTCTACAGTGCTGAGATGTTGCGTACTTGGGTGAATTGGACACTTGGTCGAGTTGTGACTCTTGAGCATGGTTTGTCCGCAGATGTGTTGTTGATGTCAGGGGTTGTTTGTGCACATGGATGTGTCAGAGTGTGACCTGCTCCTTTCTGGATGTGGTCCATACTCAGTCACCTCAGTGTCGTGGCGTGCACCATGTCATGATAATTGGACTGCAGCCATGCTAATCGTTATGCAGTGTCACTTGCATTGTCAGTGTGGCTCACGGAACCACAGCTTTGCTGGGTTCAGCACATGTGTATGGGTTTGTTGTGAGATTAGTGATGTGTGGGGAGGGCCCCCTCCGGGCACATTGTCGACGGGGGCCTACTTGCTGTTTCTATGTGTGCTGCAGTATGCCAAGGAGATCAGGGTCATGATCCAGAGTCATTGTGGGTATGCAGTGTGCTCTACTTAATTGTGCATGTGTGCCATTGTGCCCATCTCCCCCCGTCCCGCCAGTCCCTGGTCGGTACTCACCCTGTTGATGTTGTGTCAGGTCATGTTAAGCAGTGTCCGGATCCACTACTCCTGGCACCGTATCCCGACTGATGACTGTGGCCACCATTTTCTCCATGACATCCAGCTCCTGGTGTGCTGCTGGCCCCCCACCTCCAATCTGCGTTGCTGCTTTCATGTTGGCATTGAGTTTCTTCTTGGTTTTGCCCTTCAAATCATTCCAGCGCCTCTTGACCTCTTCCATTGTCCTCCTCAACTCTGCAACTGCATTCACATGGTCCAAGATGGTCTGCCATGTTTGCGTCTTTGTTGCCAATGACACGTTGGAGGTGACGAACAGTTGTTGGTAGTGTTCTATCACCTCCGTAACGATGATCCTGTTTTCCTGCGGACTGAACCGGGTCTTCCTCTTCCTCTTCTCCTTGGCCTTCCCCGACCCCGAGGTTCCTTGCTGGTCGTCTGTGGGGCTTGTGGGGTTCGCGTTGTCCTCTGCACTCGGTCCGGGTGCATCCATGGTGCTACGCAGTTTCATTTTTTTTTTGTCTTTTTTTTCTGCTTTTATGGTGCATTTTCCCGCATGACGCGTGGGAATTGCAGGCCTGTCGCTGGTTATCGCTGATTTTTGTATCGCGATTTGAGGCATCGCAACTTTTTTCGCGTTCGTGTTTCGCATTTTTTCTGCATCGTGTTGATTTTAACGCGGTCATTTGGCGCGTTATAGTGAGACTATCGCATGGTGCCGCTGGGTTGAGAATACAACGTTAACATGGTGTTATTTTCCTGCGATGGACTGCGATGTGCAAAGTTGCGTTAAGCTACTTTTGCAATAATTATCACACGTTCTTGAGAATATCCCCCTGTGTTTATTCCTGTTCTAGATACTCTTGCTCAGTAATAACACTGTGTGTCAAACCAGTCAAGCCTCGGGGCAAAGTTTTCATGACCCTCTACATTGCTTGAATCAAATCCTGATGGTGACTCGAAAATCATAATAAGGTTGAAACACCATTCACACCACAGGCATTTAGATAAGGAGATTGTCTTCTAAATTAGGCGTGCTGGATGCACACATGTAATTTGGCTCCAACATCATTGTATGTCTTATATTGGTCTTTTGCCCTATCTTTATATAGCATCTCTTTAATACAGTCAATTTTCACTGTCGTCAAAGGAGCAACAATCACTATCTTGTATACAGTTTACGTATTAAATTAAAGAATAATTTGCGATTTCTCTGAAAAAAGTATCTAAATGGTTTGCGTGTATATTTTTTTAGAATTTATGACATTTGATGTACAGAGAAATGCAAATTAATTGTCTTAAAAATCGTTGATATTTTAATGAAAATTTCCCCAGTGAACCAATGTTCTGTAAGAGTGTGATTTCCACAGGCTCACGCTCGTTATAAGGTAACACGTGTCTTAATCGTATATATGAATGTAAATCGTGACTACACAGACGTCATAAAGGAAATGTAGTTGCTCAAAATGCACTTGGTTTGAGCAGTTGAAATTAATGTTTAAATATTTTGATAAACGGTTTGGCATTTCCAATAGGATTTCCTTACTGTGTCATGTTTGTGAATATGCCATCTATTAAACTATGCTCATCTGCCCATTCACTTAGAAAGCTTTTCAAATGTGACAAATATCTCAGTGAGATAATATTGAGCCGCAGAGTACATCATTCTGACACTTGTGTGAGTGGAGCAGCAAATGATTTAGGGACAGTCTGATTTATATCTCCCTGGGAGAAGGAAAATAAGAGTTAGAACTGGTGTACAAGAAAAAGAAACCTTTCGGTGAATACCTGTATGATGAACAAATATGTTTCAGACCGTGGATGTGTCTCTTGCACAGTACCACCCTGTCTTAACTAACAAAAAATGGAGGTCACTGAGAGTTTACAAGGAGAATAACAATAAAACAAGCATTTGCAATGCAATCGGTCTCGCCTTTGGGCCCTTATATGTATTTAGCTATGCAGCACATTAGCCTGGGTGCTGAAACATGAACCGTTCTTTAACATGGAGGGAAAGTAAGCACTAAACTGCGCGACACACCAGGTATGGGAACACATGGAAAGAAATATTGCCTTTCACCGGGAAATGGTATAGTCCAAAGCTCTGTTTTTAATATAAAATCAGGGCCTTCAGTGGTCATATCGCTGAAAATACAAGATTTGAAAAAAATATTATTGTCTACAGGTGCTCGTGGAAGACAATTTCTATGGACTGGAATCTAGAGAATGCTAAAGTGATTCTGGTATTTTACTGACCTCTGCCTGTTGCGTGAAGTTCGGTATTTCATGATTCGGGTGATAAATAGCTGGGAATCCTTAGATGAAAAGTCGTTCACCCCCAGAGGAGTGTTCACACGGGATCCAAAGCCAAGGGCCACTTGCTCTCTGGTGTTTGAGTCCGTAGAGTGATTTCTGTTCCCTGCTTTTGTCAGGACAAAAGCGTAGCAAACTAACCCCAAAGCACTACCTTCAAAGACACACATAAAATGAGATGGTTCGCATTCTGCCGAGATGTTGTGCAACCAACAAGTCAAAGATTTGGAGTTGGTTAGATAGTCAAGTAGGTTAAAGTGCCTACTGCAGAGATCTAATCATAACATGCATACTGTAGGGGGTCAAATCTGACAAAATACCTTAGTGGGTTAATGTGCATGCTGCAGATATCAGCAAGTAACCGGTAAGTCAGAGATGTCAGACTTCACTACGTAGCTCAGTGTGTTACTGTGTCTCCTGCAGAGAGCCTGTGTGTAAACCGCACGTAACTGGTGTCAGATATGGACCACGTGCTTCAATGGGTTAAAGCGCCTGTTGCAGAAATAAATATGTGCAACCTAAAGATTACAGGGTTGAAGGCCCACCGTGGCCACCTCAGCCTCTCATCCTCCCAATGGTGATAATAATAGTAAGCTGACAACACTGGATATTGTCGGTGCTTTGACTGCGCAGGCTGTCACTGTGGTGCAACGTTATGTAGACAAGTGCTGCATTGTCAGTGTCGAGAAGGGGACGTCCCTTCCCTGTCACAGCTCAACGCTCCAGTGGTTTTACGCTCCGCTCTGCTTCAATGCAGCAGCCAGCCAGGCTCTTCCGTCAGAGACATATGCAGGCGCCGCCGTGTTTGATTGTGTGTGGTGCGACGACCCCGTGAAGCGCTGACCCCCACTTCAACGGGCAGTCAGGTCGCTAGGTCGTTGTTATGTTATGGTGGGTTGAACATTGCATCGGGTGCGCTTATGTTCAGAGGGCGACACTGAAACAAACGGACATGTTGGACGACGGCAGTATGCAAAGAATAGGCGCTATAGTGCCGAAATATACAGCACACGTACATGTGGACACGTGTATACAGAACACCTAAACAGGCAATGTCGGGGAGACAACCATGCACACTTACAAGTGCAATGCCATACTATCAGAGTGTCCCACCTCAGGAACAGCCCAGTAGATAAATATGTACAGGCACATACCTATAGATGCACATACATATAATCTGAATACAGACATACGCATATAATCTGAATACAGACATACGTCTATTGATTCAAGTGTGCTCAGGCATGTAATGTAAATGCACATGTAGATTCATGCGCATTAATACCGACACACATGCACACAAGCATAAACACATCTGTATCCATGTTTGTACGCAAACACTTTTACGTAACCATGCACTTCCGGAAGATGCACGGGAACAATCAGATCAAGCACACAGGCTCCAGATACATATGCGCCTGCACGTTACTTTAAACATACATGTAAACCACCCCTCCCCCCACACAAATACATTGATTACACAATCAAGTACACAGGTACGCAGAAATAGAGATGCACATAAAACACACACGCACGTAAATACATGTAACCATTGTACATGTAAAGATCTAAAGCTATAAACATGCATGTACGCAGCCCTGCTTCAGACACAAGCATACATACCTGCACACGTGCAATGCACCCATGAACAGCCAGTGATTCTGCACAGGAGAGAAGCCCCAGGCAGAGACATGCAGAGAATAATTCAGCTGAAATCACTTCTCTGCTCTCTCCTGAATTGTGCCCCCAGGTAAGAAGAGAGGCGAGGGGCTGCCAGCAGCAGAAGAGACGCACACTTGGAAGAGACTCACGCTCTGGACAGACCGCTCACTCTGAAAAGATTGTGTAGATAGCAGAGTCTGGAGAGACCGCACGCATTTATGAACACACAGGCACACAACAAACGCGCACACACACCCGCACACCACACATACATGCACACAACACACACACACAACTTTAAACAAAGCAGATTGCTCAGTCTGCATATCAGGAACAGTTGAATGATGACACAAGTGTATATCACTTATTAAAAAGAAGCCGACCCGTGTGTCTGGTACAGCCCGCTTGCGCCCCTGTGTTTTGAGTGAAGTCTGCCTCCTTCCTGGATTCTATGCCACTCGCCGAGGCAGTGTGTATGTATCTGCTCTGAGTATTTCCTTTCACGCCAATATCTGAGGCTGGCAGAGCCGACAGCAGCGCAGCAGACAGCAGTATAAACTGCCAACTCAAGGGTAGTTACGAGGCGGCAGGAGAGTTGTGCTGAAGAAAAAAACCAGAATCAAGTCGGGCGCCATGTTTATTAAAGAAAACATGCTGCGCTCCTCCTGCATTGGGATGGGAGACGAGATGGGAGGCCCGGCAGCAGAGCTGTTAAGAGCTGTGCTTTTTTTAAAAAAAAGCACTGCGCATGCTGTGTTCATTAAAGAAAAGACGCTGCGCACCTCATGAAGCGGCCTGCATATTAAAGAAAAAAAGCATTGGCAACGCTAATCGGTCTCGCTCGTTTGTATAGTTGAGACCAGGTGGCAGAGGAAACAAGATGCGCGGCCGCCATTATTTAATATATTAATAATAAAAAAATGCAGGACTCAGAACACGCTCTGGGACAAAGTGGCCGTCCACAGCACTCCCCACATGCTGACTGGAAGGACACAGGGCACATCCCAGAGCAGAGGCAAGCCACCGCCCCCTGCCTTTCATAAAAAGAGCGAGACACTGTAGCTGCAGTCGGTGCCATGTTGGAAGGGCACAGCTTCCAGCTAGTGTCCTTAAATGGGAGGTTAATATCAATTGTTTCCTCTCTCTTTCCCCCGTATTTTTTGTAGCCAAACGGCAGGAAGAGCAAGCATCATGTGACTTAAAACATATCCCTTATTCTCACGGCTGCTCATGTAAAGCACTGTCATACAGGCGGGTCAAGTTTTCAATATATAAAATGGCAACAACAAAACAAAAGCAGTGTTGGGAGAGCGCTGCTCACTGGGGCCCTTACATTCCGATAAAAGACACCTAGATGCCCCCATTCAGCGATGCTCATAGACTGGTTGGGCTGCAACCATAATTGCAGCTCTGTGTATTCAATTGAAAACAAGCCCAATCGCCTTTTTTTAAAAAGCCCAAAATAAAGCAAATCCTACCAGAAAGAAGCTCAATTGCAGTGGACACCAAAAAGTTTTAAAAAGCTAATTAAATGCAATAAACAGAGCGGGACAGTGAGAACCACAGTGCCTGAGGCAGCACCAACACAACTGGGGGAGTAAAAGGATATGGGAAGGATGCTATATTTCCATGTAAGCAGCAATGGCAACGAAGCTGAACACAGGGAAACAGTAACAGACCAAGAGAAAAAATAGTCCCCCTTAGACCACATAAACACCCATAGCGGAATGAGACAGTAGTTAGTCCCTGCTGTATGGGAGGAACGAAGAGAGAAAGGAGGGACAAAGAGGCAGGACTGACCACTGGTAAGCAAGGATTTCTGAAGGACACTCAAACAAACAAATCAAAAGATGGGGGATGGCTTTAACCCAACATAAGAAATTACAATAGGTCTCGAATGCTCGACCTAAAAAGACTGCCATGCATGGCTGGTTCTAGTTTTTAAATGCAGCAATGCTGAGGGTATTTTCATCAAGACTATTGGAAATGTCAAGCCAAAGCTCTCTACGGTGAAGTATGTTATGTATAGTAAAGTTCTAGATACAAACCCTTTTAGAGACTCCAGATTTTGATTGATTGCATGCAAACACATGATTGGGCACTCATGGTATTTAGCACATGGAGACATATGTACCAAAGACACGCCTGGTCTGTACTTATTAGTCAAATTGTACAATTCATAATACTTATGTGGATGCTTACTTCTAAACAGTATCCATACTATTAATCCTGAAATGAAAATAATACAAAGAACAAAGTTCATTGTAAAGGGGGGCTAGCAGCTGAGGCTGCCGACCTTGGAATTGGATAATCAAGTTCGAAGAACCGGCCTTGGCTCAACACCCTGTGATTCTGGTCAAATTATTTACACTACCCGGCACTCAAAATCACAATTGTGTTACCTGATTCTCAGTTTGCGGTATATAAAACCGCTGGTAAAAAAAGGATACCGTTTATTGTAAACAAATTCGCTTCATAGAACACACGTTCTGGAGTACAAGTAGGGGGATATTCTCAAGAACGTGTGATAATTATCGCAACATTAGCTTAACGCAACTTTGCACATTGCAGTCTATCGCGGCAAAATAACGCTGCGTTAACGTTGTATTCTCAACACGGCGGTACCATGCTATAGTCTCACGCTAACGCGCAAAATGTCTGCGAAAACATTACCGGGACGGCGATGAAGATCCCAAACCCGAACACGAAAAAAGTTGCGATGGGCCCAACCACGATAAGACAATCAGTGAAAAGCAGCGCCAGGCCTGCAATTCACACACGTCAGGCGGGAAAAACCACTACAAAAGCACCAAAAAATAACACAAACAAAAAACAAACTACAGCGACGCACAATGGAGGCAGCCGGAGCAGTGACAGAGAACGGCCAGAACCCCACAAGCCCACCGGAGGAGCAGGCTGGTACCTCGGGGACAGGGAAGGGCAAGGAAAAGAAGAAGAGGAAGACGCGGTTCAGTCCGCAGGAAAACAAGATCCTGATCATGGAGGTGGTAGAACATCATCAACATCTGTTCGTCACCTCCACTGTGTCATTGGCAACTAGAAATGGAATATGGCAGTCCATCGTGGACAAGGTGAATGCAGTCGGAGTGCGGAGGAGGACAATGGACGAGGTCAAGAGGTGCTGGAATGACGTGAAGCGCAAGACCAAGCAGAAACTCGCCAACAACCAGAAGGCAGCAATGCAGACTGGAGGAAGGAGTCCAGCGCCACAGGAGGAGCTGGATGAGATGGAGGAAATGGTGTCCACAGTCATCAGTGGGGAGACGGTGGCAGGAGTTGGGGGACCGGACACTGCTCAACATGACCCGACACAACAGCAACAGGGTGAGTAATGACCAGGGACTGGGGGGACGGGGTGAGATGGGCACAATGGCACACATGCACAATGGAGTATAGCACACTGCACACCCACAATGACTCTGGATCATGTCCCTGAACCCCTTGGCACACTGCACCACACATAGCAACTGCACGTAGGCCCCCGTCGACTATGTACCCAGAGGAGTCCCTCCCACACATCACTCATCTCACTACCAACCCATGCACATGTGCTGAACCCAGCAAAGCTGCGGGTCCATGAGCCACACTGACAATTCAAGTGACACTGCATGATGATTAGCATGGCTGCAGTCCAATCACCATGACATAGTGCACGCCACCACACTGAGGTGGCGGAGTGTGGACCTCATCCATAAAGGAGCAGGTCACACTCTGACACATCCACCTGCACAGACAACCCCTGATGTCAACTACACATCTGCGGACAAACCATGCCCCAGAGTCCCAACTGCCACCAAGACCCAAATCCACCCTAGTCTGCAACATCTCAGCACTGTATGGGCACAGATGTCAAAGGCACACCGCCTGATAGGGACAAGGGGCAGCCAAATCAGAGCTGCAGGGGTGACCCCCCCAAAATGCAGCACACACACATGACATTCAGAGCACATCAGCATTGACAACAATGTGGTACAGACTGCAACACGTTAACAACAGGACAGAGGACACCACAGGTGCTGCCTGTGTGTAGAAACTTGCCAATCACATTTGGCATAGCAGGGTAATGTGAGATGTCAATGTACAGGCACAAACACATATCCGTGATGTTGTCGAAATGTCCACTGTCCCGCATCAAATAGGCAGCACCTCCTGGACAGCTACAATGTACATTGCCATGCAGTCTGTATGTGAATGCGTCAACACACATGTGAACACAATGTAATACTGCATCTCCCCTTCACATTGCAGAGGGAGCATCAACACCTCCTGCAGAGCAGCCCCAACAACTCTTCTCCGATGACGGGGAGGACACCTCCGACATCAACACCGAAGCCCTCCAAGACCTCATCGACTGCCCCGGCACCCCATCTCCAGGAGCAGGGCAGCTCAGCTACATCGAGGAGATCCCACCCCCTGCACAGACCACACAGTAGGACGCACCTACCACCCCGGCCGTCTCCCAGGACCCCCACGAACAACACATGGCCTTCCACCACCGTGTGTTGGAGGCTCAGGAGAAGATGGCCGATCAGGTGTGGGTGGGGTTCGACCTCATGGCAGCCAAACTTGATGCCATACATGGGTGTCTGATTCCCATCAGGGACCACATACAGTCCCTGACGGACACCCACAGTCCGCTCCATGCTCTCCAACGATCCATGGCTGACATCGCTGGAGTCATGATACTGAGACAAGAACAACTGTCCAGTCAGAGTGGCTCCAGCGATGTCAGCCGGGAGTTGGGGCAGATGCGGGGGCACATGGAGAACATGGAGCGGATGACGGCGGAAAGAATGGCTGCCACGGCTGCACACCAGCGAGTTGGGGCTGGGACCTTCCATGCCCTGCAGCACATCGTCATGGCATTGCTGCCTCAAGGCCTTGCGCAGATGAATGCTGCTGCTGCTTCTACCTCCACATCTCCGCCCCCTGATGAGTCAGTGCCTCGCAGTGTGGCAGGCAATTCACCTCCGGCCCCTGATGTGTCAGTGGCACACAGTGCGGCTGACATACCACCACCACCCACGTGTGAGGCACATGTGACATCAGAGAACGAAGATGCGGGTGAAGCAACCTTACTGGTACAGAGGAGGCAGTAGCATTCATCTCCACCATATGGCCTGTTTCTGCTTGGTCCTGCCCTTTGCATCATCAACTTCCACTGTCCCCCGATGCACTCTGCGACACTCACCTTGGGCCTCGACATGGACTGCCATATTCTGTTTGGTTGCCAATGACACAGCGATCAGACTGCAGACTGCACTCTTCCTCTTCTGTGGTACTTGTCACTCCCTGAAGGACTCTGGCTGGCCCTCCACGGGCCGAATATGTGAAGTGGGGTTTGCATGGCCCTGTACTGCTCCAGCTGCACCACTCCATTGGATGTGAATAAAACATTCTGATTCGCACAGATGTGTCATGTCTTTGATCATTCAAGTATGAAAGTATGGATGAATGTAGGGTCAGTGATTCCCCCTTACGTCCATGTTGCTCATTTTGTGGGACTTGCATCACAGGGTGCAACATTGTTGATTGCGGGCCGTGTGGCGCAGACACAGCAACAGAGACACACGCATCAGTTGGTTTCCTGTGCAGCCCAGATATGAACCACGCCCAGACCCAAGGGATATTTGTTCACACCCCTACTCTGGCCTGGCGTACACCAAGCCAGCCCACTCGGCTTATGTATAAAGGGGGACAACGACGCAACGTGTCCCAGTTCTTCCCCACTGCCTGAGGTGACATGGCTGCGTCCGCCTGCCATATGACGAGGCTCAATCAGATAGGGTCCATGACTTGCGTTGCACGGAGTCGGTGGCACCGGTTACACTGCGGCCGGCACGGGCCTACCGCCACGGGACGGTGACTTTCTGTGCACTGAGTTAGGGGCACCTAATGTGCTGAGCGGGTGTGCAGCCTGCGATGATGCAGTGTGCACTGATATGGTCTCTGCCATTGCAATATCAAGATCCAGAATCAAGTGTGCGACCTGGTGGACCGCGGTGCGTGGCGGCATGATGTGGAGGCTGCCAAGGTCGCGGGCCCCGGGCTTGGAGTTTGCACCGGCACGTGGTGGGCCCTCTTGGAGACACGGCGGTGGCAGAAGGTGAGCAGTGAGGCCTGTGTGCGCAGGGGCGGGCAATCCCCGCTGGGCGGCTGGAGGGGCTGGGGTGCAGCAGCCTGTGTGCGCAGGGGCGGCCAAGCGATGTTGCTGTGTGCAATGGTATGTACTCTGCCATCATTAGCTGTGGACTCTGTTTCAGATGAGGGACCTGGTGGACTGCAGTGTATACCGGCACGTGGTTGGAGACACACCGGTGGCAGCAGGTGAGCTGTGAGGCCTGGGTGCGCAGTGTCGGCACTGTCTCTCCCTGTCCCTCTCTTCCTTTCACTCTCTCTCTCTCCCTCTCTTTCTCTATCTTTCTCTCTCTCACTCTCCCTCTCTTTCTTTCACTGTCTCTCTCTCCCTCTGTTGCTCTCTCTCTCCTTCTCCCTCTCTCCCCCTTTCTCTCTCTCTCTTTCTCTCTCTCCCTCTCTTTCACTCTCTCTCCATTTCTTTCTCTCTCTCTCTCTCTCTCTCTGTCCCTTGTTGGGTGCATGACGCACCTTCTTATCTTCAATTTTGTCTTACAGGTTTTGACTTGCAGATTGTCCAGAGGAGACCCACCATGACTCTTCCACTTATTGATGTTGAGTTAAATTTGAATAAAATAATTATTTTCGGAATTCTAAGATGTATGAATGTTTTCCTTTTTCTGGCCACACATGAATGTTAATTGTTGTACTTGTGCGACATCAGGCAAATTGTTGTGTTCATGAATTTGTAAGGTAGATGTGAGATATCTTTGTCCGGGGGGGTGCCCGGGGTAGGGCCCCGGGGAGATCCGGGGGGGTGGGGGGCCTGGGTGTGGTGGCGGTGGATGTTGTGGCCCTCTTGGGGCTCCGAGCTGCATGATCAGTGGCTCCATGGCATCTGTTGTTCTTCAGGTGTGGCTCTGGGCTGGGCTCCCTTTCATGGTGCAGGTTGTCGTCCAACTTAACACCAGGTAGGAGCAGGTGTTAAATCCCTGCTGCTAACGCGCCTTATCGCATGTTTTTGATTTTTATCGCCGATCTGGCTGGTCGTTGAGAATGTTGCGCAGTGGTGTTTTCGCGGCTTTTTGCACAGGAACGCCTACACTGCATCTCATTGGCGTTAGTTGCCGGTGTCATCCGTGGCGATGTTTTTTGCGGCTGCTATCGCAGGAAAACTGGCGATATCGGCTGTTAGCACCAGCTTGTGAATAGGGCGATGAATCTATCGCCACTTTGGCTGCGATAAAGTGCCGCTAACTCGGCGATAAGTCCTTGAGAATATGCCCCGTAGTTGCTTAATAAACAAAACATTTTGATATGCTTTGCTGGTCTGTCATTCGGATGGAGAGCTTCAGACCAGCATTCCTTTGGTAAGGTAGGTATTTGAGTCTGTACACCGTCAGCAAGTCACCTTTTTGTGAGGATGCCAGGTGGGGGCCCCTGAGGTAGTGAGACCGAAGACACACATGACCACCGCAAATTGAGGGTGAACGGATACAAAGCTGTGACCCTGCACATGCAGGGTGAAGGGGTGAAGTATTTGTAGTGCTCTCCGGGTACTGGTACCACCCATCATCAACTCTTGTCATGAATCATGGGAAAGCAACAAGTTAACCAGAGACGATGCACCATTTCAAACAACTATCGTAACTGGCATCCCGAAAAATGCACGTCTCCTCCTCTGATCTGTAGATACTCGGTGGGAGCTGTCAGTCAATCAGATGTATATTTAGAGCAATCCAATTTATCAGCGCATTTTGAGAGTGGTAGACTTATTCAAACAGTAAACAAGAAATTGCACAGAGAATCTCTGGGGCATATTCACAAGAAATGGTGATAACTATCGCTAACGCTAGTTAGCGGCAGTTTCCTTATCGCCGCCTAACCCTGAAAATTATCGCCATGTTAGCGGCGTATTACCAAGCCGCCGCTACATGGCGATAGTATCAGGGTTAGGCGGTGAAAACTGCCGCTAACATTAGCGCGATGGCGATAGGAATTCCGGCGTTAGCGGGCGAAATCCAGCGACAGGCCCATTAGCGGCAAGAAAACTCACGTTAGTCAGCCAAACGTGAGCTTTCTTGTCTCTAATGCAAAAAATAGCCTTTCAGTCAACCCCCAATAGAAAATAGCCACAAAAAACAATAACATGCAGAATGGAGCAGCCAGGGCCAAGTGCAGCACACATCAACAACCCCTGCAAGCCAGCCAACATCCAGGATGACCGGGATGTGAGCCTTGATGCCTCGCTGGACCTGTGTCTGGAGCCTGGATGCCTTGCTGGACCTGCGTCTGGAGCCTGGATGCCTTGCCAGACCTGCATCTGGAGCCTTGATGCCTCGCTGGACCTGCGTCTGGAGCCTGGATGCCTCGCTGGACCTGCGTCTGGAGCCTGGATGCCTCACTGGACCTGCGTCTGGAGCCTGGATGCCTCGCTGGACCTGCGTCTGGATCCTGGATGCCTCACTGGACCTGCGTCTGGAGCCTGGATGCCTTGCTGGACCTACGTCTGGAGCCTGGATGCTTTGCTGGACCTGGAGCCTGGAGTGGGATGTGGAGGAGCTGTGGAGTTGATGAGCCGTGGCGGTAGACATTGAGGCGTGACGATCGCCCGTACCTGCTGGTGAAGTCTGGCAGTTCACATGGAGACACGTTGCTGACCTGTGTGAGAAGACCGCCTTGCGACCCTTGGAGCTGTCAATGGTAGAGGCGCTCCTGTGCACCAACGTGGTGAGTTCCGCATCGCATACTACGATCCACCACTACACCGGGGTGCACGAAGGGGATTACCAACGCTGTGTGCCGTCTCCCTGCATTACAGGCCCCATGATGTTGGACTGGCCGTATGCAGTGGAGGGTGAGGCCCCTGTGCTATGCCGAACTTGTGTGGCATTAGCGCTGCAACTTCAAGCCTAAGGGGCCCCTGCTGCGTCAACTGCATCAGGAGGTCCACCAGCGGACTATGATGTGACTGCTGTACCCAGCCTAGTGAAATCACACCGGGCTGAGGCTCCTGCTGGCTGAGTCGCAGATTTGTAGAGAGTGCAGTGGAGTGCGCCACGGTGTCTATGTCCAGGTAAGGAGAAGGTGGGACGCGTAGCGCAGGAGGGCCGGGGGGCGAGTCACTCAGGCATATCACACGTAGATGACGCACCCCCAGCGGCGGCACTACCGCAATGGTGGAAGAGCGTTGACCCACTGCCTCAAGCAGACGCAGGAGAGCAGGAGCTACGAAGACACCGGACCCGGCTTCGAGGTAAGACTTCCCTCATTGAAATATTTACAACACCCGCTCACACACACATCCCTGCATACACGTCCCATCCAGTATTCTTTCCGGCGTTTACCACCTCACAGCTGTCCGGCCCCCCCAGCACTTCTCAATGGCGGCTGTTGTGCGCACATGCACAGTGGGCGTACCAATCGTGTGCCAAAAGCACATATGTAGTTACGACGCATGACATAACATCGCATTCCATTCCAATGCATACTAATACTAGGCACATTGCAACAGTAGGGTAGGTGTTGCATAGCAGAGACATAAATATCACTATTCCCACGTCAGTGAGTGCAACCCAAAACTAACCTTTGCACCCCAAACCCAACCGTGAACCTTGGAATTCCTTTTTGAGCCCCCAAAACACACCCCAAATTTCATATTTTACCCCAAATTTCATATTTTACCCCAAAACACACCCCAATTTTCATATTTTACCCCAAAACACACCCCAATCTTCTTATTTTACATCCGAAACCCATACCCACCCGAAAAACTTTAAATTACCCCATTACTGACCTCACAATGCGTTGTAATCAAATGCAATGTAAAGGCACCTGCGTTGTCGGAGTTGCGTTGTTAACGATGTATTGCCTGCGTTGTAATGGTCATCTCCCGTGCCAAAGGCAACCAATAGGCTATGCCATTTGCGTCCGTCTGCCCCTGGACCTCGCTCAGCACCAAGAAGCCTTCCTCTTGGACACTCCACTGCTACAACGCCAGCACCCTCCTCGCCATCAACCCTGGATGCCACCTCGCCTGCCAGGACCAACCCCTGCTCCGGACCGGACATCGCCATCGCCATCGCCATCACTGACGGCTGCAGTATCACATGCAAGGAGCACCCCGACCATCAAGGAGGAGGCATTGCCATCACCTACAGAAGCAGACTCCGACTGACCACGCACTCTAATGACCCAAGGGTGACCATGGACCAGCTCAACTCCCAGATCCGGACCAAGACCAAGCACATCTTCTGCGGCACCCTCATGTGCAGGCCCCCCAGGCCATGGCCCCCCATTCTCCAATACCATTGTATACCTAATTGCACCCCAGGGTCTCCCATCCACCGACGACATCCTACTCAGCGAACTCAAGTTCCACCTGGACAACCCCAGTGACCAGGACACCACCCCCTCCTGGGGAAGGTCCCCTACATCAGACGCAAGCAGCAAGTCACCTCAACATGCCACATGGCAGGACGCACGGTCGAGCACGTCACCTCCGCCAGCGGGAACTTCAACTACAGCCTCAACACCGGACTCTCCTGGACTGACCATCATTGGTAACATTGCGTCTTCACCTTGCCCATAGGATGCCACCGCCATCATCGCACCCCCTCGCAGCTGGATCAAGGCCACCGAAGAACGTCTCGTCAACTCCCTCCGCACCAACACTCCACCAATGCTTCCAAACGATGACACAGCAGTGCGCAACCACCACTGATGGATCTTCAACAGTGCAGACATTCGGGCACCACCCATTAATGGCACTGCATCAGTACCTTCCGCCTGCCTGATGGCAGGCGTGAGGGTGACGCAGTGCCACAGGGATAGGCTGGCCCCATGCATTGCTGGAGTTGCGTCATGGTTGTGACATGACTGCAGCGATGCGTGTCTTTAGCGCATACAGATACGTCAGGATTCTTGACGTATCTGTCATTACTTGCGTCATGGAGCGCTGTCCAGTGAATACAGCGCATCCATGCTGTCGCAAGAAGGGCGTAGTGAGAAGTGTTGCAACGCTGTCTTCTCGCAGCAACACTTTTCATGACTGGGGCCCAGGAATGCGCACTAGCTTATTGATGGTGCGCATTCCTGCACTGTAGTTTTGTCGCAGGGCAGCGCTGCAACATTGCTGGCAGCGCTGTCCAGCACCACAACCTGCTGGGATGTGGCCCCAATTGTTGGCGATGTTATTAGCAGCCGCTATCGCCAGGAAGCTGTCGCTAACGGCTGTTAGCGACAGCTTGTGAATACGCCGATAGAAATATCGCCGCTTTAGCGGCAGAAAAGTGCCGCTAACGCGGCGATATCGCCTTTAGAATATGCCCCTCTGTCTTTACACAGCATTAAAATGACCTGTTTATTATGACAAACACTTTACATTTCTTTCCAACTTTTGGTAAACTTTACTCGAAGTTATTTGAAATTGTCCTTGGAAGTGAGTGTTATGATTATCAGCATTTATGAAACCCAACCCAGATGGATTTCTTGAAATTGGTACCAAAACGTGTTTGGTGTAGTGTATGATGCGATGCCCATCTAACGTTGGGAGAGGATGGAACTCTAGAAAGCAAATTAAGCAATGGGATCTATGGCTGGATAGAAGGAGCTCCGAAGAATTATATCTTCGTTTTACCATATCTTAATATGATCTGACATCTTGTCCCACAAGTTTTTAGAGGAATCTTCCTCAAAGCTGTACTTTGTCAGATAAAGTCTGCAGCCCTGTGGTAGATCATGCATAGGAACGAGGCTGGCAACATCGTCATATTGGTCCCTATTTTTAATAAATGTACGTTTATACTTTTTTGTTCAGAAATAACAATAATTAGTAAACACAGATCTGTCTTAAATTGTGTAAACATTATGCTATTCTGTCAACATAAACCTAACATTTAAACTTATTTGTTGAACACCAGTGGGACTTAAGAAGGTGGTCATCCTTCACCTGAAAGCAGAAACATATTTTTATAGTTTGAAATGGCTAGCCATCTTGGATAAAATCTGTTTTAGTCCTTGATCATACCTTGGATATGTGTGTTGCATAGTATTCCATCAGCATCGGTCATGGTTAACGAGGGAATGTGTGAGAGATTCCTCAGAGCTATTATAGAGACATGCCCTCTTTTTCTGTAGCCTTTCAAAGTAAGGAAACTTAAGAAAACAGAGTTTCAAACTCAACGATACTCTACCAAAGTGTCTTTCTTTATATATATGGTGGCCTTTTGTGTCTGGGCACATGGTGACCCTCTTAGGAAGAGGATTCACACGTGCTGCTTTCTTTTAGGCTTTGAGGTAAATCCTAGGAAATGTACTATCAATCTAGGTATGATGCCCAAAGGTTGACAGGATCTTTCTTCTCTTTTCCCATTCAAGTGGATAAGTAATGCATTAAAATATATGTGTGTGGCTACCCTTCCAACTTAGGTTTCCTACACTATCTAATTTGCTTACCCTTCAAATCCAGGATAAACAAAGTCCTTACCAGATGAAATTTGCTTTCTTCTATATGGTATGCCAGCATAGCTACTGTTATAATAATTACATCTCCCAGTCTTTTGCTGGGTGAAATTTATTTTAATAGTAGTCATGCATGATGTTACATTTTCAAGTGTCTTGTCTAAGGAAATCACTGACCTGCTATCGAGCTAGATGGTACTCAGGACTTGCCCATGTTAGCATGTCTATCACCCCGCCCACATTTCTAAAGGATACTCATTTTCTGACTCAATTTTGCACCATCTGGCTGTACAGCATGGCACATTTATCTGCTCTCTGTGACATAATGAATGAACAATGCTTGAAATGCACACATCGTAAGAAGGAATGGGTTGGGTTTGCCACCTATGTATTAAGTAATGGCTCATTAATTTTAAGTAAAAGAAATCCATATACTTTAAGACAATATGGTCTGCTGAATTAATTTTACAGTGACATGATTAGTAGATGCTGATGTACCATTGAGATAGCTAAACTCACCTTTCCAGAAGTATTTCAATCTTTCACAATGCTGGAACATTTTAGAATGGTCTGTTCCCACCTCCCCACAATGGAGCAGGCAGGAAAAGGGCTCCAACCGCAACCGTAAATCGGTTCAGTTTCTTAGGGGGTATAATACCCAAGACTGGGGGACATTAATTGCTGTCTTTATAAATAGCAGTTTGAGTCCTTTCTTGAGGGAGTGCAGCTTTTTTCCAATGCATCTCTATGCAAAAAAAAGACCTGCTCTCCCCAGTTAGTGATTATCAAAATATCCCTGCTATCCTTGATTAGGTCTTCTGCTTCACCATACATATTACACTGTTCAGAAGCCATGGCTCATCTGAAACCTTTAAACTGGATATTGGGCTTTATGATACACTCAGGGTTCATAATATGTATGTTGGTTTTATTTCTCAAAACTGCTCTTGCACTAACCTGAGCTTCAGCTAGCATGAAAATAAAACTATAGTATTATAAAAATTCAGTAACTATCAAATCCACAAATACTCACCCACTATCTTCATGAACTAAAATTTCAAGTTCAAAACCAGTTAGAGGGAATCTGCAATTTTCTCCCCATCTCTATCCATAGTTTAAAGATGCCTGGGATACTTTTGAAGTAGTTGTTTAAAAAAGTGAAGAAAAGCTAAATAGAAATCTCAAAAGGGGTGTTAGAAAAATAAACAGAGAGGTTCTCTATCTACCTTTAGGGAGCCATGAGATATTGCATCCAGGACAGTCACTAGCCCTGAAACAACGTTTGATTTGTGGTCTACCTCACCCACCATGGTGAACCCAACAAGACAATTTCTTATGATATATACGCACTCCTTGAAAAGCCTAGATAAAGCCATCTGTGGTGGGATTCAGTCTTTCCACAGAAAGACATGGGAATATTAATTTGTAGGTGCTAGAAATGGGGGTCTCTAGTTGGCAGAGTTAGGTACCTTTGACCAAGTAGGGACCATTGCTTCTAGTCAGGGTAAGGGGGCTACACTCCTAAATAACCCCTGCTCACCCCCTTGGTGGCTTGGCACGAGCAGGCAGGCTTATCTCAGAGGCAGTGTGTAAAGCATTTGGTGAACACATACAGTAATACAGTGAAAACACTACAATTGGACACCACACCAGTTTAGAAAAATAAGTAATCTTTAGCTAGACTTAACACAAGACCAAACGACAAAAATCCACAATGCAATACTCAAAAATATGACTTTTTCAGATGGTAGAAATAGCTTAGTTAAAATTAGATGGTAAATGCGTCACTTGGTTCTCAAAGTACCTGGGATGCGTCACGCAATGCAAACAAAAGGGTCTCAGGAGAGTTGATGCGCCGTTCCTTACACTCAGGGGAGTGGATGCATCGGTTCCTTACTGCAGCCCAGTGACGATGCGACAAGATGATGCCTCGATGCGATGAGACGATCCGGTGCGATGCGACAAGATGGCGTCTTTGATGCGATGCGACAACATAGATGCGATGCGTGCAAGCCTGACGGCCGTGCGGCGAAATCGATGAACTTTGGAGCCACGACAGGCCCTGCGACACGCTTCTCCGGTGATGCGACTGCAACCTCTGCGGTGGCGGCACGCTCCTCCGGTGATGCGACACGCTTCTTCGACGATGCGATGGCGAACAGCTGTGGCGGCGACACGCTTCTTCGGCGATGCGACGGCAACTGCTGTGGCGGCGTCACGCTTCTTCCTCGTTGCGTCGCGCTTCCAGCTCCCAGCGACATGCAGACACTAGAGGTACCCAGAACAACAGCAGGCACCTCTCTACAGGTAGAATTCCCAGCAAGGAAATTCAGGGGGAGCTGGTGGTGAAGTCTTGGTGTCCCTGTGACTTCAGACAGGAGGCAAGCTCAGTTTCAAGCCCTTGGAGATCTTCCTCAAGATGATAAAGTACACTAAGTTCTTTTTTCCCTTTCCTTGTAAATGAGTAACCACTGCAGGCCATCCCCAGACAGCAACCAGCACTGGGGCAGTCTCCTCCTTCAGCTTCCTTGGTTTCTCTCCTTGACAAAGGTCAGTAATGATTCCCAGAAGTGATCTAAAGTTCTGGGGTCTGGGCCCCAATATTTATACTGCAAAATCCTTTGTTCTCTGAAGGTAGAGAGTGTCTGTGCCCAGCCAAAACCAGTTCTGTCCTCCCTGGTGCAGCTTCCTGGCAGGAGGTGGAGACAGCATTGTTGAAAGCAGACCTGGCCCAGGTAGCTGAAAGGAGATCTCCTCCCCCGACTCTCTATTCTATGAGGGCTCAGGTCAATGAAAGGAAATCTCCGCCCCCTACTCTCTATTCTATGAGGGCTCCTATTCAGCCCAGCCCTGACCCATCAGACTGCTGGAGCCAAGGCCCTCTCCCGCCCCCTGTCACTCACAAACCAGACATGGAATACACAAACCTAGCAGAGGCATGCTGGATGGTTAGGCAAGAAAATACCTACTTTCTAAAAGTGGTATTTTCAAACACAGAATGTAAAAATCACCCACACTAAAGGATGTATTTTAACATTCTGAGTTCAGGCATACTAAACTTTATTTTCCTATCTTGTTCCTAGGGTCAGTTAGGATTATAAGATGTTATAATCAAACTGCCCATTCTGGCCTATGGGAACAGATAGCCTTGTAAAAGTGAAAAACAAAATTGGTAGTAATTCACTATTAGGACATGCTACACACATCAGGGCATGTCCTACCTTTTACATACAATGCACCCTGCCCTAGGGCCTACCTTAGGGGTGACTAATATTAGAACAGGGAAGGTTTAGGGACTGGCAAGTGGGTGCACTTGCCAAGTCGACATGGCAGTCCCAGACTGCACACAGGCTCTGAAATGGCAGGCCTGAGCCATACTTTACAAGCTGCTTCTGTGGGTGGCACAATCAGTGCTGCAAGTCCACCAGCAGCATTTGACTTACAGGCCCTGGGCACACATGGTGCACTGTACTAGGGTCTGACAAGTAAATCAATTAAGCCAATCATGGAGTCACTAATCCATTACACAATTTACAATAGGGAGCACTTGCACTTTGGCACTGAATAGCAGTGGCAAAGTGCCCAAAGCATCTAGACCAGCAAAAACATAGCAAAAACACAGAAGGCAACAGCAAAAAAATGGAAGGGAGACCCACGCCAATGGTGCCAGGTCTAACAGTAGGTATGGAAAAAAAACTTTTAGAAACAATTGACATTTTGATGTAGTTTACTCTGCCAATCAGACTTAGAGGCAAATCTCTCATATCTTATAACCTCATGACCTCTTAATAACACACAACTGGCTTGGAACAGATCTTCGATTACCTGTTAAACTAACCAACAAATAGCTTGTTTTTGAAGTCCCTCCTTCTAACTGGTTTTTTGATCCAATACACTACCTCAGGTTTGGTTGTATTAACAATATAGCTTACTACTGTTTTAAACTTATTCAGCTTTCGAGACAGAGGGCCCAATTTACAAAGGTAAACTTACACGTTTGGTCTAAAGTTAGACCAAAAGATCAAGTTTATGACTGGTAATTCATAAAGGGCATTTACGAGTAGTATCTTTACTTCCGCACTCGGGTGGATCTTTACATGCGGACGTAAAGATACTACTTGTAAATGCCCTTTGTGAATTCCAAAAGTCATAAACTCAGGCGTTTGGTCTAAGTTTAGACCAATCATCCAATTTTACCTTTGTGAATCGGGCACCGAGTAGGTAAACTTCACTCTTCTCCAGTCATTGCCAATAAATGATCTGCATGAAACTTGATCATATGCAAATTCTCTGAAGCTTCAGAGGGAACTACCAATATGCTTCATTAGCTGAATTACCAGGGGTTTTAAGTGCATCGTAACCAAGAGCTGGCAAAAGAAAAACCTCTGTTGTATTCCGCTGGAAATCTAAGCAGGGTCTGACAAAGAAGAATCTTTTCATGCCCTAGATGAGAGGGCATTTAAATGTGGCCAGATTCACAAAGATTCTGCCGTGACCTACTCTTGTAGTACTCCTAAACTACAGGAGTATACCATGAGTAAGCCAGGAGTAGTTCTTGTTCTTGTTTACTCCAGAAATGCAAGAGTAACACAGGAGTACTACAAGAGTAAGTCACACCTACTCACACACCAATTTTCATGAATGTGGCCCAGGGGATTCAGAGCTTCGGGAATGAGAGAGGGAACCCCTTCTGAAGCACTCAAATGTAGACCCAGTTGACCCAATCAAATGCTTTCTCAACATTGACTTGCATCAGTATCAATGTCAATCCTCCAAACCAAGAAATATACAAACATATCACAAGCTCCAGAATGTTAATCCCCATATTTTTGCTTGAAAAAGCTGAGCTGATCTGGGTGCAAAATCGGCTCAGAATCTTTTCAAGTCTAATAAGCAAAATACAAAATTCTTGGCAAATGTGAAATATAGAGACGGGCTCCATTCCTAGTTCTTAACTAGATTTCCAATGAAATTCTACACTAGTGTTCAATCCTTACACCCCTTGCCTATGGTTATGAAACAGCGTTAAGCCAAATCACATACCTGTAATATCTTAGTTACAAAGGAATGCACTTATCTCAGATCAAGATAAATCACATAGTAATTGGTTTGACTTTCATTGTATTATTAAGTTAGTTAGAAAATGTTCTTTCAAAGTCAATTCTATATGAGTATCTTTAAACAATCAATTCTTGTGCTCAAACGTTTTCTCAAAGAATATAACATGTGTTGCACTAACTTCTTAAGCCATAGCCAACACATATTTTGTCTTTCAGACTTCTTCAGGACTTTGTCTCATGAAATATTTGGAAAACTGTAATTTTTCAATGTGAATGCCTTCAAGAGAATATTTGACATCCAGTCATACCAATTTCACCTGTAGGATACCGCTCCCTTCCGATTTATTTTAGTTACTATGCTACTACTAAACGACACCCTATTAACTCATGCACTGTCATCTTCTAGCATAACAATACTTGACTAAATTATCAATAGAAGGCCCGGGTCATCACTTGAAGTCCGGCCTTTGAAAAAACACACTATCTTGTGCAAATAATTAGCATCAGTGGGGCACATAGTTGAATGTGACCTATGATGGTTCAGTTGTAGTGTAATAAGCAGGATCCTAAGGTGATTCTGTCATAATGCCTGTGCTGTTACTCCAAAACAGACCCGACCAGACCCAAATATCATTCAAGTCAAGTCAAGTCAAAATAATGTTATTTCGACAGACAAGGCCATAAACGTATTCACAAGATACATTAAAATTCGAATGGCTAAAACGAAGAATATTCACTCAAAAACACAATTTGTATATAAATACAACTTTTAATAAAAGTAGCAATTGAAATAAAATGTTGCATATAATTGGGGAAAGGCCCCTCAATCACAAGAAATATCAGCAGGGTATAATGAACAGTGCAATAAAGTGGATATAAAGGATCAAGCTGTCACAGGTGAAGGGGAAGGGCCTTCCTTCAAACCAGCCCCATTGCTCCCAGATATTTTGCAACTTCACAGGTGTATAATGGCCAGCAGTCAGTTCTAAGTATGTGTAGGGCAATACTATGCCTTTGTTTACCTAGGTGCCTACAAATATGCCATAGCCAACAAGAACGAACTCAGACATAAGCTGGACAAGCAAAAAGGGCGTGGGGAACAGTTCCTTAGGGAAGTTGCTCGCTGGACAAACTGGAGATTCCAGTCCCAGCCATTTAGAGGTAAATGATTTCCACAGTAAAGCTCCCACTCTAAATTAAAAGTACAACTTCCTGTCCATCGGCACAGTGTTATGTCTTAAAACTGCTCAAAGACACAAGAGAACTTAAAATCAAGAAACTTGCTTGACAAGGTAGCACTAGCAGCTTTACGGATATCAGACATTGTTTTTGCCCAATTGAGCTTTTTCAGAGACTCTTTTGAAGGAATGGGGCCACCCAACGTGTTCTCCTATAAGTCGAGCAGACCAATGGAGATAAGTGTCTTTTTGACGTGTTGGAGCCAGGGGATTTGTTAAAGTGGTCTGACTTAAGGGCATCCTGTAAGGCAGTGACATATTGAGTCTGCTCTAGGGTAGACCATAATCTCCTCCAATATAGCACTGGTCGCTATCTAATTTTAACTTCTACCCTTTTTACACCTATGTCCAATGACAAAGGGTATGATGTTGTGCTGGGGGGGTTCTCAAAATTGTATTCTCAGATCTAATCAGTTGTTGCCCTTTGAGAGGAGAGCCCAGTGCCTTTGCCTCATAGATCTGAAGGGCAGGTACTACGTGTTTACTGAAGGAGGCTCGATGCTCTTTGAAGATAATCTCAACTATCTGTCTGTGCTGAACAATCACATTACTAATTAAACTAAAGTGTACAATATCATTTAAGTACAGCAAGAACAGAGTTGGGGCCAATACGGAGCCCTGACGAACCCCTTTGGAAACCAGGATCTTCTTGGTCAGCTGATCCTGTGTGCCCCAGTTGATTCTGGCATAGTTATTTTCATGGAGGCGTATTACTATGGACAAAGGCAACATATAGATTGCCTTTACCATCTTCTAATAGATTAACAGGAAGCAATGGACTTGATCAATGTTAGATGCTCTTTTCTGAAACTCAGCCTGAAAGGGGCTTAGGGCATAATTTTCCTCAATTTCATCAATCCAGTCATGGATTTTGAAAAGTACACAGCGGGTAGAAACCTTTTGTATGTGGTCCATTAGGCTTATTGGCCTATACTTTACCGGCTGGGACCTGTCACACGTTTTGTAGATTGGGAGCACTACGGCGCCCTCCCAGGAATCAGGGGTGGGTGCTTCTTTAGTGATGGCATTACCAAGGGTAAGTACATCTTTAGACCATACTTCACTATTATGGAGGAATATTTCAGCTGGTATGCCATCCGGACCAGCAGCCCTACCTCTCATGATAGCGTTAAAGGATTGTAGAATATCCGATAAATCAAACATTGGTGTGGTGCTGCTTGGAGAAGTAATAGACAATGAAGGACCCCAAGTTGGAATCGCAGTACAATCGTGGTATAGGATCTTAAAATGATGAGACCACTCAGAGTAAGAAACATAATTGTAGGCTTAGGAGCTGTAGCATTACCACCCCGCAAGACCAGTGCCCACATTTTTGGAGAATCCTTAACAGAGGAGGCATCCTTAATGTCCCTCACCTTTGTTCATCCTACTCCCGTTTTACTTTGTCCAGACACTTATTATAGGCATTCCAAATAGCAGGAATTCAAGCAGAATCCTGAGCTTTGATGGCCTGCACCAGAGGACTTTTGATCTGAAGACATTCCATGTTATACTAAGAGGTGGGTTTATGGACAAATCATTCAGGATGGGTAACAGGAATTGTGAAGTTTGCTAGGATGTGTTAAAAAAAAGTGACTATGAAGGACACTAATATACTTGTGGCCCTCTTTGTTGTAGGGGACACCATGCATTTTAGAAAGCATCACTTGCAATTCCGACTTATGGTGGACAAAGTGACTGGGAGGGCTACTATTTGGCGCTATTTCAGCCGATGCATTTTAGTTGTGGGCTCAAAATCCATTATAAAAGAGGGGGGAAAGCGGTCTTCGGCTAGCACAGAGGGCTGACATGGAAAGGGACAAAAAATTGTGGTCGCTCTCTGCCCAAAATATCATTCATTATCTGTGGCCTTCCGGTTGTAAATGTGTAGGCAGATACACACTGTGATGCGTGTGGTAAATAAAGGATAGATAAATGGCAGACACAAATGCAAGATTAGCAATGACTTGGTGATGTTTTTGATGCAATTTCTTCATGGACTGCATTGTGTATGGGTTAATGGTGCATTTATGTTTGTTTACATGTTTATTTGAGTTGCTGATGGGCTTCTTTTATACTACAGCTACCCCTGACAAAGGGCTTTGTGCCCGAAATGCATTGGGTGAATGAATGACTGTACAGATATCCAGGATGTAAAGTGAATTCTAACATATTGCAGGATAAGGCCTGGATTGGCATTTCTTCAGCATTAACTGTTTGGAATCATGCTGCCTCCATGTGAACTTTGGAGCATTTGGGAATTAAAATGGATTACTTGGAGAAAAATGGAATTCCTTGGTTAATTCTTGTTGGCTTATGCCTACATAGCAGTGCAACTTTCATCTGGTGCGTGAAGGCACACTGGTCAATTATGTAGACACAAATGCAGAGCCAGATGGCCAACCGGGTCATATGTTTGTATCTGCACATTTTCCCAAAATATACCAGGTCTCGTGCATCCACTGTATGACCCTGGGTTTGACCTCATGGTCACAGGTTCAAATCCGGGCGGTTAAAAATGATCTCATAAATGTGAATAAACACATAAAGAAAATGCAAGATCTGCCATAAACGAATAATCCCATTGAATGGAATCTACGCTCTCAGCCGAATGATAGGCTGTGCCCTGACCAATATTCCCCTGCTTTCGCACCGTATTTAGACTGTTGATTCCCTTATGTATATCTGGGTCAGAATCATCCCCGGAGGTATCCGAGGGATCAGACATTGAAAAAAAGGGAAGGTCGCCAGAGTCATTCTCTTTCATTAAATCTGGCTCCACCGTTTTCTTTCTAGTTACTTTATCCCCTTTTTCAGGGGCAATCTCTGCGCTGTTTTCTCTTCTCTGCGCCTTTTGGGATGGGCCTCGAGAAGTGTTCCCTGTTCCAGCCTTTTCTGGCGACCTTCCCTTTTTTTCAATGTCTGATCCCTCGGATACCTCCGGGGATGATTCTGATCCAGATATACATAAGGGAATCAACAGTCTAAATACAGTGCGAAAGCAGGGGAATATTGGTCAGGGCACAGCCTATCATTCGGCTGAGAGCGTAGATTCCATTCAATGGGATTATTCGTTTATGGCAGAGACTGAAATGGTCAGTGGGACGCAAACCAACTCTGAAACTTCTGTGAAACCTAAGGATATCTCCCTGGTGGTTATCTATCAGACCATTATGGTCCATAGGGAGGAGACCCGCACAGAGAGTCTACGCACGCAAGGGGCTTGTCGCAAACTCCAGAATTCTGTACGGAGAATCGCGAAATCTTGTTCGGAGTTTGCTGTCAGGTTCAATGAGGCTGAGACCCGCATATCAAATCTAGAGGATGAGCTTGCGACGCAGAAGGCAACAACAGAGGCCCTTCGCTCTGCCAAGGATGACACCCTCTGGAAAGTCACTGATTTGGAAAATCGTCTCCGGCGCAATAATCTTCGAGTGCTGGATATTCCCGAGGGGGCCGAGGGGCAGGACACACGAAAATATATCATTGAACTTTTCTCTGAAGCCTTTCCCGGGCTAACCCAATGGGATTGGAGTCTGGAGATTCAGAGGGCACACAGATTCCCATTTGCTCAGCGCAATAGACCGGGCCAGAACTCTCCCAAACCAAGGGCGATTTTAATATCAGTAAACAACTTTCTGGCAAGAGAAGCAGTATACGATCTGGCACGCCCTAACAGAAAGAAAACCGGGAAGGGGATAGAGTTTTTTGTGCGCCCGGATTACTGCCCTCTAACTGTAGAAAAGAGATGGCAACTACGCCAACTCATTACACCATTTCATGACAAAGGGGCACAAGCCTTTTTGTTGAATCCGGCTAAACTCTAAATAATCCACAAAGAGCATGTCCGGTTTTTTACAGCTGAATCAGCTGCTAAAGAGTATTTGCAATCTTTGTAAGGGCGAGTCGCACACAGGGGGGACCCATGGGTCCCCCCTACACGTGCATGCACGGTGCGACCCGCATTGACGCGAACACGCTGTAGGGGGCGCCCTTGTTCGCGTCGTGCCCATTGAGTCAATGGGAGCCCGTGTACGCGTCGTACGACTGGCTCCCATTGACTTCAATGGGAGTTCGACCGAATCGAGTCCGATAGCATACGTGCGCATCGTACTCGTTCGGTCGGACTGCTAGGGTCCGATTCGGTCGGAAATCTCTCCGAGTCCGGCTCGGTCGGAGAGATTTCCGGCCTGAATCGGAATCGGCCCCTCTGTGTCTCCAAGCCTCTAGTCGGGATTGGGTGGGGGTGGGTCACGTCTCCGGATGGAGCTGTGTAGGGGAGAGGAGGGGGGATTGGGGGAAGTGGGTTGGTGGGGGGGCATTAGTAAAAATAATCCATGATGGTTTTGTGAAGAGAAACGAGAAAGTCAGCGGTTTTAGGTACATAGTCTATAGGTATAAAGATACAGGGAAAACAGATGGGGGATAGTGGTATTCTTCGTGGTATTCGGTTTTGCTCCCTGAATGTAAGCGGTTTGAATGATCGTAATAAGAGGCAACGGGTCGCGAATGAGCTACGGGTGCTTCAGACTGACCTGGTATGCATACAGGAAACTCATATTTCATGGGTTAATCGAAACTATTGGCGAAACTAGGTCTGACTGTATTAATCTGCACCGAGCAAACCACTACTACACGGGGAGTGGCAATTCTGGCTAAGAATCACATACAAGGGACAGGCAGAGCATTGGCAGACAAACAAGGGAGGTGGGCCATTGTGGAATGTATGATTGGTAGTCAGAAGTGCACTATATGTTCTATATATGGTTCGAATTTTGATGAGGCTTTAATAATTGAAGGGCTAAATGTGGAACTTGCATTATGGCCCACTCCTCTGATTGTGTGTGGCGACCTAAATATACACCTTGAGCATAATGCTCTACAGGATGATAGCAAACCCTACAAAGGGAGGAAACCGAGGGTATTTAAGGCGCTACAGTCCTTGTTGGATGATCACGGATTGGTGGATGCGTGGGCTACTCTCAGGGATCCGGATCCAGGCTATACCTTTTACTCATGTCCGCACCAGAAATTAGTAAGACTTGACTATTTTTTCTTATCGGGTCTTTTGCTTTCTGGAGCTAAAATACAGGTGTACCCACGGGTTTCTTCAGACCATGGACCCTTAGTGTTAAACCTTAGTATGCTCAGAACTGGAATCAAACCGCGTTCATTTTCTTTTGACAGGAAGTTATTATTAGATGAAAGCTATGTGGCTCATATGCAGGTTTGGGTTGAGCAGTTTTTCCTCATAAATCGTAATACTGCAGGGACTGGAGATGTATGGGATGCTTTTAAAGCGGGTTTTAGGGGGGAAACCCTTAGCTTCGGTTTATATAAACAAAAAGAACTGCGGGCAGTGTTACAGGAATTATACGCTGGTCTTACTGTAGCAGAAGAAAACTTATGCAGGGCATATGTGCGGGTCAGGAGATCACTGCTCTGCAAACGGAAGTAGCCCGGGGCAAGGCCAAAATAAATCTCCACTGGAGCAAAGAGATAGCCAAGAAATATTCTATTAATAGGAAATTAAACTATGAATATGGGGAGGCAACTGGGCGTAGTTTGGCACAGAGGCTTAGATCCAAAGAGGCGGCTCAGAGGATTAGCTCAGTGGTAGATTCTAGGGGCAATTCTATAGAAACTGATGTGGGGATCTTAAACGTGTTTCATGATTTTTATGAGGCACTCTATACTGGGGAGGGTTATGATACACAGGCTGGGGAATCCCTGCTACAGAACCTCAATGGTAAAAACTTGGATACGCAAGATGCAGAGTTACTAGAGGCCCCGATTACTATTGAGGAGTTGGAAAGAGCTATCAACAACTTAGCCTCGGGCAAGGCTGCAGGGCCCGATAAACTTCCACTTGAAATATATAAAAGTTTTTTCGGAGTATTAAAAATTGATATGCTAGCCACCTTTCAACAGGCCCAGGTTGGAGCTGCTCCCCGAACATGGGATGAGGCCAGCATTATTGTTTTTAAAAAAAGGATAAACCCGCTGAACAACCAGGCTCATACCGTCCCATTTCGCTTCTAAATTCAGATGGCAACATTTATGCCAAAATCCTAGTGACCCGGCTCGCCGAAGTAATAACCCCGTTGGTATCAATCCGGCAGCATGGGTTCATTCCCAAGAGGGGAACAATGAATCATATCAATAGGGTTGTAACTCTGTTAGACATCGCTAGTGCCACGGGGAGTGAATTCGGTTTGATTTTATTAGACGCCGAAAAGGCATTCGACCGGGTCGCTTGGGAGTTTTTATGGGCTCTTCTACGTTGTATGGGTTTTAAACAAAGCTTTATTACTGCCATACAAGTTTTATATCGTCGCCCAACGGCTAAGATCTGTATTATGGGCCTTGAATCTACCCCAGTATATATCACACGGGGAACAAGGCAGGGATGCCCCTGCTCTCCTTTGCTGTTCTCACTATATATAGATCCTTTTTTAAGAATGTTAGAACAAAGTGCAGAGATAGAGTCTGTAATTTGGAGGCAAGAGCACTATCGTGTGTTTGCATATGCAGACGATGTGGCAGTGGTAACGCCGAATCCTATTACAGCTATGCCAGAAATTGAGCAAGTGGAGTTAAAGTTTGGAGCCGCGTCAGGATACAAACTGAATGTGGCAAAGACACAAATTTTATGTTCTAACATTACTGTATTTGATGATCATCGAGTTTTGAGTGATGTAACTTATTTGGGGGTCACGCTGAGGACATGCTTAAAATCATTGGTGGAGGTCAATTGGTGTAATATTTTAGATGATGTTCGGAAGCAATTGGACCGGTGTGAATGTTTACATCTTTCACTCGTGGGACGATGCAATATTCTTAAAATGTTGATACTACCTAAAATTTTATATTTTTTTAGATCTGTACCATTGGAAATCCCTCGTGCCCAACTTGCAGCTTTACAGTCAATCTGTGCTAGATTTTTGTGGGCTCATGGCAAGCCCCGCAGAGCTATGCGCTATATGACCTTCCCTTGGGAGAAAGGCGGTTGGGCTGTGCCCGATTTTACTTTATATTACTTTGTATGTATGCTGCAGCATATGAATATACTTTTAACCGGGGCAGAACCAATTTGTACTGCCGAAGCCCCATCGATATATCAAATGTTGCTGGGCAGTGACGCTAAAAATCGTCTGTTTGTCAATTTAGAGCCAAGTTACTATAAGAGAACTAGGTTTAAGGTTTTAATCACTGCCTATAAGGTGTGGAAAGCTGTGCGAAAGTTTTATAGATTAAAGAGGGTATCTCAGTATACCCCATTTACAGCTACGACACTTCTTCCACCGATATTCTGGGACAGAATCATAGATAGATGGAGGATTAAAGGGATTCAATATATTGGAGATTTATATGCTAATGGGGAGCTGATGTCTTTTGAAATGCTAACTGATAAATTTCACCTTTCCAGGTTTGAATTTTTTAATATTTGCAAGTTCGCGATTATTTATGTAAACATCAATGGAATATTGAAGTTAACCCTGTGATTGAAGCCGTGAGGAAAAACGCACGTATTGGTATATTGTATAATTTACTGTTGGACACTAGGGACGGTGATTTAGAGATGCATAATGCAAAATGGGATAACAGGCTAGGGTGCTTGGGCACTCAGGTAGAAGCCTCCATTGAATTGGCGGGGAGACTGTTAATATCTGCTAATCTCCGGGCACAACATTACAAGACTGTGTTTAACCTTTATTATACCCCAGCCAAACTATCTAAATGGGGTGGGACAAATGATGGAAAATGTTTTCGCTGTGGAACAGAGGACGCTGACATTGTACACATTTTTTTTACATGTAGGCACCTAATCAATTTTTTCGGGCATACAGAGAAATTTTTGGCAGAAATTTTGGGGGGTCCACTCAGATTGTCAGCTGCTCATGTTCTGTTGGGGGTAGCTGAGAGAGAGGGTACTGATCAGCTGTCTTATAAATATCGGTATTTGTTGTTTTTAGCTACAGCTGTGGCTAGGTTGTGTATTGCCTCAATGTGGCTCCAGAAGGATGTACCAACTTTTGAATTTTGGAGGGCTAGATTTTTATCCATGTTTAATATAGAATATAGGGGCATATTAGCAAGACCCACGTTAAAATTATCGCCGTTTTAGCGGCAGGAAACTGCCGCTAAAACGGCGATAATGGGCTTGCTAATATGCGTTAGGGAATTCCAATAGAAGCCCAGGTTAGATGTCCTGCACATCTAACCTGGGCTTCTATTGGAATTCTATAACGCATATTAGCAAGCCCATTATCGCCGTTTTAGTGGCAGTTTCCTGCCGCTAAAACGGCGATAATTTTAACGTGGGTCTTGCTAATATGCCCCCTGGTTTATATGCACTGAAAGGTATTCGGAAAAAGAAATTAGGCATGGAGATTTGGGGGCCGGTGTTGTCCTACATAAGCCTGGGCGTAGTTCGCGAAGTAGCGCTACGCGAAGCTACGCAAAGTGCAGTTCGCACTACGCGAGCTACGCATAGCACTACGCGAACTGCGTAGTGCACTGTTCGCAATGATTGCACAGTTCCGGATGCTTGTCCGCACTGTGCAATCATTGAAAACGGCATCTTGCACAGTGCGAGCTGTCTTTTACTGCCGCTCGAGTAGATTTTTACTCGAGCGGCAGCTTTCTCAACGCGGACTGGTAGTTTCTCATCGCGAGCGGTCGCGAGCATACGCGACCACTCGCAATGAGAAACCTGACCTCCCCGCGTTGAGAATCTCGCCGGGAGGTTTATTTTCCACGCTCGCGATCAGCAACTTGATGTTGCTGATCGCGAACGAGGAAAAAGTCTCGCCGGGATGTCATTTTGCTTGCTCACGGTCGCCAACTTGACGTTGAGGACCGCGAGCAAGCAAAAAATGACCGCTGCACTACGCTACGCTACGCGTGTTTGCACTGTGCTACGTGCAATTCGCGTTGTGCGAAGTAGCGCAAACTTCGCAAACTACGCAAGCGTAGCGTAGTGCTTTGCCCAGGGTTAGTCCTACATGGATGAATGAGGTGTGAGTGGGGACGCATTTTTATGGTTTTACGCACATGCACTTTAAGGAATTCTCATGTATTGAGATTAACATTATATATTTATGTATTGTGAACTGTTTTTGTTTTTTTTTTACAAATTTATGTATTGTCTTTCTCTTCTTTTTTTTTTTCTACTGAATAATTTCTGTCTTAATGCATTATAATGTATTGGATTTATCATGGATGAAATAAAAAAAGAAAAAAAGAAAAAAAAGAAAATGCAAGATCTTAAAAAAATAACAAGAAGTTCAGAAAATAACTTTTATTAAAATAAATTCAAATAAAATTAACAGTATTCCTCAATCACCCCCACCATAACACAAACATAAAGGAAAAGTAACAAATTATGTCATGATTCAAACATGTTGAATTATATGTATTTATAAGGTAATAACTTTTAAAATAAAATCACTGCTCACTCATTCCCCTAATATAACTTATATACACATTCATAAAATTACTATAAAAATGACAGATAAGAATATTTGAAAATAGTAACCATGAAAAATATTTAATATACTCTTTAGAAGTAACAATACCCACCAAAAATCAAGCACTATTGATTAAAAAATTTTTACAAAATACTTTGCAAAAACATACATGCACTTATTTATATAAATGAAATCTATAAACATATACAAATAAATAATTAGAAAGAAGAAAAATTGATGCATTAAGCGATTATTATAAATACATATACTATTTCGGTTTACTATCCACCCAGTACTTCAATATTCCCAATAGCACAACATATAAACAACTTAAAATAATTATTTTTCATTTAAATAAATAAACACTAATAAATAGTAATCAATTACCATTAATTAATAAGTATTTTACAAAACAGTACCCACCAAACCTCTGATAAAACCCTAAACCTGAAATTAAAATCAAAGAAGGACATAACATATTTATTAAGCAAGCAAACAATAAATACCAAATAAAACTATATCAAATAAATTATTTAAAAATAATTAATATATCATTAATAAAAACATATTTTTCACAATGACATAAAGAATTAAATAAAGCACAATCCAATATAATAAAACAACATCATAAAAATGATATTATAGTAAACAAATATGTGAAAATTCTATATTATTGGATGAAAGAAAAAAAAATATACCTTTGATATTTTGGTTCACCGTATTTTAGTAAACACTATATTTTGTTCATGAAAATATGGTCAAAGAATACTTTTGAGTCTAATTTTAGAGGAACACTCTTGCATGAGTTTTCCTTCTTTAGTAAAGATGGTAGCAGTCTAGCAAAAAATGTATTTTTCAGGAATGAATCTAATTTAGAATCTATCCTTTTGAATGACTTTAAAAGTGACAATAAAAAAGGCATTTCCTGTACAACCAGTAACAGGATTTACTGGCTCAATCAAGAAATGCAAGTTATGCGGGGTGTTGTCTGGGCTCGATTCAAATTGGTGCACTACCGTTGAGCTCCGGTCCATAAAGCCCGTTACTAGGAAATATCTGTGGCCTCCCTGGGCACCAACACCCTGCTACACCACTGAGAAGGTGTGTAAGATAGAGTGAGCCAATAAAATACTGGAGGGGTGATATGAAGATCCCAAGCCATACCAGTGGCCTCCAGCGGGCCTGATAGAGTGTAAGAGCAGGGTAATATCTGCATCCTCATCCTAAGCTTTCAGTGGCCTCGGTCGAGTGTGGGAGCAAGATGACAACAACGCAACAACGCTGAGCTCACACAGTGGCTTGAGTGTGGTGAGCTTCCCTGTAAGTGTGGCCTGCAGTGAGTACCTCTGTTGCAGGCGCACCTCCCTCATGACACAGTGGGGACTTGATCCTCATATAAACACCCATGGGTAGCCACCCACCTTATCCCACCTGCTTCGGTATTAGGAGCTAACTATTCTCTAGGTATTGTGTGAATCTGAGACTGCCAGCTCATAGACGGGGCAAAGCTGTGCTGCACCTGGGAAGCTTACATGGTGAGGGAGAAAAACTGAACCCGCCAACCAGTAAAGGTGGGGCAATCCAGACATTATTCCATAACATTACACTGCAAGTCTTGAACACAGGGGTTTTGACCCTGGAGGTGGAAAAGGCCGTCTGTATCGTTGGAGAAGAAGAGTCCTCCAATACACAATGATATTTCCGACCAAATTCAGAGTGGTTGATGAAGACAAAACATGGTTCTTTATCACCCCTGAGGAGGCAAGAGACTGAATGGAAGCAAAACACCAGAAACATAAAGACTCAAAGACTTGGGTCACCACCAGAGACTGAGCTGACATGAGTGAGGTGGAGATGGAAGCACTGAATACACCGTGGGGAACCATGGGTGGCAACGAGTGCCTAGAAGTGTCGGAGACAGGAGGATAATAATTGTTTTATTTTATTGAGCTTAGCCGAGGCTAGAAACAAGCACAACCCCAACACCTGTTGAGCTAACAGAAATTGCGCCAGGGAATTCAAGTTTAGAGGGGGAGGACAACAGAGTCTTGAGCATTGTCTATTAGTTTCAAACCCACAGCATGAAGCAGTAGAGGAGGGTCAGGATGTTTATGGGTTTTGAATGGTTTGAAGGCCAATAAAATAGGACGTACAACTACAATCAAAGATACTGTAGCATTTATATAAGCTACCAACTGTCCAGGAGGACAGCAATAGTGAAATCAAGTAGATCCTGAGAACGTGGTCTTTCTTTTATCTTCTACCATGTGAATAATCTATGCAATTGACTGAAGATGGGTATATTAACAACATTGTTAGCCAGGCATAATTAAGTTCTTGCACTATTACAAGAAACTCGTATGGTGGGTAATAGGTGTGAATTCCTGGGTAGAGGGAGATATACAGTTCTTGTTCACTTTGGTTTCATTTTGAGCTTCCGAAGGATGGGGATTTTAGAGCAAAACCTGTTCCCACCCGCAGTCACACAAACATGGCTGGGCCCCCAGATGGCTTTTGTGCAGCGATTGGAAGGAAATAGAATGGACTCAGGGTCACAATCACCTCCTGGTATTTCCCACTAAGCCTACATATGACTACGTTGGAGGCACTTGGGAAATGGCTTACACTTGCTCTAAATGCCCTATTAATCATAAGGGGTGAATATCAGAGCAATACATGCATGAGCAAGAGGGACAGGAGACTCATAAATTTAATTACTGCTGTGGACATTATACATCTCTGGAGGGAAGAACATTCAACCCTACACCAGTACTCATACACTTTCGAAGCTGTGATTATTTGTTTGTCTTCAAGACCCAGAGAAAACTGTACCATCACACCAAATACCTACCAAGGGGCCTCGCAGATCATTTTCAGTTAACCACTAACCTCATCAGACCAGGACAGAAGAGAAGAGGGCTCGGGAGATTAGATCTGTGGGAACTCACCTGCTGGGAGATGAGAAAACATCTAATAGAGGTCACCGACCTATATTTCCAGTAAAACAAAGGGTCGTGTGATAGCCCACACGACCATGAAATGAAGGGAACTCATAGCACTAAAGGAACATTTGGGACAGCTAAAAGCAGATTAAATTCACATACAGGAAACTGAGAGGGCCACCAAATAGTCATAGCCTTGGAAGAATACAAATCACTAGCTGAAAATGAGGCTGAACATACTTTTGTGTGAAACAACATAGGCTTTAGGAAAAGGGTAACAAGACAGGGAAAATGTAGGCTTGGCTTGCAGGGAGGGAGGAGAGTCAATGGTGGGAGTGTAAAATCCAGACCGATTGGGGAATATGGTAGAATCAGCTGAAGACATAGTACATGTGTTTAGAATATATCTTGATAGGCTATACAGCTCTCAGCCGCACATCAGAGGGGAGGACCTGCAAGAGTTTGTCAGGGGGGATCCAACTCCACAGCCCAAGCAAGACAATAAAATACAGCTTGACCATTGTTTGGGGGAGGACAAATTACGTGTGACCCTAACATAGATGCGCAGTGGGAAAACAGCAGGACTGAATGGATTTCCATGGGAATTCTTTAAATGTGTGAGAGGAAAACTGGGAACACAACTACAAGACATGTTTGAGGAGGCAAAGGTGGAAGGTATTCTACACAAAGAACTGAGAATTGCAACAGTAGTGATTACATACAAATTGGGTAGGTTGGTAGAGGAGTGTGCATTGTATAGGCCCATCTCACTGTTGAATGTCGAGGCAAAACGTCTAGCTAAAGTATTAGCGTATTGCCTTAACCCTCTCTTTCAAAATGTATTGCTCTAGATCAGTTGACGTCTATGCCACACTTGCCAACGATTATTGGATGTTCGATGAGTCACAAGGAGATTAAGGAACTGGTCATACATACTGGCATAGGATGCATAAAAGGCCTTTGACTCACTGAAATGGCCATATCTACATGCCATCCTAAGGAAGGTGGGAGTCAGACCACAAATCCTGCAATGGGTACGGTTATTATACAAAGACCAAATCACTTATGTTAGGGTTAACAGAAAATGTTTGCCCAAGTTTCCGTTGGGACAGGGACATGCCAGGCATGTCCTCTCTCCCTGTTGCTTTTCGCATTGGATCTCAATTCACTAGTTGAATGGATGAAGAAGGATGCGCTTGTGAGGGATGTCCATTGGGCTCCTGATGCAAGGAGGTGATATCCCTCTACCCAAATGACTTGATCCTACACTTAACAGACCCTGACCACTCTCTTTATAGAATAATAGAAATACTCCAGATTTTTGGGAGTTTTCTGCTCTCAAAGTTAAGTGGCACATGTCAGAACCATTTTCAATCACCCTGTGGTGTGGAAAAGGACAGCTGATTGAGAAATTCCCTTGCGGGTTTTGCCTGAGGGGGTCATCTATCTTGGGATGTATATTACAGCACACCCATAAAAATTTCAAAGGCGAAATTTAGGCAGACTGCCACTGACACTTATGGGTAGGGTAGCTCACTATAAGATGATCACTCACACTCTGGCATGGCCAAATGACCACAGTTGGCACATTGTTCTTTTAAGCACTGTTTTTACCTAAATCTTTGAAACTACATATTTCCTATTCTACTAGTTGGATATTGTTTGCTTTGGTCTCAAATAATTTATTAAAATATTCTCTATTTCTCTAAATTAGTGTGGGATTCCTTTTGTGTGGTGTCTTCACTTTATTACTGTTTGAAGTGATGCATAAATACTTTACCGTTACCTCTACGTTAAGCCTGATTGCTTTCGTGTCAAACTACCAGAGGGTTGAAAACAAGTTAATGTGGGGTTTGCTTGTGTTTCACTCTGACAAGAACTATAGTTGCTGCTTGAGTAGGATTTTAACCCCTTCAGCCAGTAACCCAATTTCTTATAGAGTGTCAATGTGTGGATAGGCATTATCATAACATATTTAACCCAAGGAAGGTCTATTTGAGGGAATGATATCAAAGACACTTCTACAGATAAGGGAAAAATATCAACAGCAAAGAATTGTTGTTTGTTTCTAACCATAGACTACTGGTAAGACATCATCTAGAGTACTGTATTCTGATAAAATACAGTAAAAACAAAAAAACATGCATACAAAATAATGAGGGCTAGTAAAATGAGCAAGGTTTCCATCTCTTTTTTTTAGGGTTTCATGGACATGGACATTTTAGAAGTGCGGATGGTGGCAATATGGCTATTGAACTGGGCAAACTGTAAGGATATTTGGAAGAAGATCAAGAGCTCATAAAATGAGACTCACCAGACGACTTTCTTGACAGATATATTGGTTACTGCAAAGAAGAACGTTCTGCAGGGGGTGTATGGGGCAAAGTAAGTGGCACATTTAAAAAAATATTGACCCACTTAGGTGACCAATCAGAGTACGAAATTTGGGACTCATGTCCACTGTCCAGCAGCAGACATGATGTTGGCAAATTGGTTGGGCCGTGAGTTGAATATCAGCTATTCATATCAGTGGGTCAGAGTACACATACTATTTAAGATGAGCAGCCTTCCCAGAGGCAGAAGCAAGTGACCCATCTTTTGTATTCTGGTAGTAGCCTGGTTCTGATGACAGTGTTCCTTCTCGTCTCTACAAAGCCAATTTTCTTTGCAGACACAGTGCTAATCATTGCAAATGATTGAATATTGTCGTGGCTTTATGAATGTCTTCTGCTTCATTTATTTGAGGAATCTGTCAATCAAGTGCTGCTTCGATAGAGGGTGGAACCTGTTCATTTATGAGAGTGTCAGTGGAATTTCACTTTGACTTTGCTGACTACAGGGGAAGCTGAACCGAACTTGTTTGCAAGATAAGGAAGCTCTTTCCTTTTTTCCCCACGTTTCTGAAACAATCAAACAGTGCAGAAAGTTGAGTTCAATCCAGATTATGTTATGGGCCACTGCAGTCTTTGCAATAGCCATTTAATGATCCGGCAAAGTAAGCAAAAACAATTCTGCCCTCAAATGACTATAATGTAAATTACAGAAGGTACAGCTTGATTTCTGTCTGACAGCAAGAGTAACGTAAGAAAAGAGATTCTTTTGAAGCATGATTTGTTTTTATTTATATGTATGTAATATCGAACACAACCATTTAACCAACAGTGAATTAGAATTACAACCCCAAAAAGAAGAGCATATGGGTTACTATAAGACGGAAATTTCGTCATTAAACGCCACTGTTTTGTCTTCTATGTGTTTTTTTTTTCAATGTGCAAATTATTCCAGGAAATTATATTGATGTACTCCTTTTGCTACGGACGTCCCCTCAACAGTGAAATTCATCATTCTATAGCACTTATAAGTGCACGCCGTCAGTTTTCAGCTGGAGGTTTCGAAAGCAAACCTAGCAATTTTTTGACATGTTTTTTTCCTGGGATGGAGAACCTGGGGGCATATTAGGAAGACCGGCGATAAAATTATCGACGTTTTAGCGGCCGGAAACTGCCGCTAAAACGGCGATAATGGGCTTGCTAATATGCGTTATGGAATTCCAATAGAAGCCCAGGTTAGATGTCCTGCACATCTAACCTGGGCTTCTATTGGAATTCTATAACGCATATTAGCATGCCCATTATCGCCGTTCTAGCGGCAGTTTCCTGCCGCTAAAACGGCGATAATTTTAACGTGGGTCTTGCTAATATGCCCCCAAATTTGTTAATCATCCTTATTTCGAAGGGGTCTGTTTTATTCGGGCCTGGTTTGTGTGTCAGATACTTGTTTTAAGATACATTTTAGCACTAAAGGCCAGTAAACTGCAAGTTGATGTCTGGCTAGAGCAGAGTCAACTTAATTTGCCTCATTGTTTAACAGTACATTCAGCCTTCAACTAATCACAAGTGGACAATAAAGCAGTGCCTGATAAACATAGGGGCCTATTAGCAATAACCTGCGATAATTATCGCTAAGCGCAGTTAGCGCTAGGATAATTATCACCGGCTATCGCAGGTTTCTATCGCGGAGATAGCGTGCTATCAGCAACGCTTATCTCCAAAGCGATAGAAACCCTGGAGAACAGTGTGAATATCTCTTGAAAACAAGCGATATTCGCACTGTGACCAGTGTTAGCTTGGTAATAGGGCGAGGGGATTTAGCCATGTAATCCACCTCCCATTGGATTACATGGCTAAGTCAGGTTTGGACCAGGCGTTAACAAACAAGCGCTAAACGTGTTTAGCGCTGGTTCGTTAATCACCTCCCCTGCCTCGCTAATAGGCGATAGCGACCTTAGCGACTGTTTCCAGTCGCTTTTAGGTTGGGAACGCCTACTTTGCATGCCATTAGCGATAAATTTCGCTGGCATGCAAAGCGGCACCCAACCCGGTCGCTATCGCCTAAAAGCTGTCGCTAACAGCAGTTAGCGACAGCTTGCTAATAGGGCGATTGAATTATCGCCGCTTTAGCGGGAAAAAGTCCCGCTAAAGCGGCGATAATCACGTTGCTAATATGCCCCATAATTTTTTATTTGAATGTTTTGTCGGCGAGTTGTTAAGGCTGTGTGCAGTGGATTTCTTGAAGTATGCTGCTTGGTACTTAGAATGTAAATGTACCTGGACACAATATTTTTCCATTTTCAGTGGGATGCAAGCATTACATTAACATAGATTACCATATTTCTGCGTTTTTAATGCTTACACGTATTCAACTACACAAATAAAAGTCGTTATAAATTAATCTCCTGTCACTTTCCATCACTTATTCTGATTCAATGATTCAAGAGGTATAGAATAATTCTGCATTTACATTCAGATTGCTATTTTTGGTGCTCTTTCTCTTGCGTACCTTTTCTTTTTTTGCTCATTATTTATACCATTGGTTACATTTTCCTGTGTCAGAAAACGCAATCTGTGTCGAAAAGATAGTGCTGTGCACTAAAGCAGAATATTGTTACCATTACGTGTAACAAGGTTAAACCAGGTAGCATGGGGGAGATAAACAGGTTAAGAAATAGCCGAGGAAGAATATCGGGGCATATTAGCAAGACCCACGTTAAAATTATCGCCGTTTTAGCGGCAAGAAACTGCCGCTAAAACGGCGATAATGGGCTTGCTAATATGCGTTGTAGAATTCCAATAGAAGCCCAGGTTAGATGTGCAGGACATCTAACCTGGGCTTCTATTGGAATTCCATAACGCATATTAGCAAGCCCATTATCGCCGTTTTAGCGGCAGTTTCTTGCCGCTAAAACAGCGATAATTTTAACGTGGGTCTTGCTAATATACCCCATCGTGTCAGGGATACAAATTTCGGTAAATTTCAGACAAGTCACAAAAGTAAGCCTAGTGGAAACTGGTGTTCAATAGGAGAGAGAAAAATGTAAGTAGGCAGTAGTTTTGAAAATTAGACGGATATTGTCATCCATATAGCCAATGTTCAGAAAGGGAGTAAGCTCAGAGTTATGCCAAACCTTAATGGTGGTATATAACTGAGAAAAAAAATGCATGAAGGAACATTCTATTAGAATGGTTGTATTGAAAGTAAAACAAAACGAGTGAAACTGTTAAGGGAATCAGCTTAGCGATACTTTCTTCAACTCTTCATCATATAGGAAAGAGCAACAATCAAAGCAGTAAACTGAGTCCAACGTCTGTTAAATATATACCAATATGATACAATATGAATACATTGAATACATTGTTTATATTGTATTTCATACGGTGTGTCTATGTCTCAGCATAGTAAAACGTCTATGATGTAGTGTTAAATTTGCTTTTCTCTTTTCAGTGACCTCGATGTGATTGCCTGGCATGTTGAAAGGAGAAGAGGATAGTCAGATGATCTGTTCAATCAAAAGAAATTGGGTGCTTTCATTGGATTGAGGGTAAAAAGGTAAAGTCAAAACAGTTGCTCTTTGCAGCATGTATGCTTGTTGATGTGTAAAGCGATTTTTTCATTATCTTGGTGGTTGAATCTCCATGGATGTTACAATCTCAGAAGAATGTGGAATGGATGGACTACTTTACTTTACTTTACTTTATTCGGTTTCTGTACAAACCATCAAAGTATACAATAAAAAAAAAAAAAAAAAACTTTTCCTATTTACAATTAAAATATTTAAAACAATTCATTTGGGTATTTAAAAAAGGAAAGATTTAAAAAAGACCACCAGAGCGAGAAGAAAAGTGCATTTGATAACTACAAAATACGCCTTTCCCTAAAACCTTACAACATACAAAGCCTCAATGGGACAAAGGGACAATTTGTAAAGTACACAGCACAGGTAATATACAAATCTCATAAACAATTAATATTATTGTACAGTCTGTAATATAAACTTCTGCCGCATTATCCAGAAGGCAAATAAAAAACGACTGACAGCAAAAACTATTGGTTCAGAAACATCTGCCTTTAAAATTCTATAAGCAATGTGATACTGCCTAACACCTGCATTAAGGCAGATGGGTCTTATCCACCTTCTGCGCAACTCGTGATATCCAGGGCAAAAAAATAAAACATGTTCTTCAGATTCAATAGCTGAAGAACAGGCAGAACATGAACCTAATTGTAAACCCACCACCTCCTTGCCCGGGTATTTTAAAAGCAAATTACCATATCTAATTCTGATATACAACCTTTTAGCAAGGGGGGGAAAAATCTGATCCAAGAAAGGTTCAAATTGTGGACAGAATTTTATGGCTAAAAACTTGGATGTAAGCTGTCCGCAAGTCGAATTATTCACATAGCGATCACCCACCACCTCCCAGTACCTTCTTTTTAATCTCAGTAAGTCGTCTCCAGTAGCCCTCTCAGGATGTTTCCATAGATCCATCATGTTCATTAACCTGCACCAGTCTGCAACATGCCTAAACCATGGTCATTTTACTGCGCCATTGATCCTTATAACCTCCCAAAGAGAGTCTCTATAATCAACAAGTTGGGGGGTGGTCCATAGGCGCAGCCAGTAAGTTAAAGGTTTCAAGGCAGCCAAATCGCCAATTCTCTTCAGCCCAAGATCACAGAAAAGGGGAATTAGAGGAGTCGTAATTGGGACCGAGACAAGAGACCTAGCAAAGATATTTTCACATATCACTAACTTATTGACGGAAGTATAGCCCCAAATCTCCGCTCCGTACAAAGCTCCGCTTTGGGCTTTTGCACAATAGATTTCCAGCGCTGGGGAAAGGGGTTGGGTATATGATTGTTTATGAAATCTTATTATGGATTTGGATCTTTGGCATAGGGTTAAATAGCTTTTATTTATCTGATAATCCCATTTGAGACACTCACTCAAACCTATGCCCAGATAGTCAAAATTTTCTACCCGTTCCAGGGGTTCCTGTAGAACCTTAATCTCCCGCAGGCCACCCTGTACTTTCCCAAACACCATATACTTAGTCTTGGAGGTGTTAAGTTCTAGACTGCTATCCCTACAGAACTCTAGGAAACCGTCTAATAAAATTTGTAAACCCATTGGTGATTTTGATATTAATAGGGAGTCATCTGCAAAGAGCAAAATGGGGACTTTTTCGCCATTCAAAGAGGGTGCATCATTCCTACAGTTCATTAATCGACTCACCACGTCATTTATGTACAATGAGAACAATGTAGGGGCAAGGACGCACCCCTGTCGCACCCCTCGCTGTATCGGTATCTTGTCCGTTAGTTCACCATTCGTCCCCCATCTGACCTGGGCATAATTATCTAAATGTAATCGGGCCATTACTGCTACCAGATCCGCGGGAGCACCTAGGTCAAGTAAAACCTTCCAATGCAAGTCACGTGGAACCAGATCGAACGCAGCTTGCAGATCCACAAAAGCTACATAGAGCTTTTGTTTCCTAAGCGAAACATATTTCCAAATTAGTAGAGTGAACCTGAAAGCTTGGTCACACGTGCTTACCTTGGAACGAAAACCCGCCTGATAAGTTGACAAAACCTTGCGATCATCCATCCAGGTTTCTAATTTATCCAGAACCTGCCTTGCAAAAATCTTCTGTAGGTTGTCTATCAGGCTGATGGGTCTATAATTGGAGGGGATAGCGGCATCACCCTTTTTGTAGATGGTAATTATCTCTGCTCCCCTCCATGTTTCTGGAATGGCCCCACCAGCCACGATGTTATTCGATAGGAGATTTATATACGGGGCCCAATGGATGGACTAGATTGTGACAAATATGATGAGATTGGTAATATCTTCAGAAAATTGTTTGCTAGATTCAGGGGATTTGTAGATCCACATGAATGTGGATGTCTTGAATATGTACAAGGGAAAGTGACAGGTGAGGAACTGAAATGACTTCACTGATTCTGGATAGCTAAGGTTGAAGCGAGAGGTGAATTTGAAAATCAATAGGAGTACTTTCTCTTGCATGTGCAGGTAGCACATTGGATGCTGCGGAATGAGGATGACTAAGATATATGTGGATATGTGTATGATCCATGTTTCCATGATGACAAATGCTTCCAGTTTTCGTTTTGTTAATATGTTTGCACAGTGTACATTGAGGGGCATTAGGAGGGGGTTTGTTTTTGATTGACGTTCTGTTTGTGTTTGCCAAGGGGGTGAGATAAGTGCATGTGTGTTGTATGGTTCTCTATACTGGGAAGGATTATAGTATATGGTTTGTCAAATACATGATGTAGGAGGATTGTCTGGGGGCAGAGATTCTGGCTGAATGTCATTGTAGCCCCAAACAATCCTAGGAGTGGAGCAATTTTCGGAGCTGTCTGCAGTGGGGAAGGAGGCAATACATTTAAGGTGAGAAATCAATGATATCTTACTGTGGAAATGGATGTTGGGAATGTGTTAATGTCACTTCATGTAGAGATGAATACTAGGAAGTTTGGTGATGTCACTCCCTGTTAAGACAGACATTCTGATTTAGAGTTTGGCAGAGAGGGTATTCCATCTCAACTGTGACAGAGTACCCTCTCCATCAAACTGAATTTCCACCTGTCTCATTTAGAGTTAAGTAGACCTTCAGGGGCACATCATCAAGGCCATGCGATAATTATCGCTCAGCGCTCTTAGCACGAGGATAATTATCGCTGGCCAACTCTGAATTTTATCGCGGAGATAGCGTGCTATCAGCAACGCTTATCTCCAAAGCGATAAGATTCAGAGCGCAAGCTGCCAATTGTGTGATTATCGCTGGAAATACAGCGATAATGGCACAAGGTTTGGCGATAGCTTGCTGATAGGGCAAGACATACTTAGCCATGATATCCACCTTACATAGGATATCATGGCTAAGTCAGTCTTGAAGCAGGCGTAAGGAAAGTAGCGATAACTGTGGTTATCGCTACTTTTCTTATCGCTCTGCTTGTTTGCGTGCAGCTTGATAATTGGAGAAATGTCGGTTAGCGACATTTCTCCAGTTATTTTAGCACGGAACGCCCACTTTGCATCTCATTAGAGATGCAAAGATGGGCGTTGGGGGAAAGGGCGATAATGCAAGGATACACGCAATAGCGTGACCTTGCTGATTAGGAGATAAAATTATCGCCGCTTTCCGTCAGAAAACGGACGCTAAAGTGGCGATAATTTTATCTCCGGGGCTTGATGATATGCCCCTCAGTATGTCAGCGGTGAGGACGGCCTGATGGCCTGAGGAGTGAGGGTCATTGGAAGTTCATCCATTTGACCACCAACCCAATTTAGAGTGGAGTGTAAAATGGCCAGTTTTCACTGTCCATCACTTCCAGATAAAGCCTGGTGGTAATGGGCTATGAAAACTGCAAAATGACCCCCATCACACAGGAGGCACGATGGCGCTCTCTGTCGAACTTTAACCATTTTTTTCCAAAAACAAAATCCCAAATGCTGGATATTGTTTTTGAAAAAAAATACCAATGACCCTGGCACCATAGGAGTTGTCTCCAATGGCATGAGCGTCATTCGTAATTTTTTATTTAAAAAACAAATTCCTTGCGGGCGTGGTCGAACTGCCAGCAAGATGGCTGCAGATGTGTAAGTCTCCTCTGAGCCATGGAGACATTTCACACATTAAGGCTGCTTTCCGCTGCATGTCAGTAATGCTCTGAGACGCGTAAGGATGCAAGTGTGGGGGCACAAGGTATTTTGGTCTTCATGGCTCATTTGAGCCTATTTCTTCATTTTTTTGCCCCGTGCTGCTCCCCTCACTCTTAGTGGTCGCCATTTTATGACTCTTGCAAGCAATGGAGCTTTGGATCTCCTTGCACTGCTCTGATGGCAGGCATTGAACTCCTCTCTATGAAACATGTACACTCAGCTTAAAGGCACCACCACACACCTTCTGCTTTTGGATATTGCTCACATCTTTTATGGCTACCACAGGACTTTGCTTTATTTCTTGGAAGATTATCGCTACAGTCTCTTCTGCCTGCCAGTTATATATTATATTAACTCCTCTTGCAGACTGATAGATGCTGCATTGGCAAACCTTGTTTTGAATACAGAGCTTGTTTTTTGTGAGGCCCTGCTTTCTATGAGATAAGGACTGTCATATTTTCAAGTCTGTCTGGGTGACTTTTGAATCATCTTTAATTCTATAAACTCTTAGGTACAGTCCTTTTTGTAGTTGGTCATTCTTCCTACAGTAAGGGTGTCATGTCCTTTAGGATATTCCCATCATGTACCTACCAATTACATACATTTGTCCCATCCACACGACATAATGGTCCTAACACAGGTTACCTTTTACCTAGTACCTTTCTTCTGTCTCTCCAATATCAGGCTCCTGGTACCCAATCATAATCCCTTTATCTTACGTACATAAACATGTCCCCAGGCACGGCAGATTTATTCTGTATAAGGGTCACCACTTTTTTCATCCATGGCCAACAGCCAGCTGTGCATGCTCATGTTTGTTTAGAAAAGGATTAGCAGAGGATTAGTGAATGTTTTCCAAACATATTAATTCTAGAAGAAACCCTGGAGTGACCACTTTAGTATAAAAGATCATCACTCCCCCTGACAGAAAGAGAGGAGAATTCCTTCCAGGCTGGACCAAGACTCTGAAAGCAGATCCTTCGACAGGCAGAAACCTGACATCCCTTGTGGGGTGCCACCCTCAATGCAGAGACGGGGTCCTTCTTTCAGAACCATCAGGTGTGGGGTTAGCACTTTCCCGGGGGATTCTTGGCTTCGTTAGGATCCATTAGGATATATCCTAGCACTTACATACACATGCTTCACCTACATATCTAGGCTATGTACATTTATGTAGGCTACGCATCGTAGGAGTACGCCAATGCTATTGTTTTACATAATCAGCTGTTATTCATCTTATTAGCACTATGGTAGAAATGTATCTGCTATTTATGATATTAGTGCTAGCGATCACATTTGTCTGCTCCTGGCTTTTGTTTGTCGAAGCGAATATGTTTCATACTAGACTGACGCTTGATCAATAAATAATTATTGAAACCATTCCAATCATCATTCTATGTGTAATCTGAGAAAAGTAAGCACGAGTGACTGAGCGAAAGATACCGTATTGTTTTCCACGATACCTGAGGAATCAGGGTTGTCATGTTCAGTGATTGCCAGAAACTACATACACCACTGTAGAATACAGGGGGGGTGGTAGTGGCACCGAAGAGCTAGCTGGTCTAACAGCTGGCTCATCCTGTGGGGGTGTCCAGAGTCTGTTTGCACACCAAGCCCTCAGTTTAGGTCATCCAAAACGTGCAGGTCCTGGGGGTCCTAGGAACTACACGACATGGCGCCGCCAACGTTGGTTTGGTTCTTATATTAATAGTAAAATCTGAGTAGTTCAGTCGTGCTTTTTCAGACAACCCTACTCACATTTTTCAGAGACTTCTGAAGTGGGAAGGTTTATCCGCCTCAGCTGAGCAGCTACACCCTGTGTATTGGCTGAAGGTTTAGACAAGCTTGTAAGGATTAAAGGTTCCCATATTGTGCTAAACCCTACCTCTTAAACCTTTACTTTCTTATCCTTTCAAAATGACTGAATCTGAAAGTAGCAGTGGAAGCCTGGAAGGAGACGAATTTGCAAACGCTCTAAACATCACAGAGAACAGCAGACAGGCAGTAACTCTGAGATTGGTCGAACATGGCATACCTGTAACAAGTGGCCATGTTACTTTCATGATTGAGGCACACAAGGTGTTCGGATCAGAGGTATTCTATTCCTGGGTGAAATTCCCACCTGCAGATCCACAGAAACATTTATTCCATGAATACATTGAAGTGGATCCACCGGAAGAATAGATCCCATACGAGGACATTGGAGTTCTGTTAACTTACCAGCAGCATAAAAACTGGTTTAAAGGCGCCCTAATTCACACAAATTTGGTCATAAGACTCGGTCCACTCAGCAAAGGAGGAGCAACATGGCCGGTCTTAGCGACTTACTCTCCACATCCTGAGATAGACACACTCCAAATAGGGGAGTGCGTACACTTTACAAAGAAATAGTCAGACTATATAGACATATTCTCCAGTTCATCATGCTAACACTCACATTACAACCTGCGAGATCTGCTCCACCTGGAACAGTCCAGACTCAACACACACCAACAATTAGTCCACAGACACTAAAAGCAATCATGGGTGCGTTCCCATCAAAGAGGAATCAAGTACCATTCTGGATCGCTCAAAAAATAGCACAGTTGGAATCAATATTTCCCCATACAGGTCCGCAGGAAGAACACAGAATGTTAACAATTTGCTTGCCAATGGGAATGGTTCCCTCACTTGAGGATTGTACCACCTGGGGAACAATCTTTGCTGCAGTATACATTAGAATACACTGTATCCCGACCATATCAGTTATTCTTGAAGTATTGAAACAGATAAAAAATGTGTACGGGGCAGGACCTGCCTTGGACTTGGGGATGAAACTGATGGGTAATTTTGACCAATTTTGACTTAGCCATTATGCTGAGCAACATTAAGGGGGAAGCAGCAGCTGTGGCTATACGCCATCATTTAAGGGAAACAGCTCCTACAAATCAGGAGCGTGCATTACCAAAAATGATCGAAGAAACCTATTCTTCACTAGGTAGAGATAGTTTGGGAGCCAAACCAGGGAAACCACAAGTGGTGAGTACTTCTGACAAGGATAACTCAAAGCAAGCACCCATTTCTTTAAAAAAGAAATGGTATAATAAGAATCAATCCAAAAATAATAATAATAATAATAAAGGAAACACTTCATGATCAAGGGGTGGGTCTCCCCAATGGAAGTCCTCTGAAAAGAGGCACAACCGTAGGAATCGTGATAACATTATGAAGCCTTACAGGTATCAGGATACTGATACATGTTCCTTTTGTTCCTTCCATTGTTCATCAAAAAACTCAGAGAGGGAAGGACGGTCAGAACAAAAGACTGAAGATCGACCAAAGGGAAAAAGGGAAACACATCGCAATTCAGATTTCATTATCAAACAGGAAGAGCAACCTAAAGCAAAGGCTCAATTCAAAAAGAAGAAAATAGCTGGATTAAAAATCAGACATGCCGAGGTTATTGAGGACTCAGCTTCTGAACAGGGAATGGGCTCTGACAATGCTAGACAGCGCAGCAGAAGTAACAATAGCTTGCCAGAACCTGAAGGAACTTCTGGTGACAGCAGTATTGAATGAATACATCACAGTGGAAACACCTGATACAAGAGTGAGTGTCCCACACCGTCTACACAAAATTAATCTCCAAATAGAGGGGGCATCTCAAGAAAAATTAAAGGTCTTTTTGGGAAAATTTGACATTTGGATATGACATCCTGTTAGCAGAAAAAGATTGGCCGCCTGAATTTGTACTTAATTGCCCAAAAGGTAAAAGTGCCATTTTGCCTGCTTTTTCCGACCTCGTTCCTGTTTCCGTAAAACACTCATACGAGCAAGAGTGGGCGCAAGCGCTAGCTCCGGCATTATACCGCAACCATGTAGGGTGGAACGTGGAGTAAAAACACCACGAGATCCCATTAAAAATTACTCCAAATCCACAGAGACAGTACCCTATTAAAAATGAAGCGAAGAAACAGGTCAAAGAAATCTTAGACCAACTAGAATACCAAGATGTGATTGAAACATGCACCTCGCCAATGAACAACCCTTTGTTTCCAGTAATGAAACCTGACAACACATATCATTTGGTTTTAGATTACAGACATTTGAACACATGCACAAAAACATTTGCAGTTCAGAACGCACATATTGCCGCATTAATGAATTACATTGTGTGGAAGAAATACAAAACAACACTAGATATCTCTTCTGCCAAAATATAGCTCCTGAAAGCAGATATTTGACAGGGTTTTCTGCCCTTGGCACTCATCGTCAATTTTGTCGTCTGCCCCAAGGCTATAAGAACAGCCCCGGGCTGTTCTCTGCAAGAGTGTCAGAGCTATTACAAACTTGCGATGAGGAGGCAGTGTACTGCGTAGATGATATTTATCTGATGGACGATGAATTACTTGAACACACGTGCAGGGTGAACAACATAATTGTTGGTTTTGCCAACTTGGGCTACAAATTTAACTTCAAAAAATCCAAAAGTGCCCATCTCAGCGTCCTATTTTTGGGATATGAGCTGTCAAGTCAAGGGAAAAGCCTACCCGCAATTTTCTTTAGAAAAATGCGCGCTAATCCAGCCTCCAAAGTCTCTGAAGAGTTTACAATCCATTTTATGATTTCTAAATTTTGACAGAACATACATTCAAGACTATGCAGAAAGAGTCAAACCTTGCTACGACCTAATCAGACAAGATTTCACAGTGGACTCACAAACAAACAGACACTCGACGTTCAGTTCAGTTCAAGCTGACATGATAGCCTCAAAACACTTGCACACACGAGTAAACGTCCACAACCTGGTAATATGGGTCGTCCCCGGGTTATCAAGGTATACCTACATCACATTCAATGAAGGTGAGACAGTTCCAATCGCATACAAAACTCATTTGTACACGAATGCTGAAAATCTATTTGCAGCAACAGAAAAAATACTGACGGCAGTACAGACTGCTGTAGGGAGAGAAAGAGCACTAGCCCAGGAGAAACGCATCATCGTTGTAACCCCGATACCGACTTTAGAAGCGGTAACCAAAGCAAGCATTCCAAATGCAAAGGCATTGCATCCACGATGGATACGATGGGCTAATTCTCTCACTGCAACAGATGTAGAATAAAGATACGATCCTACACTGAGAACACAAGCATTTCTGCAGTACGAACAAGAATACCCTCTCCCGAATGAAATCTTGCCTCTAGATCAGTATGAATACATCATTTACACTGACAGTTCTGCACAACCTGCCATTGGAAGTAAACAGCAATATAGCGCTGCGTGTGCTATAGTGAAAGGTCGTATGTGGGATGGTAAGTTCCATCCCAGCAAAACGACTACACAATCTCTAGGAGATTGTACAGCGCAGCTGGCAGAACTGAAAACTCTGATACTAGCACTACAGTATACGGATCGGGAATTCCCCACACTTATTGTGTGCGATTCATTTTACCTTGTGCAATCTTACAATGAATATCATCACTACTGGGGCCAGAATGGGTTTGAAGACGCCAAGGGTGGCATGATAGAACATAAATTGTTATGGGAACAAGTGGCAAAGCTGAAAGCATGCCTGCCACGGGCTCAAGTTATTCACACCTTGAGTCATCAACGTGTTGGCATACACGTTGAAGGGAATTAAATGGCTGATGAAGCCACCAAGGCGACAGTGCGAACTGCTGCCCTTGCCGCAATCACCCGTTCACACACGAGAATAGACGGAGATATACTAGTAGCTATCAATGCCACAAAGACTGGCTCTGCCATACTGCCAAAAGGCTTTCCACTCAAGTACAAGTTAGATGCGCAAAACACACCGTATGCTCAAATTCCAGGAGTGGGGGATAGAGTAATACCAAACAAAGTTTGCAGGTTAGGCTTAATTCTAGCTGCACACAAGGGTCTGGGCTCTGCACGCGCAGGAGTCACTGCAACAATTTTATTATTGAAGCAGCGTTACTGGTGGTCGGGGCTGACAAAACAAACAAAGGACTATGTCCTGATGTGCGATTTTTGCCAGCAGATGAAGGGTTCCACCATTCACAGGCCACCACAAACACCACTACTGATTTCAGAAAAACCTCTTGCATGTGTCTATTTGGACCACTGCGGCCCGTTAAATTCAGACAGGGCTTACAAGTATATCCTGGTGGCAGTGGATACATGCTCTAGATTCCTATGGGTTTGGCCCCAGTGCTCGGCTGACAGTCGAACTGTTATAAAGGATTTGCGAGTCTTCATCGGGACATACGCAATTGGCACGTTACATTCCGACCGTGGCCCTGCATTTAGCTCTAGGGCTTACAAGGAAGCCATGGAAATTACGGGCGTGGCCTTGCAGTACTCCGTCCCCTACCATCCCGAGGGAAAGTCAGTGGTGGAGAGGAAAAACCGGGACCTAAAGCAATCCTTAACAGCAAGGGTATTAGGCGCGGGTGGTACATGGGTCAATCACCTATATGGGGTTCAGAGGGCACTCAATAATATGCCAAGAAAATCCTTGGGAATCCGTACCCCTTATGAAATCCTGTTTGGAACAAGAATGTGGGTACCTGATCTCGATTGTGCCAGCACAGTGGCGGATGCAAAACCATTTGAACTGAATGACCGTTTGGCTGTTTTACAAGAACTCAATGAATTCCGGGCGTTACAAAGCAACATGCTAGTCAAACGCACAGCTACTGGGGAAGTGAAACCAGTTCCGGCAAGACCTGCCTGGGTCCCGCAGATTGGGGACCTGGTCAGGGAAAAGATCGTGGACAGAAGAGAGTTTGGGCTATTTTACAGAGCACCTGTACCTGTACTGGTGGTTTTGGGAACAAGAACAGTACTTCTTCCGCCTCTTGCCGGAAAAAAAGAGAAAAGATTTGTCTCCATTGATCTGATCAAACCGCATTATGTTGCAGATTCTCAACAGTAGGCAGCGTAGGGTCCTGAGTAGCTGCAGATCTCCTCTTGCTACTATACAGGAAGTTCAGATGAAAATACTAATAACCTTTCAAGACTCCACTACACAGAGTGAATCAGTAACGAATAATTGAGTACAAATCACACCCGTTGAAATTGAAAAACATCAAGAAGGCACAGCAATGCAAGTTGCAGTTTGGCTCAACAATGATGTCTACATTAATGTTTCTTCAAATGACACATCTGCCAGTTCGACAAAATCTGCGGAGCTACCAAAGATATATCGAACTGCGTCTGGCTACTACATCAACTTTGATGATTTTTCCTCAGATCCAAATGAGCCTGATTAAACACCACCCATTTCAAAGAAAGAGAAACGTCTACAATTCTATCTTTTCCTCAAAAAGACTTACTTAGTGTCACCTTGGTTGCATATTTGGTTTGCAATAGGGGTAGTATACCTGTTAATTTGGATTGGCACAGTGACTGTCTTTTTACTGCTTCTGAACGGACATTATCTCCCAGAACGCTCTGCAGTACACTCTGTGAACTTGGTCCTGAAACCACATACATCATCACACCGTGAACAAAGAGACATGTCCATGGTGAACAATACAGCAACTCCAGTACCTGATGGTATAGTTTGGGATTAAGTTTCATATGAGGTATTTGGCCCTACTGAACATTTAAAAATTCCACATTTGATCAAAATGTCTTTAAATGATTTCATTACCCCATTACAATCTCTGATGATTGGGACATTGAAACTGTAAATACTATGCTTTCAGATTTAGAACAGTCTGCTGCATTTTCTTACAAGGAATTGTATGAAGATACAACTGATTATGATACCATGTTTTGTTACTCCACTATTCGTTACTCCTTCACTCTGTGTAATGGAGTCTTGAAAGGTTATTAGTCTTTCCATCTCAACTTCCTTTATAGTAGCAAGAGGAGATCTGCGGTTACTCAGGACCCATTTTTTGCATAGGGCAAGTGTACCGCACACTGCTAACACTTAGCATCAATGGGAACATTGCCTAACAGCACCGAAGGGTAGTTCTGCCACATTCGCACAGAAATTCGCATACTTTTCAGGGTTCAATACATCCGACCCAGAATCGTTTTACTAGAAACTTGCACAGACTACTGCAACAACAAAGAAGGCTATGCTGACTAATACAAAGCTGATATATTCAGCACCTTTTATCTCCCAACTGTGTCTATACAGGGTTTTGACTACTGGAGAGACACAATAGACACAACATCTATCTGGGGGACAAGAGAGTGGCAGGTTCAGGGAACAGAGGCTTTATTCCAAGCTTGCCTTATACCATTACAGATGATTTTCCTGAACAGAACAGTGCAACAGACTACATGTTATGGGTTTGCTCAAATTAAAGACTTGAGAGCAACGAGCATCCCCTCAACCACACCTATTAAGGGTATCTCAAATAACACACTTACAAGTGAGGGGACACATGGTAAAAGTACATACAATTCATCATCTCCCGACTGGAAGGGTTGGTTGGTTTGGCCGGTAGACACGCATATGTGTAACTCAAGATTCAAGGGTACCACCGAAGGGTTTAGTATCCATAGGCCCAACCCACACTATGTACACACAGACGACCCAGGGGTAGTGACTTCCTATAGTGTCGGGAAGTTGTGCCTAGATTGGCTAAAGACCTCAACACTTTCACAGGTGAAACAACACTTGTCCCTTCTGTCAGACAACATGGATCTTAGGGATTTCTTGTTAGGTCCCAAGAAACTACGTAGGAAACGCTTCTTGTATGCCATCTATAATGAGGTTTGGAAGGTCTCCCAACAGGAAGCTGCTGAGAGACTTCGTGAAATAGATAGAATTAACATAGAAAAGGCCTTAGCTGTGGTAGACAATAGCATGACCACACTCTTGTCTCGTATTTATGCACTGGGCAACATTGTGCCCTCAGCTATCGACATAATGGAACAAGATTTGTCTATTCTACGACATGGGCAGTCTCAGCTGCGTGCTATTGTGCTTTTAAGCTGGACACTTCAATCATTGCATTCGGCCATTTTCCATGGTGATACATTAAAGACACAAACCTGTTTTCGGATGACAATCTGACCGACAGACAAATGACCATGGCATGCAGAGATGCGAAGTACACCATGCTGCTCATTGAAAAACTAGAGAAGTTACCCTTAACTGTAGCAGAATCACCGTCTATGGAATGGTTAATCCACGGCTATATCACACTGCCAATCACAACATTCCAATTCCAATACTGCCTAAAATATTACCCAGTAGGCAGGTATGAAGCGTTGGGCGAAGGGTACATACGAGAAACCTGGGAGTTGCCATACACATATAGGTGTAGGAACAAGGACAAAGAGGTTTTCTTGAGTGGTTCAAACTGTGAAAAGGCCACGAGTGGGTCTTTAGTGTGTAAAGAAGTGTTGCTTCACAGGGCCTGTAATGCATCAATAGCAAACTTGTCCTGCTACCTGAAGGGTTCCCCAGCTGCTGTAATTCATCCAGTTTTTGAGTTACTTTCCAATGGGAGTTGCTTGATGCTGAATGAACAAGGCTGTTGTGGAATTATGCCAGGCATCGCTTATCGAGTGACTGTGAACTCCAGGGTTATTTGTTGTAAGCAAGTATTTTTTCCCCCAGATCGCAGTTAGAGGGGCACCACTGGCATTCACTGAATGTTTCCAACATAGGGTTTGATTCTCTGAGCAGACTGAAAACCATGCTGTTTCAACAAAATGTGGCCTTAACTTCAGCCCGAGAGGTCTTTGATCTCCAAGTTGCAAAGTCCTCGGCAGAGATACAGGCTCTGGTCCGTACGAACTTCTAGCTCCATTTCGGAGAAATGGTCCATCGTATCTTTAACATGTCTGATATGCGGGGGATAGTACACTTTTTTAAGAGCATAGGTCAGGTATGTTAACCACCTTTCAAACCATTTTCGGAGTGATTACATCATTCTTACCCTCCGTAATTGGAAGTGTTTTTGGAGGGATTCCTTTGGTCCTGCTTTCAGTGGCGGGCATCCTGGTTTTAATTCTGTTGCTTCACAATGGATGTCAACATCACTCGAGACATGGAGAGAACACTGCTGGAGCAACGTTGTCATGAGCGATTGGTGTTCTTCGTGGGTATACCTTGGCTTCGAGAGCTGAGTGAGCATTGGTTCCTGTCTTTCAGACCGGCCTGGCTTGACTGCATTCTGCCAGTATTCCGCTGCCTCTTTTGTGGATTCTGACCCGAGTTGGACCTCTGTCTGACACTTCTATTGGTTGCGCCGCTGGACATAGACATGCTCCTGGTGCCTTTAGAGGCCAATGTGCACAGTTGTCCACAGCGGGAATACGCATGTTGATGATGGGGTTCCTAGAGCCTCCACGGGATGCTTCAGCTCCGGTTGGAACAGAGATCGGCTCCACCACGGATGTGCAGTCATTAGTCTCAGGCACACAGGCATCTAATTCTTTCCCGACGGCTGCTGTGGGAACCAGAGATGACCACCTCTGCTCGCTTGATATCATACTGGAAGTACTGGAGGGACTGCCTCCTGCGGATACCATGTTCAGTGATGTTGAGTCTTCAGCGTAGGATTCTTAAACAATCTGTCCTCTCCTGTGCTGGGAACGTTTGGCAAGTTTTTAAAACATTTACCAAATTTAAGGTCGAACTGACTTTGTTTTTACTTCTCTGCTCCATCTGAACATAGTGGCTTTCAAGGTGCTCAGAAAAACAATGACAATATATTCAAACATATAAAGGACCTTTTAGAATGCTTTTTAGGGAAAAATGCTTTCACTATAGACCTCGCTTTTATGAACATTTTTAAGACTTTTTTAAGTGCTTTTTAGGATGTTTTAATATCCATGATTTTATGCCTTTTTTAGCATTTTCTATCATTACTTAGCTGACCTTGTTGACCTTTTGATGAGGAGTGGGTGTCATGTCCCTTTAGGATATTCCCATCATGTACATAACAATGACATACATTTTGTCCCATCCACACAACATAACGGTCCTAATACAGGTGAACTTTTACCTAGTAGCTTACTTCTGTCTCTCCGACATCAGGCTGCTGGTACCCTATCTTAAGCCCTGTACTGGACGTACATAAACATGTCCCCAGGCATGGTAGATTTATTCTGTATAAGGATCACCACTTTTTTCATCTATGGCCAACAGCCAGCTGTGCATGCTCATGGTTGTTTAGAAAAGGATTAGCAGAGGATTAGTGAATGTTTTCAAAACATATTGATTCTAGAAGAAACCTTGGGGCGAGAACTTTAGTATAAAAGACCCTCACTCCCCCTTACAGAAAGAGAGGAGAATTCCTTCCAGGCTGGGCTGAGACTCTGCAGGCTGATCCTTCGACAGGCAGAGACCTGACATCCCTTGTGGGGTGCCATTCTCGATGCAGAGAAGGGGGTTCTTCATTCATAACCATCAGGTGAGGGGTTAGCACTTCCCCCGGGGATTCTTGGGTCCGTTAGGATCCATTAGGCTATATCCTAGCACTTACATACACATGCTTCACCTACATATCTAGGCTAGGTACATTTAGGTAGGCTACGCATCGTACGAGTTTGCCAATGCTATTGTTTTACATAATCTACTTTTATTTATCTTATTAGCACTATGATAGAAATGTATATGCTATTTACGATATTGGTGCAAGCGATCACATTTGTCTGCTTCTGTCTTTTGATTGTCGCAGCGGATATGTTTCATACTAGACTGACGCTTGATCAATAAATAATTATTGAAACTGTTCCAATCGTCATTCTATGTGTATTCTGAGAAAAGTAAGCATGAGTGACTGAGCGAAAGATACTGTATTGTTTTCCACAATACCTGAGGAATCAGGGTTGTCATGTCCAGTGGTTGCCAGAAACTACATACACCACCTTAGAATACAAGGGGGTGGTAGTGGCACCGAAGAGCTAGCTGGTCTAATGGCTGACTCATCCTGTGGGGGTGTTCAGAGTCTGTCTGCACACCAAGCCCTCAGTTTAGGTCATCCAAAACACGCAGGTCCTGGGGGATCCTAGAAACTAAACGACAAGGGCTCTCCTCTGTTACGTCTTTATTTGTGAATTTAAGTGGGTTCAGCCTGCTCGAGGTCTGTCTTGGCGGCCTGTTTTACTACTCAACAATCTTCAAGGCTGTTTGCTGATTGCATGGTCTTTATGCTGCCTACTGCTTTAAAATAACTGCTTGCTCTGTTAAACTTTTTGGAGAACAATTCCCTCATTTGTGAGTCGCTTTTTGCTGTCTACTCTTCTTGGTTGTGTGCATCTACGCTGACAACACTCTGATGGGTCATCTGATCAGTCCTCTCCTCATACAGCTGGCACTGTTGAACCTCCTCTTGCTTCTCTAAATAACGTACCTTGAACTAAGATTAAGGGCTCCTTTTACAGCACTCTTACTTGTAAACCACTGCCTTTTACAAGTGCCCTACTCCTTCTCTTATGATTGCAAACTCTGTTCCAAATTATCCATATGAATTCCCTTCATCCTCCTGTCACAAGGCTGCAAATACACCTGGAACTATGCCTTCTACCTGCAAAGACCAAAACACGGCTACAAAGCGTCATAAGAAGGATCCTGGCTCCCCAACTAAGTCTCCATTACCTTTAACCCTTGATGATCTCATGGAAGAAATCAATCTCTTGAAACCTTTTGTCATAGAAACCAATGCTATGCTTCAACGGATTATGGAAAAATGGTTAAATCTTGAGTCCAGGGTGTCTGAAGTAGAGCAACGGATCAGCAATGTACAGGACACTACCACAAAGAATGAGAGTATGCCAAAGGAAATTGCATTCATAAAGCAACAAACTGAGGATTTAGAGAATAGCAATAGACGCAACAACCTTTATGAATTTATGGCATTCCTGAAAGGTCAGAGGGCTCTGACTGCTGGCATTGCCTTCCTTAAGATGCACATCCCGAAGATAGTCGGGCTTAAAGATGAAACTGATATTAATGTACAACGTGCTTATTGAATTGTCCCTAAATCTTTTGGAGATTCACCAACTGGTCGACCAAGAGGCATACACTGATCTACTTATGGTTCTCTCAGCAGCCAAACAACAGAAGCAAATGCTATGGGTAGGCCAGAACATATTCTTTTCATAGGATGTGGCTCCTGCAACTGCAGTTCGTCTAAAGGAGTTTCTGTCCGTTCGTCTTGCCCTACGTGCCATGAACATAAGATATGGTCCTGTACATCCATGCTTTTTCAGGGTGACTTACAAGGAAAGAACTTACTCATTTGAACATCTAGATGACCTACGACTATTCATCTTTCAGGGCAAGGCAGAAGAAATGGAGCTCGGAAAAAACTGAACTATTTTTATTGTTCTAGAATTATTATTATGTTCTTCTTCACATTCGAAATGTATTGGTTTTCAATTGAAGTTATTTCTATTACTTTTATTCTAAGTTGATTCACTTATTAATATAATGTCCCTATCCCAGTTGTGTCTTCTTCTACATCTCTCCCATCCCTGACCTATTGTATACATTTTGTCTTTATTTGTCACTAAGTGTTTTTTATTAGTTGATTCTGCTGTTTTCTACATTTTGGCATTCCTTCCATGTTCTATGATGTTATATGTTTTTCATTGTTGACTTTCTGTATGTTATCTATAGTTTGTCTACGTGGCTTTCGTCACTCTCAACTAATCGTCTTTAGCCGGTCTTCCATCTCTTCCTTTGCGTTTCCCTGCCCCACCTTGCTATTATTGCCACACTGGTTGTGTCTTGGTTTAATTATGGTTGAAGCCTTTTGGCTTTTTGCCATCTTCTCTTTCTTTTTCATTTGCTTTCTCTTTTTTCCTACTTTCTTCTATTTCTGTATCTCTTTTTTTTCCAATTTTTTAACCTTACCTTTTGAACATTTGCTTCTCTTGTATCTTGATGGCTCGGTTATTCTTCACATTTTGCATTGTATCTGTTACCAAATTAAGGCATCATATGTATTATAACATGTTTTTCCAATTATTCTATGGATAGTAATATGCGTGTTTTGTCCTGGAATGTGAAAGGTTTTGCAACCCCATAAAGAAACAGAGAGAACTTACACATTTATCAAGATTACAATGTAAGATTATTATGCTACAAGAAACTCATTTTACAGATAAAGATATACACTCATTGAAGAGGCACTGGGTAGGACAGGTGTTCTGCTTGCTTGCAAAACAAAACAAGAATGGGGAGGTCAACTTATTTCACAAGTCGCTTTCCTCAACAGTTGAAAAGGAAGAGAAAGATGATGATGGTAGATGGCTTCTTCTTCACCTTAGTATTATCAATACTCTAATTTCCCTTCTTAACATATATGGCCCCTCTGGTGTAGACATACAATTTTGGGTGCATATGTCTCATACCCTACACTCTTGTTCAAATACCAATCTTCTTGTGAGAGCAGGTTGTAATCAAATCATGGACCCCTTTACTGACGGACAATCTCTCACTAGGTTTGTTCCTAATAAAATGCAAAAGACTTTCAAAAGTGCTATTCAGTAGAGGGGTTTGGTTTATGCTGGGAGAATTTATTACCCTGGCAGTCTAGAATTCACTTTCTACTCCCCTACACATAATTCTAAGTCCAGAATTGACTAAATTTTTCTGACACCCCAACTACTTTCTACTTTAGTCCTAGCTGAAATAGGATCTATACTAATATCAGATCATGCACTGATTTTCGTAGATATGGAAGTTCTGTCTGAACCCACTAAATGAAAAAGATGGCGTTTTAACAGCTATTTATTCAAGGATCAAACTTTCTTGGAAAAATTCAAAACCTTTTTGAAAGAATATTTTCATTCAAATAATACTCCAGACTTTCCATTCCACATCATCTGGGATGCCTTCAAGGCAACGGCTAGAGGTTTTATTATTGACTATGTTGCTACTAAAAAGAAAAAACTCCTCAAGAAATCCTTGCTCTTACTTTCATCCATTAAACAACTTGAGCATCCTTATTATACCTCCAACAAAGACGCCACCCTTAAACAACTTGCTCAGACTAAACTGGCCTTCAATAGGAAATCAACAGAAGAGGCGCCTTCGGTGTGTTATTAAAGATCAATTCTAAGTTTTATGGGGGTGTAACAGAGCAGGAAAGTTGTTCGCGAATTACTTTAAAGTCAAGTCACAACAGTCCAAAATAGTAAATATTATCGATGATAATGGCATTAATCATCTCCAGAATGAGAAAATATTAAAGTGCTTTACTGATTTTTACCAAAACTTATATACACAGGACTTTTCCCCATCAGATGCTGCCCTGGATTCTATTTTGACTCTCGATCCCATCAATTTTGAGATTGTTCTTTCCTTGATAAAGATATATCTCTAGCGGATTTAAAGACCGCTTTAGCCCAATTTTCCAAAGACAAAGCCCCTGGTCCAGACAGGTTTACAGTTGACATTTATCTATGCTTTTCACACATTCTACTTCCTTATGTTCTCCCTTTGTATCAATATTTTCTTCTCAATACTGAGGTTTGCAGTACTTTTTTGGAACCAATGATCCATTTGAATTTCAAAAAAGATACAGATCTTTCTTCATGTGCTAATTATCACCCTATTTCACTTATTAAAACAGACTGTAAAGTTGTCGTGAAAATATTAGCTCTTCATCTTAATCGGTCATTCCGGACGTGATCGGAATTGTGAAGGGTAGATCTATGGCTGATAATTCAAGAGTTTTCTTAAGCATACTACATCTTGCATCTAAAGGTTCTACCCCTGTAGCTGCTATTACTTAAATGCATAGAAAGCCTTTGATTGGGTACATTGGCCTTCATGATGCGAGCACTCAAATGGCATGGTTCTGGCTCTGGTATTTAAAAATAATTGGCTTGCTCTTTTTCTCTTCAACCACTTCTGTTTTTGTTAATGGCACCCAATCTTCTTATTTCAGCCTCCAACGGCGCACTCGACAGGGCTGCCCTCTATCTCCCTTGCTTTTTATACTATCCCTGGAACCTTTTCTTCACACCTTATGTCACTCACCATCATTTCATGGTTTTATCGAATTAAAATACCAAAATTAAATTTACAGCTTACGTCAACAACATTACTCTATATGTTTCAGATCCACAAGCTTCCATACTTGTCTTCACGGACATCCTGCATACCTATTATAACTTATCTGGATATAAATTAAATTACACAAAATCATAAGTCCTTTCATTACATAAATATTGTTTAAAAGAGATGTTTGCAGATATTGCTTTCAAACGGAATTCTAATTATATTAAGTGTCTAGGGGTTAAGTACTCCTCTTCAATTGCAAAAACAATCCAGCTCAATTTGGATGATGTTCTTCAAAAAGTCCTTCAAATGTCAGAGAAATGGTTGCCTTTGTATTTATCCTGGTGTGGTAGGTTAAACACAACCAAAATGATGATGCTCCCACTTATTTATTTTTTACTTATTCATTTTGGAGTCGATTTTCCAAAACGTACGACAGTATCATTCTTCATTGTAAATCAAACATGTTTTACCTCGCTTGTCTTCCTCTAATGACATATCCTTAGTGGTTTGGTGCAAACTGGAGGACTCTTTGCTTCTCCTTTTCTCTTTTTACTCACTGGCCTATTTTTCTCATCCTCTGCGTTCCTTTGCATTGCCTATCATTACACATTCTATTTACACAAAATATTCCCATTCCTTACCAAATCTCTCTCACCATTACAGGTTTTCCTTGACTCTCTATATGGCATAACAAGCTCATTATGGTATCTGGAAAGATTGGGTTGCTAAAAGAATTATTCAGGCTAAGAAATTATTTTGAGAACTGCACACTCTTACTTTTTCAGAAGTTCAAACCAAATTTAGTCTATCCACAAAATCATTGAAAATGTACTTACCTACCATATCTCCATCATTTCACAAATTCTTTCTCCAACACCGGATCTTATCCCAGCGCAACTAACCAATTCATAATCCCTCAAGGCCTCTCATATTTAAACATCTTCTCTTTCCAAATGTCTGAAATACAAGGTTGAACTCTCATGGGAATCGGAATTGCAACACTCTTTTTCCACACAAACATGGAACTCCATCAGGCTAAAAATAAATCACACTTCCTGCAAAACACAAACTCTATACAATTTTTATCATAAGTTGTTTCTAACTCCAACCTCCACCTGTAAATACAATCCACATTTATCAAATCTATGCTGGACTTGTTACAATACACCAGGCACATATTTACATTCTTTTTTACTTTGTTCAAGCAACAATTTGTTTTGGAGGAAGATTTGCAAAACACTGTCCGCAATATGCTTTATTAATTTCCCTTTTAAATCAAATCTATATTCCTGGGTAGTTCCTCTCCTATTGGGATTGGCACTCATAAACGTGGCAAGATTGTGGATTTACTTATTGCTATTGCTTTTCAAATCATCACTTTTAACAGGCAAGACACCACCAAAGTCACTTTTACTGGATGGTGGAACCTTCTTTTTCATCATCATAAAACTGACAGAGCATCTGCCACATCGACACACCAACTCCTTCTGAAGGATACGTTTTGGTCTCCTTTTACTAACTAATTATCCACTCATCCAACTTGGTTCCAGGACAGCAATTATGTTTTTCAATAGGGCGGGCGGAGTTCGTGTAGCAGTGCTATGCAGAACTCTGCGAAGTCGCAAAAAAACTCTCCTGTGCTACGTGGCGTTCTGCAAGTGTGCGGAGTTCCTTGTCCCACCCGTTTGCATGACGTTTCTGCCATACGGCAATGCGAATTGTGTTTTCGGGCGGAAATATCACATGAACTGCACCACGCAGTCGTGTGTGGGCACGGCCATCTTGTTTCTCACTCTGTTTATGGTGTTGGGGCCTACTTTTTGATCTTTCTTCAATCTTTGCAATTGTTGTGTTCTAAAACTTTTTTCCCCATCTTTTTTATTTATTATCTTACCTTTTGTGTTTCTAAGTGTGTATTTTGCATTTTTCTACTTTTGTGTGTGTTTTTTGGTGAGTTTTGTACTATTTTTTTTCTTCACTTCCTTCCTATTTTTGTTTACTTCCTTCCCTCTTATTTCTGTTTCTATACTTTCTACATTTTCTCTCTTCCGCACCCCCCAGCATCATGGCAGATAAGGGTTCCCCAAAAAGGCTACGACAAGGAGCTGCCTTCATTGCGGAAGGCGGTGCCAGAAAAGGGTGCAGCCCCGGACTTGTTTTCCAAGGTGGAGGTAGAAGCACTGGTTTTGTATGTCCAGCACCACCTCCCCTCCACCCTGGCAACAGGTGGCAGGCCTGGATCTGGGTACGGACTCCGGGAGCACCAGCAGCGCTGGGCGAGGGTGTGCCGGGCAATGTATCGCTGCTCTGGGGTCCGGTGCACCCATAATCAGCTGACGCACCGGTGGTCTGACATCCTGGACCGAGAGCAGGACCTGTTGAACCTGTTAATGTTTGAGGTTGCAGGGCTTGGCAAGTAATTGATTATTAATATTGTTATTAATGTGTATTAAATGTTATTGCTAATATTTGTTTCCGAAATAGCAAGCATGCTGCTCACATGTAGGTAAGTTAAGTTTACAAATATTATATTATGTGATTGTTATTCTAGACAGGTGCTCGGCGGTACATAATCGTATTTGTTGACACTCACTTGGGCTGATTATGTATAAACTTAAGTAATGCAGAGACTCCCTTGTCCTGTCACTAAGATAGTGGTAGTTAGCATTAGTAATTTAGCGCTACATGTCCTCTCACTTCAGTTCTTAGAATCTTTTTGTAGCTCGTACAGGGACAAGCAACCAACCAATTTGGTGTATATGCATGCGTCCATCTATGCATTTAAAGAAAAAATGCAGACTTAGTGAATTGGCCCGTCAAAGGGGGCTGAGATTGCGAATGAGTTGAGAAGAAGCAAACAACATTCTTTGCAAATCATTAGTAATTCCAAATTTTTGGGAACAGGGTTAGGTAGGTTTAGGGAAATTTGAATAGGTTAGGACGTTCCGAGATACTAGTCTACTACTAGGTCGATCTAATTCAGAAAAGTTCAATGTTATTGTGATTGCCTTTTTCTGTCAAAAAATCTTTTTGGAGAGATTATTTATTTACCACCAATCTTTTTTTATCTTTATGTCTCACATCAGCATCCAGGGGCAAGAAGAGGTCTGAGGCGGGTGAGGGAGCTGGAGGTGTCTCCCAGTCAGAACGTTCCTCAGCCAAAGGCTCTGCTGGTCCCAGTAAGTCTTCCTGTTGTTAATATTAACATTTATTTTCCTAACATTTACTGCTCCTTATTTTGAATTATTTATTTCTACTCGGTTCATAATTTCTTTCCAAATCCTCTTCGAATTATCCATCTCTAAATTCTTGTTATCCCTGCATTATCCAGTTTACTTATTTCCTATATTCCTTGTGTCTCTGTACTAGTCTGTCTGTATCTTACTTTCTTTTGCTTTGTCAGTCAGCTTTCCCTCTCCCCTTATATATTTTGTGGACTGCCTAGTGGTGGTACTGTAAGACTCAGAGAACCCATTGGTCATGTACTATTACTAGTACTACTACTCTGCTGTGCAGATTGCATGCACAAGTCAGATATTCTACGCATGCTTGTTGAGATGAGAAGGCTTTCTTTTACTTTCTCTCAATCAGTAAAGAGAGAGAGTGGCCATGGTCACGTTGTACACCCCTAGTATTATTAGCAGCAGTTGGTGAACTGATGACCGAGCACCATGGCTGGAAGGAAGGGGAAGGACAGCTCCATTGCATTTGCCAACCAAGAACATATGTCCAGTTGTCCACTCTTTATTTCTTTTAAAAAACTCAGGTACTCCATTACAGTTTGTCTTGAGGCTTTTCAAGAATTGCCACCAACAAAATGCCCTACCTGTTATTTTTGATAGAAGATACTGTCTGTATCTGTATTGTAGTGATGTGTGTGTTGTATTGTGCTATAAAAAAATAAATAGGGGGAGATGTATCTGGCATCTAAAAATGGGTAATGTTTTTTCTAGCCGCACCGACCACTAGTGACGGCGGCGCCAGCCAGTTAGCAGATGCAGCAGCAGAGTGAGCCAGCAGCAGTGGCAGGCAGTTGTAAGTCATGTTGCTTGCTTATTGACAATTAATTATATACTCACTGCCAGGGTGTACTGTTGAGACTTGTAAACAGTTGACCACACCCTTCTTCACTTAGTTAGCATATATAGTTGGAGTTGAGTATCTAATGGGCTCTTCTATCTTCAACTCAGCAGAGAAAGTTTCATGAAGAACTTGATGGGTTGATGGAAAAGGGAAAGAAGGATGGAAAGAGAAAGGATGGGTGAAATGGTATATGACTGGAAGAGAAGGATGCGTGGGTGAAATGATGCATATACTATAGGTGGCTAATAGGATGCATGGGTGGGTAAAGGATAGATGAAAGGATGCCTGCCTAGGTGGGTGAAAGTATATGGGTGAAAGGATGCCTGCCTGGGTAGGTGAAAGGAATCCTCTAGTGGGATTGATGGGTCAAAGGACACATGGGTGGGTAAATTAGAAATTTATGTTGGTGAAAGGTTCGTTGAGACTGAGAGCCATGTTTGGATGGACGGATATATGGATCGATGAATAGTATTCAATGGTGAAGACTGTATTGAGAGAATGTAAAACTTTAATGGTGAGTAGCAAAGCCAAGGGTGAAGAATAAAAATACTAGAAGAACAGTGCAATGGTTAATGGAAAAATCCCTGGGAAGAAAAATAAAGAAGGGGCTAGGTTGCTCCTCTGTAATGGCGTTCTTCTCACCCCTTACTTGCTTGGAATGGTTTTTATCAAGGTTTTTGATTCAAAGGGTTGAGGTGGTATTTCAGACTACTCCCTTGGCTCACAGTAGCTTTCAAGTGAAACATATATTATATATCCTTCCTACTACCCACCCATCATCATCAATCACCTCCCTCCCTTCCCATGGCATTTTGCCAGTGACACCCATGGGTGACCTATCGGCAGCATGGTTACATCGGGGGCACTGCATTGTTGGCTGTGCAATATGCGTCTCCTTCAGTTAATGTGTAGGCCCCTTAACAAATTTTATGGCAATGCGAAAAATAAATAGTTGTGTTTCCCCTCACTCCCAGTGCCCACTCAGTCACTTCCTAGTACATACATAACTCCTTTCCTAAGTTCCTTCTGTCCCCGCCTTCCATACAATTTGAAAAAAACATTCTTTGCATTGCCCATTTTTCTCTGGCCAAGTGATATATTTTATCATTGCTTCCATAACGGATTACATCAGCTCAAATTCTTCCCTTTCAACAATTGCCGAACGAAGTAACTCACTACTAGCAAAAGCTTAGGCACTTGATGAAGATGATCAGTGAAACGTCTATCGATCCAGCCTAATTCCTCTAAATTACCTGTAGTAGACTAAGTTAATAATTAAAAATACAAGAAAAGAGCACAGAGAGGCAACATAAATATGAAAAGCACAAATGCTAGAAAAACAATTCTTTCTGGAGTCTTCAGTGAAGTTAATGCTTCTTTTAATTGTTCCTCAACCACAGATGCGTGATACAAAGCAGATGCAGCCAACGCGTTTCACCCTGAATAGGGCTTCATCAGGGCAATAGTAAACTATAGAGTATTATAAAAAAAGTCTGTCAATTCGTAGAACGCCCGTGAAGGCTCAAATTAATGATGCATGAATCACAGATTAGAAAAACGTGTCCACATCCAGGTCTTCAGATCCATTCCAAAAGTAACATGTTCACTATGATAGGTGAAACAGCTATAAATAAGTCATCTCAATTCAGTTTGCACATTGTGCAGGATTCAGAAGACGCGGTATCAGTCCATCCGCCACAATAATGGCTAGAGATGAAGATTAGATGAAGCAAGGGCTGCATGGTTTCCCAAGGTGCCATGGTGGTGGTAGTAGTAGCAACATGTTAGCGTACTAGTCGAACAGTGAAAGCACCAGATCCAGAAGCCAGGTCCCACTCCCTCCTAGCCGAACTCAAAGGATAAGGACTATTCATCACAGGGAACAAAACAAATTGAAATAAAAACTGAGTTAATGCCATTATTATATGCCAGCTTTAAAAAAAATGAGACAGTCATCAGACACTAGACTACTAGTACGCAAGAGGAGAGACAATAGAGAAAATACGATAAGCAAGGCTAAATTGAATTAATCAGAATGGTGAGCTAGTAAAAGTTACAAAACGAAGTCGACTAGAGCTGAAGATCCTCGCCCTGCACTGAATTGGTGTTGTTTTAATAACATCCGCCCCACCAAGTGTGTGATCAATTAATGGTGTCCATTTAGTCACACAGGCCGGGGGAAGAGGGTTAGGGGGTTTGATAAATAGATGGGAAGAGGGATTTGAAGGAAAGGTTTGACAAAGAAACACTACTCAAGGACAACATTCATCTTGGCAATTTACAGCCGACCATCATAAATCTGTTATGGGAGGAAAAGGAAATGGAGGAATGATGAGTAGTACGGGTAAACTAAATCAAATTGCCCATCTGACCCCAGAGAGACCCAAGTTACACATTACATATATCTAAATGTTCTGTGGTACCGAAATAAACATATCTGTGGGAGTCCAGTAAACATAAACAACACACACAGTTCTAATGATTGCGAAAAGAAAAAAATTATACTTTATTGCCAAATTGGGAGTTGCATCTGCATTCCTTTTGGACTGTCCATCAATCTTGGGTCCCTGGTGGATGCGTTTCAGTAAGGTAAGCGTGAGTATGCTATGTTGTTTTTCCAGAATGGTCCAGGGTAAGAGGGCCTGTAGATTGAAAAACAAAAATGATATTCAAGAATCAAGGGGAAAGAATTAAACTGCATAAGGAGTGCACCGAGAAGTCTACGAGGCAGCACAAGACAAGAGAGAAGAGAAGAAGAATAGTCCTTTTTGCACTCATTCATGACATGTTATGCTTTATGTGTGAACAATTAGGTAAGGGCAATTGTACAACAACCAAAAAATCAGACAAAAAGTGGCTGCATGTAACTCTCAGTATCGGGTTGATCAAACTTGCAACTGTCATGATCATCAGTTCATCAGCATGAATCATAACAATAATATGTAGCCTATCAGTAACAACATCAGTACATGCATAATGTGATTATCATTGTTGACTAAATGTCTGTTTCCAGTTACCATCAACAGCAGGCTCCCCACCCGACCACCACTTAGCTTCAAATTTGAGCCATACAGCATTGAGCACACATGCACCCGGCAACATACCAATCAAGTAAAATCAATGCACCAATGTCACCACTCACCACCATTACACAGAGTTGTTAAGGTCTGTTGTTTAACTTTAGGCCACTTCAAAGTCATCACCAAATTGGCTGGTTTCAGTGAAGTTGAAAACTTCCTTCTTCTGGTCGCAGTTCTCGAAGTAGTCACACCCACACCTAGAGTCATCTCTGATCCTCCTGAGTCTGATTCTGAGTAAGGTGTCCAACTCTGTACCAACTGTGTCCAGAGTCCCGAGGAATAGATCGACCTGTAGAAAATTTGTTGTTGCACAACAAGAGAAACATTGAGTCATTTTTTGTGTAGACTGGATTTGTGTTTGGGTTATCTAAGGGACTGGCTGGGTCAGACTCTTTGAGGAGTGTAAAGCAGAAAACATTAAAACAAAGCAGTGTGGAGTGGACCCGGTGAAGTAATCTTGCTGTCTCTCAAAGGGGAAGGAAAATAAATCCCCTTTAGGGGAAAATTGATCAGACGTTGGTAGGCCACCAACATTGTAAATAATCACAAACACATTTTAAGCATAATAGTTACAGATAAACAAACACCCAGTGTCACACTGCCTGCCACCACATGAATCATCTCTCAACACAGATTACAAGTTCACAACAAACAACATTCACTCAGCATGCAATGCATACCATTCACCGGGTCTTCTGGCGTGCTCACCATGATCGATTCATGGTACATTGCATAATGCAGAGCCATTTGTTCATGAAGCAGAGATTGGCAAGTCTAAATGAAATAATGTCACATATGTGGGGCAGGCCGTCTAAGGTAATAAACTAGGAAAGGATAGATAGTCACGGCCCAGGGTTGGAGGCAGACACACATTTGTTTGCATTCTCCATCCAATGCCCTTGAGGGAAATGGGTGTAGGGGGAGGGTTGGGACTTCGTCACTGCACACAATTGCAATGCCAATACGGTAATAAAATGTGTCTAAGAGTAAGATGGTGGAGATGAATTAGTCAACCAGACAAAAACAAATAAAAGTAAATAATAATGTTCCCCTAGCTATATCTTTTTTATTTGGCATCAAAGAAAGAAAGCAGATCAGCGATAGCCTAGAGACTGAGAGAGAAAGTTCTATGGTTGTTGGCCCAGGCCTAGTAGTCAGGGGAGTAGAGCTCTTCCTCAAACTCAGGTTGTTAACCCAAAAGCAGGTCAGCTAACACACACTACTTCCATGACCTGAGTCTCCCTCATCTACCTCCGTACTTCAGGTATGAAGTAATGCGGTGGTATAAAGTACTGATTCATTTTGATCATGGTTAATCTACCCATGTTTTGGGGCGAGAAACTGGCCCTTCTCACTGTGACAATGTTACCAGCAGCACTGAAAACACGCTCAGTGGATACACTGGCAACTGTGCAAGCCAGATAGTTTATTGCCAGTCTACTGAGCATTGGCGCCTCTACCCATACCAATACACCAGTGGGTTTTGATCAAGGTAGACCTCTCCTGTGTCATGCAGATAGACCTCTTTTGCCTTCACCTCTGCATTAGACTTAAGCCCTGCCAGTAGAAACCACTCAGTTGCGGATTTTGGGGCTGATGCTCCTGTTCTTGCTCTGATGGTGTTCCTGTTGTTGGTTTTGGCTGCTGTGAACCAACAACACTGCCCTCAGGCTCTGAACTTGAAGGCTGCCCTGCAGGACTTCTGCCCTGGAGGAGTTGACCTAATTCCCTGCCATTCTTTTTCTAGCTCAGTGTCTTGCTCAGCTATCCATGTTTTGTATTTGCCAACATCCCCGTCTGAAAAGGAATGAAAGTGGACAGTAATGGTTTGTACCGTGGATCAAGAGTTGTTGCACAGATTTAATGTTGGGCTGACACAATGTCATAGGTATCTTTTCTTTCGTCCACACCTGTGTACATTGCAGACATCCCCTTTAGCGGTTCCAGTAGCATGTGCAACAATGGTATAGCTTAGCCCATGGTACTGTCCTCCTTGCTGACTTCCCGTGTGAACGCCTCAAAAGGAAGCAGCATCTCTGTCAGGCATTTGACTAGGCACTATTTGTCCATCTCAATTATCATGCCTTTCACAGTTGCATCCCCTCTTTGCATGACATATTCATTGATAGATCTGTACTGCTCAAACAGACATTTAAACATGTAAAAAGTTGAGTACCAATGTGTTGGCACCTCCTGCATGAGTGCTTTAACTGGCATTCTATTTTCCTGCTCAATGACCCTCAGCTGTTTCTGGGCTTTAATGAATGGCTGAAATGAGTGCAGATTCTTCTGCAGGTGGACAGTAAGTTGCTTACTTAGTCTTCTTTTTTTAGAAAGTCCTGTACAAAGATGTTGATGCAGTGCGCCAAACACGAGTCCCTGAAACAGCTACCATCAGCCATGGCCTTAACTATATTACTGTCCGTGGCAACAAATCCAATCTTAAGCCCTCTTGGTCACAGCCATTCAAAGACCTTGTTGTTAAAGTCTTCCAAAATGTTTGCAGCTGTATGGGATTTCTCCATGGCAAACATGGCTACTGTTGCATGCTTCAGAGCAGCATTAAAAATCTCAGCAGTGTCAACACCTGCAGATAATTTTTCCCTAGGCCCCACAAAAGAGATCCAGTGTGCAACAGTCGCTTGACAACTGGTCCACATGTCTGTTGTCAGGTGGATACTGTGAACAGCACTCTGCTGCAAAACTTGTCTAAGCAATTCCAGCACATCATGATGTAGCGCTGGTACAGCAACTCTGGCGAAATAGGCCCAGCTGGGAACCTTCCATTTCAGGCAGCTGGCTGACACAAACTCAGGAAAACTCACCCCTCCACAAAATAAAAAGTAGGGAGGTCCAGCGCTAACATTTTGGCCAGCTTCGCATTGTTCAAACATGCCTTTGGTCGGTTGCGTTCATACTGCTACTCGGGCCTAAACATGGCAGACATAGTAGCCTGAATGTTTTTCTTTTCTGATGCCATTGATGCAGGTTACTAGTTGAAAGCAGGCAGTGGTAGGCTCAATGTGCTTTTCAGTGGGGCAGTCACTGTCCTCTCTTGCCTTAGTGTCTCGACCTGAGTCTTGTGCCATTGCGATGTTGCTGATGTGGGCGATACTACTGCACTGCTGGGGAGAGGGCTGCTTTGCATAACAAAAAGGCCTTACTCTTCTTCACCTTTCACCGTTATCGCATTGGATTCGGATTCCCTGCTCAGCTGCCTCTTGCCCCTTCACCAACAGCACTTGCAGTTTTTTGGCTGCTAAGGGGCACCTCCCAACGGATCGTATGGTGCTTTCCCAAATGGGTTGTTTGGTCCCCGGTACCATTATTTGTACCAAGCTTACCCCAACTAACACTTGCTCTGCAAAGGGAGCATATGGCAATGTTCACCTCCTTTTGGCTAACCGAAAAGAAGTCCCAAACTAGGAAGCTCAACTTTCTGATGCTAATGCCACTGCCGAAGTCGGATGAACTGGCGGTAGGTGGGTGTTTTGACATTTGACTCTCTGCAGGACCTACTTCTGCTTAAGTGGTTGAGGATATAGGTCACTGCTGGGACTTTGAAAATATGGCAGCTGGTGGCAGTGATGGTGGTATCTGTGGTGCCACATCCCTCCCAGCAAGTTGGGATGGGGTGATGTTGGTCTCCACTGGGGCTGGACTAATATCCATGATGACAGGATCATCGTCATCCTCCTCTTGTACATCTGCCTCCATAACTATAAGGCTTTCTGGAACCTTCTTTTTGCCTAGCCTTCTTTCATGGTGTGTCTCACTCTCAGACTGAGGCGGGATTCAATTCGCGTCAAAATCATCAGAAGGAGGGCTTGAAGAAGAAGATGATGCACCACTAACTCTTCTTTTTCTAGCTGGAGTTCTGGAAGACAATGGATCTTCTGAAAGAGCATCTTCCTCTACATCCTCAGCATGAATCTCAATCTCTTGAACCTCTCCTATCTTGGGAAGAACTACTATTGTTGGTTGTGGCTGTTGTTATTGTCCACTTCCCCGAGTTTCCTGCAATCATTGGGTACTACTTTGCAATAGAGATAAGTCAATGTCAACATTACTGCTTGACGGCGTTGTCATGATTAGACTGGCTGCCTCTGTGACAGGCATGGGCTTGGGCCTGGATTGGGGTGGGTCTACTGATGTGGGGGTGCTGCTCCCAGCTTGCTCCCCAGAGGCCGGTGCTGCAGGCACAGTTTCTTTTTTTCAAAAAAAGATCTGGGTTGACATACCAGTGGTAGTGGTAAGCTCCTTCTTCTCACTGGCTACTTTCTTGGTAGCACCTTTCTTTGGGGCCATCTTGTAGCTGTCAGTTAGCAGTGGCATTTAGCTTCACAAGTTGAAGAGATGTCTGTGATGTGTGGGTCACACGTCACGTCATGCACAGGCCTTCTTTCTGGCAGTACTGTGGGTCATGTTGTCTCTTGTGCACCTAAAGGAAAAGAAGCAAGAAGGACATCAGTTAAACATGACATTGTTGCAGTTCAATTAGTAGTACAAGCAAATACAGTATCATTTAGTGTGGTCACTGGTTACTCTTATTATAAATAATTAACAATACAGTGTATCTATTGGTAAAACGGAAAACCTCACCAACATAAACTTTCATGGTGACTGACTGTACACTCAGGAAGGATAGGAGAGAGGAAAAACAACAACAACATACAGAAGTAACTGTTTGCTCTATGTGTGTCATGTGACGTCACTCACGTGGGATGTGGCACTTAGGGAGGTGCAGATGACAAATGACAATGGAAGGAATAACCCTTAGACAATGAATGCTTTTGTGCACCTATAGCAGACTTGGAGTTGATTGATGTCAGATGTAGTGAAAACGGTATGAAAAAACCCAAAAAGAAATTGAAAAAATATAATTTATGATTTAATTAAAAAAATTAAAAAGAATTTAAAATAAAAAAATTATAAATGAGTGAAGTTAACCTCAAAGATATAATAATAAGTTACTAAACTACTACCTCATTGCTCAACCATCCATGCAAGCCTATGGCAAAGGGCCACACTACATCTTCGCACAAAATAGCTGATAACCAGTGCCACATGTTCATCAACAAAGAAAACACTGAGCTTTGGGAGCAAAAAGAAGACATGCAGGCCTATGGGGAAAGCACACTGGCTGGCTAGTGGTAACACAAAATGGCTGCCAGCCACATGGTCACAACAACAAGAGGCAGGAGGGTGAGGCCTGAAAAACAAAGAACACATGCAGGCCCATGGACATTGACTGTATACAAAATGACCTCGGGCGACATGACTTGTGGAACAAAGGCAAATGGTGACCTATGGCAAACACACACAAACACTGGCCAGTGGCCAGACAAAGGAGACATGGCAAAAAGGAGAACACAGCATTATGTCAGCGATGCCAAAAACAAAAATTAACAGGGCTAAAAAATTTTTACAACAATGCACATCCTCCAAAAAGGCATTACCCCACCTAAACACTGTTTGCGGGAGAAAAAAACTTGAAATATCGTAAAAAAAGCACATTTTGTATTTTAATCCAATACTATACATGCCCTAAAAGAGCTGTTTCATCCAACTGACAAGACAGAAACAGTTGTTTCATGCACCGATGACTAGTACTGGGCCTACTGGCTGGAAGGCCCATTAGCAGACTAGGCCACATAGTGAATTAATCTCAAAGAATATTGCACATGTATTAGAAAATATGGCAGAAATATACTAAACTGTGCAACATTTTTCCTATACAAAATAAGAAATAAATATATACATAACAACAACAACCAGCAAGGAGGCATGGCCAAAAACAAAGAACAAATGCAAAGGTATGGCTTGCGCACACTGACTGCCTATGCAAAATGGCCGTCAGTCACATGGTCACAACAAGACGCAGGAGGCCTATAAAACAAAGAACACATGCAGGCCAAGGGCAAAAGCACATCGGTTGGCTATACAAAATGGCTACCAGCCAAATGGTCACAACAATAAGCAAGAAGGCATGGAGAACAAACTAAGAAGAACACATGCAGGCCCATGGGGAAAGCAGCACACTGACTGGCTACACAAAATGGTTACCAGCCACATGGTCACAACAACAACAACCAGCAAGAAGGAATGGCCACAACAAAGAGGACATGCAGGCCTATGGCAAAAGCACACTGGCTGGATACACAAAATGGCCCCAGCCACATGGTCACAACAAGAGACAGGAGATCTGGAAAACAAAGAACACATGCAGGCCTATGGACACTGACTATACAAAAATGGTCCCTGGACTTATGGCATATGGAACGAAGGCAAATGGTGGCCTATGGCAAACACACACACATTGGCCAGACAAAGGAGACATGGTAAAACAGAGAACACAGCATTAACTCAGCAATGTAAAAAACGAAAATTAAGAGGGCTAAAAAAATTAATTCACAACAACACACAACCTTCAAAGGCATTACCCCACCTATACATTGTTTGCAGAAAAGGAAACATGAAATACCATCAAAAATGCACATTTTGTATTTTAATCCAAATCCATCCATGGCCTAAATGATGTTTCAAATTCAACAGACACCACAGAAACAGTTGTTTCATGCACCCATGACTACCACTGGGCCTACTGGCTGGAAGGCCAATTGGCATGCTAAGCCACATAGTGAATTAAATCAATATTGCAAATTTATTTAAAGAAACATGGATAAAATGTGCAACATTTTTCCCCTACAAAAGAAGAAAAATGAAATGCAAAGAAATAACGAGGACCCTACTGAAACACCCACCACAATACATTTTAAAAATCAATTAAAAGTACACATAAATCCAGGTGCATGGACCCAATCAAACAAACATCAGTTTTTCAACTTACTCGTGAAATAACAAATACAAAGTCCTTAAATGCAAAGGGATATGCAGCAGACACAAAGAGTGATTATCCAGCCCCAAATCCAAATGATAAGTGACCAGGAGATGTACAAAGCACAGGGAAGAGCCCAGTGGACAGGAACTGGAAGTTGGAGACTCTGGGGCACTACTTTCCAGTTGGAAAAAAAGTTTTTAAAAAAAAGGACTCCTCGCACAAGAAAACCAATGCCAAATGTCCATTCGAGGAGGTTTATTTAGGAAGATTTTGAAGCTTCTCGAGGAGAGAATCTTCCCCAGATTGCAGCTGTGGTAGATCCTGTATGTCCGGGAGTGCGCACAGCAGAAAACATCTGCCGGAAGTCGCTGGCATGCCCAAATTATGTGTTGGCGACCACAAAATCTCGAGGGAACAGGCAGCTGGCTAGCAAATCTCAAGCCGCCCCCGAATGACTCTGAAATTCTCGTGGGCAATGGCGAGCAATAGCCCATTAAAGGACATTTTGAGCGCGCTAAAATAAAAAATATCTGCTCCGTTGCACAGTGTGGAGTTTATCGGTAACTCCATGTTGCTGAATTGCCCAAACTCCACGAGCCGAGCGGAGTTTTACGTCCAGGCTTATTTTTCAACCGCCATGAAACTTTCTGTTATATCCTGGCTTTGTTGTTATGCATGCAATCTCTTGCTCTGCCAGTGGAATGTTCATCCAATGATGTGTTACAGAATGTTGGGAGCCAGAGTTGTCAGTTGAGAAGGGCTGAGCACCATCCTGGCTGCTCCTGGTGGGGTTCTGTATTGGATTTAACTGGATGACCTATAACTGTCTACAAATAAACATCTAAAGATCCTCTACACGTCTGGACTCAGTCACTACAATTTTTGGCGACGATCTTCTAAGAACCTGCTACTTCCACCTCTTCAAACTTCAATCAACTTCTACTACAGACTTAACTGTAACTGAAGCTGTTTCTACCTTCAACTGGCACCCTTGACCCCACCAGTGACCTCCCATCGGTCGCCCTCAACGCAAAGTGCCAGTTCCACTCTACGCAGCACAGTCAGCTCAACTTAAAGAGCTGTTCAACTTCTAAAGGCTGTCTACTCTCCTGACTACATCTCTAAGTTTCAGACAAAGCCTACTTCTAATGGTGCTGAGCTTTCAGTGAAGGTAAGCCTGACACTCTCCCAACGTCTATCTTCTGTGCTGTGCTTTCTGTGGTAAAGCCTGCCAACGTCTGTATCTGCCTTTGCCTGCGTCTTGTGCTGTAAGCCTGCCACCATTAATCTCTACACACTGTCTGGTAAAGAAGTGTGTGTGCTCAGAGTGCATGCCTGATTAATGCCTATTTTGGATTTGTCCTTCATCACATCGACGCTGCCCAGAGTGTGTGCCAGTGTACTACCCACGTTGGAACTGTACATCACTACAATGATGCTGTCCACAGAGCGTCCCTGATTACTGCAGTTTTGGATCAAAAGACATTGTGCACATCAAAAGTTACATATGTGCAGTGCCTTTCTACTCTTGGTTTTCCGCCTAACTGGTTTGTCAGATGTGGCCAGCCTGTACACTTATACTTCAAAAAGCTGCGTGTGGAGAGCCTTATTTGCTGCAGAGCGCATTATTTCGTGTTCACTCTGTGGGTACGGTGTGACATGAACTGTTTTTGAATTTAACTGCACCGGAGGAGAGCAGGACTTTTGAATCCCATGCTAAGTGTGTCTTCACTACTGACAATCTTAAGGAAATGGAAAGTCTCATGAGCAAAGTCAGGTGGGGCATGTTTTGTCTGTGTTTTTTCAGCTAGTTTGGGACCTCCTCTCTGCCCCATTGCCTAACTGCCAATTTGAATTTAAAAAAAAAAAACTTACCTGTGCGCTCTGGTCGCGTGCAGAGTCTCTTCTTTGCGCTTCCCCACGTCATCTTCAGAAGTTGCGTGTGATGTTTCCTCTTCAACTTTGATGCCTTTTTCGCGTTTTGGTGCACGTTTCTACCGTGAGCCACCCGGGATTGCGTCCTCCTACGTGAAGCCATCTTGAGTTTGATGTTTTCCTCATCTGCAACATCTCTGTGTGCCAATCACGACGTCTGTCATTTCAATAAAGTCCTGCACGATCTCTCTGTCACGTTTTCTTGAGTTTTCGGCAGGAGACAAGCTCTTCATTATGGGGTCAAGACTTGGACACTGTACTCCGTTTCCAGATGGTGTGGTGAGTTCTTCTCAGGCTCATTCGTCTTTCAAAATTCAATCTGACATGGTGTCTGCTGCAAAGTACTTTGTTAATGGCAAGCCCAAGTATCCTCCGGTCTTCAGTGGGCACTGCATCTCCTGCAAAGTAATTTCATGTGGCAAGTCTTCTGGAGCTGTTTTGTTTCCACAATGTCCTGTTTACCTACTATGGACGCCTGTCTCATTGGATCACGGTGACAGACACACCTTTGGCAGTGATATTTTGTGATTTTGTTGTGTATTTTAACATATTATAACGTTATTGTGACTTGTTTCCACAGGCATTACATATAGCGATCTACAGTAATTCATATTTAATGGTTGTTTCTGGTTGTGCACGTTCAGAAATCGTTTTGTGTATTTTCAAGACATGACATGTCATATGTACATTGCTATGTAATTGTCTAATTTTTCCAGTTATCACACATCGTGTACAATATCTGTACCTTTCACCAGTCTTCACTGGGCACATTTGTTTTTAGCTAAAGGGGTGTCGTCTCTTTTGTATGGTGCACAATATGTTTAGTGTTGTACGGTACACAGTTTTTTTTTTTTAGTTCTGCCATTTCTGTGCACATTTTCTTTACCTCAACACGAGGTGTCTCGCAGGGTTTTTTTATCCCATCATTACAGTGCACAGGGGTTTTAGTCCCGTAATTACAGTACACATTGTTGCTACCTCTACACGAGGTGTCTCACAGGGATTTTTGTCCCGTCTTTACAGTGCACATCGTTCTTACCTCTACATGAGGTGTCTCACATGGGTTACATTCCCATCCTCTACGGTGCACAACATTTTTTTTGGCTCTCGGGAGATGTCTCACATGGGTTATAGTCCCATCTTCTACGGTGCACAACATTTTTGCCTCCACACGGGGTGTCACATGGGTTACAGTCCCATCTGTTCTGTGCACAGGAAATGACCTCCTAGGTATTTCTTTCATTACAGTGCACAACTATTTTATGTTTTACCCTTCTTAGGGTGTGTCGGTTGGGTTTTAGGCCCTTCACAACAGTGCACAATATTTTAACGTGGTGTGCTTAATGGGTTTGGTCTCATTCAGTTCAGTGCACAGTGTGCACCCGTTCACCACATGTTTATTACAATATTACCTTTACTCAAGGTATTTGGTCTGAATACCAATTGGTGATTTTCTCATGTTTAATGTGTTTTGTTTACAGCTTTCAATTGGTATTCAGCGTCATCATTCATTGTATTGAGATTGTAATCTAATGGGAAGTATGAGTGATTTATTTTAATTGTCTCACTATTTCCTGTTACAGCCCAGTTTTCCTTTTGATGTCTCTTATTGGTGTCTTCTGTGGATTCTGGTTTCTTTTCTTTTCTTTTCTTCTATGTTCTTTTCTCTTTTCCTCTTACTTTTGTGTTCTTTTGCTCTTTGGAGGTTTTCTTCTTCTTCTTTTTGTCAGCGTCTGGTATGACTTGTCTCTTTTCATACATGCCTGGCCAGCAAGTATACTTTGAGGTAGTCGTTGGTGTTTTCTCTTTTCGTTTCTGTTGTTGTGGTAGAAGGGAGGATGGCATTCTCACCTTTTGTCTTTCTTATGGCATTCTCTCCTTTTGTCTTTCTTCTCTGTTTTCCTCACTTATATTTTCGCATCTTCTTTTGGTTGTTCTGTTATCTCATTGGTTTGCGATGTTTCTGATTTACTCTTTGTCTTTCCTCTATCTTTCTTTTCGTTCTCTTTTCTTTCTTCATTGTTTAATATGGAAGGAAAGGGGATATGTTATATCCTGGCTTTGTTGTTATGCATGCAATCTCTTGCTCTGCCAGTGGAATGTTCATCCAATGATGTGTTACAGAATGTTGGGAGCCAGAGTTGTCAGTTGAGAAGGGCTGAGCACCATCCTGGCTGCTCCTGGTGGGGTTTTGTATTGAATTTAACTGGATGACCTATAACTATCTACAAATAAACATCTAAAGATCCTCTACACGTGTGGACTCAGTCACTACACTTTCACTTACTGTTCATTGCTTTTAACTGTTACTCACTTGTTATTATTATCCATTTTTCCATAATGCGTTGGATATTCCATAATGATTGCCATTGGTAAGGTTGTTAATTTATTTATATCTTTCCTATTACCTATCCTATCTTTCTTTTTACCTCCCTTTAATATCTCTTCCCCTTTTTTCTTCTTTTCTTTCCTTTAAATCATAAAACATAAAATGCTGTTTTATTATGATACCATCTTCTGTAATGCACATTCTTTTCTATATATTTATATTTCTTTTTGTAATTATCAAACATGTTTTTGCAGGTAGTGCCATTTTTGCTGAACCATTTCAATAAAGCTTCCTTAAACTCACCAAAAATGGTACTTTTGGATTTTGTTTTTGAAACAAACCCAAAAAAACAGGTCAAACGTTTGACAGTCAGTACTGTGATATTGATGGAACTATCCATCAAACCTTTAACAAATTGACAGGACCTGCTGTGACAGAAGTTCCTGCCAATATAGAAATTGTCCTCTGGGCTGACGGGCATCTCTAGATACGGAGGACAGGTGCTCCATCAGAGTGATAAAGTATTTTACTCCGTCACCCTGATGGAGTATGGACCATTCTCTGTGGTCTAAATCAGCCCAAGAATCCTAAAACCTAGCAATCATTCTGGTAAATAAACATTTTGTCACATTTAGTTCTCTCCAGTACTTGTAGTTCAAGTGTAATTAAAAGCAATCTTATGAGACTCGGGGATCATCAAGATTGGAGCTATTAAATGTCTCAGGCCCCGAGTTAGCGGTGGAATAAATACGTATTGACTAAAATGACAAAACATAGATAATTAGAAAGCATGAATTAAATAAATTCTTTACATTTGAATTTCAAATTACTTTAAATTGAAATAAATTATTTAATTTTTTTGCTGGGGGTAGTTATAAAGGGAAAACCTAGACACAGAAGGCAGTGGAGCATGGTACGTAGCAAGAGAAATACGTATCTCACATTGGGGCAGAAACATATAAATATTTTTGAAGTGAGAAGCGAGGTCATTAAAACTGAAAAGTGTAGACAACACTGCACATTTCACAGGAAAGAAGAGGAGAGAGAAGCTCTCTAGAAAGATAGTGAACAAGTCCGTTTTGAGGTCTTCCTAAATGCTGTCGGCATTTCTGCTCCTACTTGGTTGATTGAATTTCCAATCTGCCAAGCAATACACTGCTTGCTCTCCATTACCCCCAAGACGTATTGAGTGTATATGCCAGGTAGACTGGCATTTCTCAGGTGAAATGTTTTGTAGACCAAACATGTTTTACATTGGATCTTGGCAGATAGACAGAGCCAATGCAAATCCTTTACATGGGGAAGATGAGCTAGATAGAATATTCTTTGTTTGGTGAGTAGTCAATTCGCTACATGAAAGAGTGGTTTAATTAGTGTGAAATAAAACATATTATCAAGCATCCTCATAAGAAACAGCTGAAATAGCTGTTGCTGGATCTTCCAGTCTGAGGTATGAAGGTTAGATTTGAATGGTAGGAGGGAAGAGGGAAGACAGAAATGTGAATTCTACTCTGTTAAGTACTGCCACTACGCTTAGGCAGAATAAATTCAATATTCTCAATGGAATAGATAGTAGACCCTTACCAGTCTAAATACCTTTCCAAGCAGAAGTATTTATGCTCTTCATGTCTGGTTTTGATGGATAGAACTTTTCTACAAACAGTTATTGAATACAATTCTAGTCCATGTTTTACATTGGAGGTATGCTCTACATGTACAAATAATAGCACTTTACATTATGCCAGCCACTGTGAAAGATTTTGCTTCATTCCAAAACCTCACATCTGCACATTGTACAACTGGGAAATACCTTTCACATATGTATCTATGTGTGTATGTATGTATAGTTATGGTAGTGAGACTCTACCCAAAACGTAGCTGAACACCATATATGCTCAAAGGAAACCTTAAAGTCAATCAATTATAGGAGTGGAAGCTGAGTTTTGGATGGTTAAGGCCTTAGTGATGCAGTGTTTTTTAAGGAGAATTCTTTAAAGAGATTCATACAATTTCCTTGCTTCCAGTTTTTTCTATACAATCTCCTTGCAGCTTTTCCTTGTTTGCTATTTCGTCATCATTCTATGGGAAAGCCATGTTTACTAAATAATCATCTCCATCTATTTATTTGTACATTTATCTTATAACTTTTCCCATACCTTTTTTACAAGTTAATGATCATTTCCGTGTTATGGTTTTAAGGTGGCATAATTAAATCTGAAGATCGACAATACAGAAATCGTGATCTTCAGGCATAGCACATCACTGTGTGACTCCACCTGTTGGCCATCAGAGCTAGGACTGACAATGCCAAGAACCTCGGGATCATCAACCACAGAAAACTCGACATGACCGCCTAAGTCAATGCCGTCACCGCCTCATGATTCCATACCCTGAAAATGCTGAGGAAGATTTCCAAATGGCTTCTAATCAGCACCCAGATAATCGTCATGCATGCCCTGGTCACAAGCAAGCTGGACTATGGCAACACCCTCTATGCTGGGATCAACAAAAAACTCAACAGAAGGGTGCAGACCATTCAGAACTTGGCAGCCAGAATTACCCTCAACCTCCTATGTCACAATCTCATCACAGCACACCTCAAGGAGCATGAGTAATTTCCACCCTATTTCATTACTACCCTATTTCCTTACTGAATTTTCCTTCTAAAGTGTTGTGAAAAAAAGTTAACAGAAAGTCTCAATACATTAAATCTGCATCACTACTTGATCCATCTTAATCAGGTGAGGTTGCATTAGTACTTTAGCCATCTCAATCAGGTTTTAGAGCCTTACGGAGTCTGCTTTATTAATGGGCTCTGAAATACTGTGTGCAACACTTGACAAAGGAGGCAGTGTGGCCTTTATTATGTTAGATCTCAGCATAACTTATGTTATGGTGTCACATCACTGTCCATTAGCACAACTATTTCTACTTGCTATCAAAGGCAAAATTTTGGCTTGATTCACATATTTATCACATCACAAATTCAGGTTGTTGAACTTGATACTTTCTGCTCTAGGCCTTGCCCGCCTCATGTGGGACATTCCTCAGGCTTGTTCTTAAGCCTTAAGTCTTATTTAATTTATGTTATTCTTCTGGCCAAACTGATTTGTTCTAGCGCTCTTTAGCTTGTACACTGATGACAAGCAGATCATTCTTTTAGAGAGGCGTTTCAACATACAGTTGACAGCATTAGGAAACGTGTGGTTGAGGTATGCTCATAGATGACTGCTAAATCCCAAACATTGAGTGGGCAGAAAATAGCGTTCCTTATTTCTGATGACATAAGTTGGGCCAACCTCCTACTCCTGTGGACTCTGCAAAGAATCTGGGTGTGATATTTGACTAATGTAATCATCATCATCATTTTATGCTTATTTCTGAATCTTGTTCCATAAAACAAGCAAACATTATAAAAACACAGATTGGTACAGAAAGAATAAAAAGAGTAATCAGTGGTTTCTTAAAAACAACTGTGCATGACTAGAACATATGTGTAAAATTAGCAAATACACGTTATTCATTCAGACAAAGTGAAACAGTTCCTCACAGTAGTGTAACATTTCAAAATATAAAATAGAGAAAAAAAGACCACCCATGTTGTTTAAAATAGGAACTGTACAACACTTAGATGTACAGATAAAATATTCTCCTGGACTAAGCAAGCTGTCTTCAGGTGGTACACAGGGGGTTGCCTAAAGTGCTCTATAGGCATCTTTTCCCTATAAGCCAAGCAGCATGTAGATACTTGGCGGAACTAATTGCTATGACTTACACAGTGCTGTACTGAAGAATTCTTAGGGCCACCTCATATTGCCTAATGCCTAGCAGTTTACACAGTGCTAATATCCACTTCTTGTGGGGGAGCATGTAGGTCTTGCAAAATAAATGAAAGTGGTGCATACACGCTGGAGCAAGCCTACAAGATGGGAAAAGGTTGGACAGGCCCTGATTGCATCCCCAGGTAGCAGTGAAACTAAGAATAAGAAGGGAACCATATCTCAATTTTAAGTGCAGCTGCTTTGGCAGGAGACCCAGTATCTTGTTATGGGAGATCTCGTAGTCTGGGCCTATTTTGCTGTCGAGGAATCTGTCGGTCAAACTACCTGTCTTACAAAGCTTGAGCTCCTCCCTCCAAAGATGATCTCTAAGCCTATCTTTAATCAGTTGCTTTGATGTAACAGCAGCTTCATCTGGGTTACCCCGGAGTGGGTGGACTTCTAACGTATAGAACATATTCTTAATATATGCCAACCAGGCGATTCTTAAGTGGATCCTAGAACCTAAATGTTCCCTGAGAAGATATCTGTATGATTCAGACAACATAAGTTGGGTCAACCTCCTACTCCAGTGGACTCTGCGAAGAATCTGGGTGTGATATTTGACTATTGTAAGAAACAGGGTTATTAATCAAGGGCGGTGACCACCCTCCTTAAATAATAAACACAATCCTTTTTAGGGTGAACTATTAAAGTCATTAAATTAACCTGAGCTCAACCCCCGGTAGCAATGGCACAGAGCAAACAGGTTTAAATTAGAGACAACGTGTAAATGATTTATGCAGTACCTAAACAGTAATACAGTCAAACCACAATGCAATAACAATCCCAAACCAAATTAGGTAATGAGGATAAATTATAATAAAAACAACGGCAAAAATCCAATAAGTTGAACAAGAGGTATACATTTTTAGAAGTTTTAAACGAAAATAGAGCCAAAAAGTGTTAATACCAACTGCGGTCAACTGGTCATGGGATACTAGGACCTTGGTGTGATTTGAGGCTGACTTCAATGGAGCGTAGTCTCAAAAATGTAAGTCCAAAGTCTTTAGCCAGTCAAGGCAGAAGGCTGTAGATGAAGGCAGCTAAACAAAGTAGAATAAACGTTAGACAAGGTCCCAGTGAAACCATTGTTTTTTTAGCAGGATAAGCACAGAGTGGGAAAAATGTGAATTTTGTGGCCAAGAAATGTCCCTTGCTGGTTGGGTGCTTTTGGCGCCCTTTGCCAAGTTGAGATTTGTTTGTTTGCACTCAGTCATCTTTTTGGAACTTGGGGCAAGGCTGCAGGCTGTAACCGAAGAAGGCTCCATGGGATTGAACATTTTTCACAGAGGGCCCACTTAGATGGACTTGCTGCTGCAGAGAAGATCACAGTGGGACAAACCAGTGCAGCAAATTTGTGCCTTTCCAGATGGGCTCTGGTAGTTGGTTTTAGTCCTCTGGCTCCTGGAAGTCAGAATTCAATTCAATTCAATTATTTATTCATTATGATTTGGAATTCCGAAGAATTCCACATAAAAATACATCTTAAAAACAACATTACATTCCATAAAAATTACCAATCTAAATTCATCATATCATTTCATAAAAAAACACAAATGAGCATATCAGTAGCAGATATTCTATAGGTTTTCGAGTGCCAGGAGGAGTGAACCATGAATAGTCGGATTACCATGAATGAATACTTACAGACTTATAGGAAGTTATAATCGATACTATCATAAAACGTTCAGAATTAAAACTTGTTGTAAAGTGCAAAGATTTAACAATTCGCTATACAGTACTAGATAACGAACGGAATAACCATTTAATGAAAAACAATAATTTGTCTATTCACTAGACTGTACAATATAACCAGCAGCATAATAAAAGTGCAAGAGTATTTCAATACTTTAGAAGCGCCGTTTTCAGCGTGAAGTACACGATAATTAGCAGCAAAACAAGGATTTAGTAAGGTGCAAGAGATCATACAGGACATGTAACTAGCAGCGAAAAAAGTTTGTAAAAGTGCACGTGCTCGGTTGCAAACATAGTAAATCAGCCTTAGAAACCGAAGGGTCGAGAAAGTGCAAGTGCTCAGTGCATACATATTAAATAGATCCTTACTGCTTAGTATATATTTAAAAATTGTTTAAAAAAACAAAAAAAATTAAAACACATAATTTCAGATGGGGAGACAGCAGACAATTCCGGGCCTCTTCTGCTGTGGCGATATTATACTTTAAAAAACAATTCCTTAGGTATCTGCGTCGTGTTGATTGTAATGCGGGACAAACGAATAAAACATGATTTAGATCTTGTATACAGGAATTACATAAATGACAATATCTTTCGTGTCTAGCAATACCCTCCCAGGCTCCTGTTACAATTCTTAGGGGAAGTAAATTTAATCTAAGTAGCAGAATCGCCCTACGTACTCCATGTTTAAGATTCCATAAAACATAAGGTTGGGGTTTTTTGCCAATACTACTCCCCACAATACAATCATTATTTCTATTCTCTGTGCACATTTTAATATCTCTTTCATGAGAAACCCCATAGATTGTTTTCTTAATTATAATTTTCAAAGCCCTTTTACAAAGAACCGCCGCCCCATCCTTATCTAAACCGAACATTGTTAGCGCTTTTGATTATTCCTAAAAAGAGCGCTCTTTTCTTTCATATTTACAACTATTTCTCTGTACAGTGCTACCCGTAACAGGTTCTCTGAGCTATTTATCAATGCATTGCTCCATCTTAAGCACGCGGCCATCAATAGCACATAAGTGGAGAGTAAACCAAATTCGAGCCTAAGCGCTGCAATAGGTGACGCACGATTCAAATTGCATATTTGGCGCCAGATTTGCCCTTCCACTTTCTCGAATTTGTCCCACTCTTGTGCATCTATTGTTTCACTGGCGTAGCTCAGTGTTGGTGGAATCTTTATTTTATAGCCTGATATAATATGAGAGAAATGTCTTTTCCCACAGTGTTTGAACAAACGGTTAATTGCAAAGGCTTGTGAAATTGCCTTGCCTTTGCAAAGATCCATATGACTACTAGCTGAGCACCTATTTGTAAATATGTTTCCTAAGTATGGATAAAATTTTACTACTTCCAATTTCTCTTTTCCCAAAAACCAATGCAAGTTTTTTCTGACCTTACATCCTTGATAACTAAAAATCATGACTTTGCTCTTTAAAATATTTATTTTTAAATAATACTCTTCTGTGTACCTGATCAGCTCGGCAAGTCGTCTTTGTTGTCCGATTGGGGTTAAATCCATTATTATGGCGTCATCTGCATAGAGCAGACAGCTCACCTCTAAGTTTCCTAATTTAGGGGGATCCCCTTTACTGAGCCCCACTCTTCTTGACAAATCATTAATATAAATAGAAAAAAGTAAAGGGGCCAAAAGGCACCCCTGCTTCAGCCCATTATTAGTTACTATTTTCCTCGAGAGGCCTTGTGTTCCCCCTAATAAAACCTGAGTCCAAGTGGAGGAGTGAAGAGCAATTATTAATCGTAAAAGATTCCCTGGTATCCCCATGGTAACCAATTTCCTCCACAGCTTCCCCCGATCTACCCTGTTGAATGCTGTGGAGAAATCTATAAAAGCCGAATATAATGGCATACCCCGACTTACTGGATATTTTTCAGTTAAAGTTTGCAAAATGGTGATATTATCCAGGGTGCCACTATTTTTACAAAATCCTGTTTGATCCAAAGGGATGAAATTATTTCCAAATGCCCACTCTTGCAGATGAGTGAGAATGCTCTTTGCAAATAATTTCCCAGTCGCATCCAGGAGAGAAATCTGTCTAAAACTGGCAGGGGAATTTTTTGGACCCTTTTTGTATAGTGGAACTAATATACTTCCCTTCCAGGATTGTGGGATATCACCATGGGTATAACAATGGACAAACAACGGATGCAGAAATTTCGCCCACTCTTCACCATCCTGTTTTATTATGGCTATTGGTACATCATCTGGACCCATTGCGCTGGAATATCTTGCCCCTTTAATGTAACCCTCAATCTCCAAGCATGACGGTGCGCCATAGTCACTCCCCGCGGTCGGGGCAATGCTAACCTCTTGATTCTGCCCAACTGCGAGATTTGAAGCATAAAACTGGGAAATATACGTGGACCATTCTGCTTCTGGGATTGAAATAGGTTTTGACTTCTCTCTCCCATCACAAAATTTTGCAATCAGTGCCCAATACTTCCTAGTGTCCCCAGAAAGAGCCACCTCTCAAAGTCTAACCCATTTTGCGTCTTCAACCCTTCTACGATCCGATGTCATTTTCCTTTTCCGTACCTGTTTCAGTCTACTAATTTCTCTTTGTCTTTGTGTCGTGGGCTGCCTAAATTGGTTTCTAATTAAACCGTTAATTTCCCGATTCAGTTTTTTAATTTCCCATGGTATTATTACTAATGGTGTAAAACTGATGACTTGCTTCTTTCTTCCAAAGGTTCTAATTGCAGCCAAGACTCTCTCAAACCTATGAACCGGGGTTTCTTGGGTGGAAATAAAGGCAGTATTTTCAAAGACCCTCTTAAAATTTGGAAGCAAATTATTTGACCAGCAAGTACGCCCATTATTGCGATTATATGAGACCTTTTCATTCCTCTGATTCCAGCGTTCAGGATTCTCAATTTCTATATCCATATTTACAGCTAAAATACTGTGGTCACTCATATTTGTGGAAAATACCTTAAATTGTGTACATACATTGAATAGTTGGAAAGATACTGCCATATAATCAATTAGGGAGTGACCATATGCACCCCGAAAGGTATAAGCAACATGGGAGTCCTCTGGAAATCTACCGTTTAACGTTACAAGGTCTAAACTTCTAAGATTTTGCAAAAATAACAAGCCTCGTTTATCTGACCTTAGATGAACCGGCAATACAGAGTCTGGGATGGCCCATACCTCCTCCAATTCAGGGTTTGAAAAAGACATAACTGCACTATTGGATAATTTAGCGTTAAAGTCACCCACCATCATTATACGTGAGCATTCTTCGTTGTTACTTAACCTTTGCACAAAAGTACAGATTGAATCGACCAATACATTCGACGCTCTCCCTGGAGGAATATACACGTTTACCAGTAAAAGAGTAATTGCTTGCCCCAAGTTATCTTCACCAATCCTCAACTTTACTCCAATACAGCATTTTGAGGGGTGCTTATAGATCACAGGATCCCATCTTATGGCACAGCTAAGTAAAATAGCTAAACCACCACTTGCATGCCCTTTTACAGATTTTTTTGCTGTACAACAATACACATAAAAATTCTCAAACTGAAAATCCTCCCCCATCCACGTTTCCTGGAGGCAAATTATTTTGGGGTCAAATTCTAATAGTGATTTAAGCTTGCAACACCTTTTTCCTACCCCTGCTACATTCCAGGATAGGATTCTTCCCAATTGGCTACGCACACACTTTGGGCTTTGTGGTGGATATTTTTGACCCATTCAGGGTACCAGCAACCCAGCTCCACTTAGCTACCTCATCCTCCACATTGGGACTACTAAGCCTTTGGGCTTCAGGACCTAAAATGTTGATTTCTCTGTTTCCGAGATTTCTCCCTACCGTTATTTCAATGTCTTTAAGGTTTATAGGGATTTTTGCGCCCCTGTTATTAGAGAACCCATACCCTTGCATCTGATGAATCGTTCCTGAACTTTCAGATGGGACTCGGCAAGGGGGTACACTAGAAATCACATCTATACCTCTTTTTCTAAAGCAATCTACATTGGCTATTGCTAACGTTGAAACTACCACTGACGAGAATGTAACTCTAGTACTTGGGGGTGTGCTCCTCCAGTCTAAATAGACCGTCTCAAGGTCTTTACTTGTTATCGGACCCAAGTCCTTTATCTCTGTTAATAACTGTAGAAGGGCACTTCTATTCAGTAACATTGGTTCAGTTTCGAACAGAGAGACAAAAAACAAGGTCCTGCTCACCTGCCCGACTACTGGCCCTGTATTCCTTATTGACCTATTACCGGGCTGCCCTAAGACCGGGCCCCTCTCTAACATGGCCCTATTGCTGTTAAAAACTGTGATCAGGTCCCCCTCCCCAACTATCCCCTGGCCGGAATCAAACCGTGCTGGGAAAGTATCCCGTCCACGGGAATGGAGAGGGCGCCTCCAGTAGCTAAATCTTGATCTGTTGCAGGCTCATGTGACTTTTCCAATAGGTTTCCAGGTGTGGGGTCTCTACTTATCTCATAATTAATCCCACTTTCTTCCTCTCCCTCTTGGCTCTGTGGGTAAGTCAGCACCAAGTTCGAACAGATCGACTGGTTATCATTATCTTGCCCAGTTTTTTTACCCGTATTCAAATTGAGTTGCCCCAAAGTCCCTGTGACCTTTCTACTTGGAGGAGATTTTGTACTATTTAATTCCTCACTTACTGGAGGAAACCGCAATTTTTTCTGTTCCGTTTAGGAATACGTCGAATCCTGTTCTTCTTCTTACCCCTTCGACCAAGTCTGATATTACTTTCTCTCAATACGGGGGCCTCCCCTAAGGGTGCAATATCTGAAGTATTTGCTGATTCTTCAATTAACTGTAGACATGGATTGTTTGGACTACTTTTTTTAAAAATAGGGTAAACCCGTAATGGGGGGTTACCGGGGATACTTTTAAATTTAAATTTCCCCCTTGGCTGATATGCTGGGCACTCTCAGGGTGTTTAACTGAGGATAAACTTACAATTGGGCTACCTCTAAGCGGGACACTTTTAGATCCCTCATTCGTTTCCTTCGTTTCCCCATCCACTAATTTAGTACCACTTTTTGGCATCCGTTACATATCTGACATGAGTGACTGGGTACCTCAGGAACCTTTACCAATTTATTTATGGCTTGATTGATCTGATTGAGCTCTTGGACCCCTATTAGTATGGGAGAGAGGACTTCCAATATATGATCAGAATTTACCATACTTTTTTCTAACAAAGATAAAATTGAGGAGAGAATTCTCTCCAGTGCATAGAAAATCTCCAAGGTTCCCCCTCCGTGCATTCTCAAATGAGTTCATGATGTTCTCTGCCCCCTTATCCAGTAATACTCCTGATGTCCCTTGAGCAGAAAATTCTAATAAATGAACGTGGGATGAACTAGTTGGTGTACTACTATACAGAGCAGGTATATGTGATTGACCGGCTAATAAAACCGGAAACACTCCCAATTCCGGATCCATCTCCATGGCGCCTGTTTTTTTCATATGCGTCATCAGTTCTTCATTCTTTTCCATTTGTTTAGCAATATCCGGTAGAGTGTAGTCCTCCATCTTCGCCAGTTCAGAACTAGAGCTAAGTTCTGTACACTGTGGCACCTTTAGCAACAGTTCATCCAATTTAGGCGGGGAGAGACCAGACTCAAATCCGTTCGTACTTCTTGGGTTGACTTGAGAATTGTCGAACAGAGATACCAACCCTGCCAATGGTGATAATGGTGTAATTCCCTTTCTTTTCAAGTTCTCTATCGAGGAGCCTTCTGCTTTACCCACCGACAGATCCATTTCCATCTTGCTAACCTCCCCTCCTGTTTGTAAAACAACAATTTCACCTGGTGGCTGTGCAGATGACAACAACTGAGTATTTTCACCATTATTGTTCTGTTGAATAATTACGGCGGGGTAAAGGGCTGCTTTAACTTCTAGATTAGTGGACTGAATGCCCTCCACGCTCTCTGATGTTACATGAGTGTCCATCGCCACATCTTCCTAGACCTCCTTTTTCTCTTCCTTTGTCCCCTTCCCGCGCTTGGAGCACCTTACACCTTTTGTAAACATTGATATCACCGATGAGAGAGGTGATCTCTATTTCTCCTGCGCCGGATGGTTTTTTGAAGTTTAAGGGGACTACTATGGCTTGTATAACAACTTAAGGAGCTGGCTGATGGCCCTAACTGGCCTGCTGCTGTTTTCGCTGATACACTTGAGCGCAAGCACCTAGATGGCATTACAAGATACTTAATTAAATTTTGTTATGCTTTTTTACAATGAACCACTGAAATCCCACTGGGCAGGAAGTGTGAAGAATAAGAGGTCCAGTTCTCTGCTTCTCTACAGTTACTCTGCTTTCGCCAACTCCCACCACCTCACCCACAGTCATTAACTGTGTCCTGTGTAAGTTACTACAACTTACTGGGCTGCTTGAAGGAAATGGGAGTGGGGAATTCCATGCTCTCAACTGACCTTTACCGATCTTTACTGGACAGTACTGGGAAGTATGAGTACCACGCCACAAGTCCAGAGGACCACTAAGCCATAGGCCCACAGAAATCCACAGAGAGCCACAGCTTCAGGTTTCAAGGGCGTTTCATTATACACGCCACCGCTGCTGCCACTACCGCCCCTGACCACTGCCTTTGACCGCCACTGACCTTAACCTCAGCCTTCGCCTCCTGCGGCGAGCGGGCCATATGGGATGCCGTATGGGATGTGGGGATGGGATGCGGGGTCAATCGAGAGCCCCTTGATCATGAAGCACAGGTCACACAGCGCAAACAGAGAGACAGAACATAAAGGAGCTTGCTCCGGTACTCCGGCGCTCCAAAGCCTCGGCCTCCAATGACCTCAACCGCCCGCTGCCTCCACCACCACCTGCCACCTGTTTCTGCAGGTGGGGGTGCTGTAGAGGTCACACAGATGATCCGGGGTTGATCCGTGGATGATCCGGGAGCGGGGACTGGCACAGACACAGGCGCAGGCATGCGCTCTTGCGGGCACAGAGTTCAGGGCACAAGTTGCGAGTGACTCTGGGCGGCTCCCGCTTCTTGCCCGCTCAACGCAGCTCAACCTGCTTCGGCACAGAGTTCAAGGCAGGGCAGGATTTCAGAATTCAGGTGCAGGTCACAGGTCGCGAGCGAGTTGCGGGTAACTCTGGGCACTCCTCGCTTCCCGCTCCTCGCTTCTCACCCGCTCAGCCTGCACCTGCACAACGCCGCCCAACCTGCTTACGGCTTCGGCTTTAGCTTTCGGCTTTGGCTTTCGGCCGCTTAGACCGCACAGCAGGCAGGCAGGCAGGCTACACCAACGCTCCAACGCACCAACGGTCCTGAACCCGAAACTGGAAGTCAGAATGTTTTCAAGTCCCAAAACTTTGCAGAAGTATCCCCTTTTTCCTCAAAACTTCACCTGTGGCTCCCAGGCTTCAAGCAGGCTCCTAGGACTTTGAGACTTGGTTCAACAAATGCTTTGTGCAGGGTCCAGTACAGATCCAATAGGGTAAAGGTTCCCAGGGTCAATTCCATCTATTTTTCAGGAGTTCCTGTTTGCCCTACTACAAACAATCCCAAAAGGCACCTCACTCCTGAAATACAAGAAGCTGGAACAATTTCTTCCCTGTGCAGAGCATGTGTGCCTTTTTAGAGGTGGGGCCAGGGAAATGAGTAGGCCCCTCCTTTGTGGTCACCCAAAACTATCTCTAGGCTTAGCTTCCCTCCCACTGTATTTGGAGCCAGCCGGGCTGGAGGAACAAAGGTTGGCTTTCCCCTGGTCTCACCTTGTATATAATTGTGAAAGGTCAGATCCTTTATAAGTTAATGAAGTTTCTGAGTCTGCTTTTACTTGCCTTCCTGCAAGGGGGAGAAAAACGCCATCTAACAACTAGGCTATTGTCTTTGCTCTGGGAGCAGTTTTTTACACCTCACTGAGGATGAGCACTGGCAGACCAGCTGCGACTTGGCCCACTAGATTTTCAGGCAACTTCTGCAAAAATTATTTTTCTAAATATCTGTTAAAAATCTGACTTTCTCATTAAAATTGTATTTGAATAAATACAAAAAATGGTCTTTAAATTACGTTTGGGGATTATCCTGTCAAAAGTTACAATTTAAGTTTATAATTTTTACTTTGACATTTTCTAGGATTCAGCTACAGCTCTACCAGTAAATATTGCTTTTAGGGACTAGTCACTTAGGGAATCAACTTTAAATTCACACATGTTCCACTTCTTAATATCAGGAACCCTTACTTGTAATCAACAAGGTGTACTTTTTTATTTTGCAATATTTAAATACAGGGTTTCCTGCGTATCAAAAAGAGTTATTATAACAGGTTTGACAGCAGCTTTTTAGGCTGCCACAGTCAGGCTACACAAGGTAGGCCTGATGCTGTTTTCCAGGCCCACTGTGTGGATGGAACATTAGGTGCTGCTCTCTACAAGTGGCATTTAACTGCCAGGTTGTGGGTGCATTTGTGGCATCATATACTAGATACTTGTAGGCAAGTTAAATACTTCACTCAGGGGTAGGTCTATTTAACCTTGTTTAAAATGGTGAGGACAGGTACTTTACTCCTGTTTAGCAAGAGTAAAGTACATAGAGTTCTAAGTCCAGGAAAACAGATAAAGCCAAAATGGGATGGAAATCGCACAAATGATGTTCATTTCTTATACATACATACCATGCATAGACTTTGGTACTGAATTTTACCAAGATGTTCTTTGCTGTGTACATTTTACCCATGGAGAACTTTGAAACTGGTGCATCTCGATGAGTGCCTTCAAAAGCGGAAGTACTGGTATCATTAAGTAATAGACACTTCTTAACCCTCTTAAAAGAGACCCAGTGTGCAGTGATGCATGAATAACATGTAGCTTGATTACTGGTCCACATATCTGCAATGTGATGAATAAATCACTCTCTGTGACTGTATCAGTAACAAATCCATTCACTTGACTGTGCAGCTCAGGTTAAACAACATATGCAAAATAGGTCTGAATTCCATTTTTAAATTTAAATATAGGGCATTCACAATTTCCAGAATGCCCTCTCCTTCAGCCAAATTAAAGAGGATAAAATTAGGCACCAAGGTACTGACCAGTTTCTGGTTGTATAAATGTACTAGATGATGGGTTCTACGATACAGTCTATGCATGCTCAACATAGCCTTAATAGTTTTTTTTAAATTTCTTTTGACAATCGCACCTCAAATGAATTCCATGGAGAAAGGCTGCTTGCAGCTTGGGGGTGACCATAATATCCCCTTTTTCCTTATTCCACGCAGAAGTTGTATCTAGTCGTTAATGCACATTTTCAGTAGCAGGCCTGCATGTCTTGATGACAAAATCTTTTTTCATCACCATTAACTCCAGTTATAAGTTTAGATTCTTCTATATCATTGGATCCATATTTCTTAGGTGTAGTTATGATGTACTGAATGTTTGATTTTCATATGGTCTAATGGGCCCCTGGTACTCTAATGTCTACCTGTTTTCCAACAACACATTTGGTGGAAGCAAAGTTAGAATTAATTTTTTCAATTGGGCTGACTGTTCTGTGTAAGAAATTGGATAATTGGTTGAATGAAGTGAGAAATCACTTCAAATAATAATGACAGTCCTTTTCAGGGTGAACTACAAAAGTTACGAAATAAATCTGTACTTAACCCACTGGTAGCTTGGCACAAAAACATTCAGGCTTAAATTAGAGGCAGTGTGTAGAATATCTTTGTATGCTGCACCAATAGAATAATAAAGTTAAAATACAACACGAGAAAAATCCCTAAAGCAATTTACAAAAATAGAGGATATTTTAATAAATAAAATGACACCAAACTGACCAAAAATCCAATCAATAGAACTAGAGTTATGAGTTTGGACATTTTAAAGTAAAAATAGCCCCAAAAGGTGGAAAGCGTCAACTGCAGGTCTCTGGTTGTGCCACACCGGGACAAAGTCAAAAGTTCAGGCCGACCACAATGGAGTGATGGCCAGGCACGGGACTAATTGCAGCTCACTGGAAGTTTTACCTTTTGTCCTTGGTGCAGGCACTGGGTGGTGCTGGGATGCAAAGCTCCTTGTCGCGCTGTATCAGGCCTATCAACCCATATATCAGGAGCTGTACGTTACTGTGATGCAAGGCCCTTGCATTGCCCTGCATTGTTCCGCACTGAATATTGTGAAGTCACTGATCAGAAGTTGTGCGGTGCTGTGATGCGAAGCCCTGGGTGAGCCTGCACTGTGCTGTGCTAGATCTGGTGACACAAATTCAGTTGAGCAGGGAGTGCACTCTGACTTCAGTCAAGGGTCCAGGACCTTGAGGACAGCTCTTAGGGGGTCGAGACTCTGAGAGTATTTTCCTGACCAACGTTCCCAGATTGCCGTCACTCAAGAGTCACGAAAATGAAGACTCCCTTATTAATAAATGTATACACTGGATACGTCATGTGAGGGAGTGTTTTTCAATAATCAGAGAGGATTTTTGTGGGGCCAAAAGGATAAATAGAGTTAATTCCCTGACAGACTGTATAGAGCTGCTCTTTGGTGATGCGAACCTTGCCCATTACCTAATCGCACTGGAAGCTAGGTTCATTCCTTCAACCTCTACGGGGGTACAGATGAAATATCTCCCATTAATGTGCCCACTTTTACCAACTACCCACAGCATGCAACAGCAGCAGAGCTCTGGTTCTCTTTTAGACATAAATGATTGACTTGTACACCAAAATCCACCACCAGACTCCATATCACAACCTTCCATCTTAATTTCTCAACCTCCTGAGACTACCTACCCTGACGCTTCAACCCTACTTCCCACAGCCTTGACCCCTCGCACAGAGGCCAGTGAATGGTGCTTGCTCGCAGCCAGTGGCTGCAGTGGGGGCGGCAGTCCCTTGGGACACAGGATGCGAAGCCAGGGAGGGGATCTGGGTGAGGGTGAAAATCTTCTCGCCATAAGTACTAGAGATCATACGACAAAACTCACCCTATTGTCATGGAATGTTGCCGGGGTGAGATCAAAAGTCAAACTTGCCCGCTGGACCCAATATGTAGAAAAGCATGACATCTCTATTCTACAAGAAACGTGGTCCCCCTCCCCTATCTTTATCACTGGGTACATCACATTACATCGCTCTGCGATCACTAACAAATTGGGTCGTCCAGCTGGGGGTTTATTGATTTTAATTAATATCGACCTCCACTGTTTTGTTAAAGAGCTCAAGAACAATAGCCCAGATATATTAGCGGTTCAAATAAAGACAGAAGATGCAGTGGGGGTAGATCTCTTCAATATGTACACCAGAGGGACAAAAGCGGGAACCACATCATCCACTCTCCAGAAGTTGGAGAATCTTCTAGACGCTAGAGATATCCAACTACCATTAATAGTCGCAGGTGACTTTAATGTCACCTTCGAACCACTTGGGCAGGAGGATTTATGTGGAAGTAGGGAGGAGGAGGAATTATGACTTATTCCCCCTTTGGACTTCACTCCCATCAAAAAATGGTCCCAAATGGCACTGCAACTTAATGTAATAATCCTCGAATTTGGCTTAAGGGCTACAAATGGGCGAACCAACTCTGATAAGTCAGGAGCAAATACTTTTAATCGGACAACCAACATGAGCCAAATTGACTATTTTTTGCTGGACCTGAGATTATGGCCCTCAGTTATTGACATGGTTGTAGGCTGTACTATGGATATCGATCACAATCCCCTCGAGCTTACTCTAATCTCTCCTTGGGCCAAACGCTTAAATTCCTCAGATACTACTCTCGCCACCAGGGTGGTCTATTCTACTAACAATAATAAGCGTCTTAAATGGGCATGTGTAGCAATGGACCCGGAGAAATTGGACTTAATTAACACCAACCTGGAGGCTAGCATTAGACAGATGCTTAGTTTGTTATAACCCCCGGGTAACTACACAAAGATTGCTGATTGTCACACCAACTTTTTTTACTTGCTGGCATCCTATTTTAAAATCCAATGATGCCCAAAGGGTAGGACAAAAAGCTCAAATCCACAGTTTGCTTGGTTTATGCGAGAGTGTAGGGACCTTAGAACCAAACTGGCCACTGCAATTTGACTAAATAATGTAATTCTAGTGAGGGAAATTAGGCGTACCTATAGGAAAGATATTCTCAAGGCCAAAAAGGATTGGGAAATAGAGCTCTGGTCACTGATCAGTGATGCTTGCGCCAAAAACGATACACAACATTTTTGGCTTCTAGTAACTAGGGTAGATGGAAATAGGTCCCAGTCACCTGACAATAATATTGCTGTTGAGGCATGGCATCGCCACTTCTCGTCACTTTATACTGGAGATCCTGACCATGCCAACGAAAACCCAACAGTCGTTGATGATTGAACACAGATTGATGGGTTTTTCTCCTTAGCTGAAATAAGATCCAGTATCAACGCAATTATTAGATCTAAAGGCCCCGGGCTAGACGCCATTCCTGGCAACGTATTTCTTAGCAACATCGATAACTAGTTATTGTATATTCTGGCCCTGGCCAACGGAATAGCCTCTGGCTCACCAATTTCGCCCTCATGGCAAGGGACTGGGGTAATCCCAGTGTTCAAGAAGGGTGATCGGTCACTGCCCTCGAACTACAAACCCATTAGCCTGATCGACAGTGCTCAAAAGGTTTTTGCCCGGGCACTCCTTATGAAAATCCAAATTTGGATAGGTGACAATAACATTCTGTCCCCCTTTCAAGCCGGGTTCAGACAGAAAGTGAGCACTGTCGATCAGGACTTCTGCTTTCTATTATTAGTATGGAAAACTGTGACAATCTCTCAGGGCAGTTTATACATAGCTTTTATTGATCTACGATCTGCTTTTGACCTCATCCTCAGATATAAACTTTGGTGTGTCTTGAAGGAAATGGGCATTCCTTCTGAAATTTTAGCATTGACCGTTCACCTGCATGAGAACAACTATGCAAGGGTCCAATGGGATAATCAAGGTCAATTGTCTGACCCGATCAGGGTAGGCATAGGGGTCCGACAAGGGTGCGTAATGGCCCCCACCCTTTTCTCACTCTTCATTAATGGAGTTGTCCAGTATCTTGCGGAGAGCCCAGCTGATGCACCGACCCTGGGGGTGGTTAAAGTGACAACCTTACTCTTTGCAGATGATACTCTGATAGTCTCTAAGACCCAGTGTGGCCTAAAATCCCTTCTAAAATGTTTAGAGTCTTTCTGTGCACTAAGAGGCCTTGAGATAAACACTGAGAAGACCAAATTCCTAATGATTAATCCTCACAGATTGTTTAAGGAGAAGTTGTTCCTAGAGGGGAAACCACTTGAGAGAGTGAGCACCTTTGGTTATCTGGGTGTCACTCTCTCTGACGACCTTTCCTGGAGACATCATGTTAAGAGGCAGAACCTCCAGCTAAGGCGTATCTCAGGCGCTCTGATCAAAGAGCACAAAATCTCAGCGAGTAAGCCAATAGCTGTCCCCCTTTGTATTTACAATCACAAAGCAGTGGGAGCAGCTCTTTATGGGGCGGAACTCTGGGGGTTCAAAAAATTGGATGCACTCCTTGTGACTGAAAACAAATTCCTGAGATCACTGTGTTCTCTCCCACAGAGTACCACCCTGCAACCGATGAGACTAGATATGGGTAGATTCTCGATTGTACAGAAAGCACAGTTACGCCCTCTGCTTTTTTGGTTACATCTAAAAACCACCCCTGAGTTACACCCTTATGCTGTTGATTTGGACGAGGTCTATGCGTTGGACCGCTATAAAAAAATTGGCTAGCTGACCAAGGTGAAATCTCTGATGTCCAATATAGGGATGGAAGTGGCATGGGACACCAATACTCCAGATTCTCTCCCAAATAAAGCTCAGGTTAAGAAATATTATTGGTACTGGGTGGCGCAGTCCCTTATTTCCCATCCATCTGGGGGTCACTTGACACTTGATTGTATGGAGTTTAAACTGGAAGGCACTTTTAGGCAATATCTGGGGGTCATTACAAATCACCAGGATAGGAAACTCTACATGCAATTTAGATTTGGTTCCCTTCCTGTGAACACCTTCATTGCCTCCTGGTGCCAGCCCTCTTCCACATCCCAGCTCTGCCCTGGCTGCTCTCTTGTAGCCGAGTCCATCAGCCACATTCTTTTTGTATGTCCTAGGTACCACCATTTATGATCCAGGTGGATAGCTCCTGGTTTGTAGACAGCTTGGCATCGCTGTCACAGTGATGCGCTACGTATTCTAAAATCTGATTTTAGCATGCTAATTGTCTGTGCTGTTGCTAAATTTCTGGGGAAAATGTGGATTAGCAGGAGGTATGCATTGACCATGTAATTGATGTAATGTTTCCGTATTTTAACACTTTTAAATGTTTTTTAAATATGTATCTACTATTAGTACGAATCTGAGCTAATTTTATAACTGTACCTGCATGACGGGTCATGCTGTTAAATTTTACGGTGTAGACTTTTGCTGATATAGGGGCATATTATCAAGGGATTTATCGCCGCTTTAGCGGCACTTTTTGCCGCTAAAGCGGCGATATTTATATCGCCCTATTAGCAAGCTGTCTCTAACTGGTGTTAGCGACAGCTTTTAGGCGTTAGCGGCCGGGATTCACATCGCCTTGCATGTCAGCGATAATTATCGCTAATGACATGCAAGGAAGGCGTTCCCTACTAAAAGCGACTGGAAACAGTCGCTAACTCCACTATCCCCTATTAGCAAGGCAGGCGAAGTGATAAAATAATTCGCGCTAAGCGCGTTTATCGCTATATTTTATCACCTGCTAGTGAGGATGACTTACCTGTTTAAAGTATAGGAGGTGGATTCTAATGCTGAATCCACCTTAGCGATAATGCGAGAATATCGCTGCTTTTCCAGCGATATTCTCACATTTTGCCGCTATCGTTGGAAATATTATCGCTATGGAGATAAACCTTACTAATAGGGTGTTATCTCAGCGATAATTTCCAGCGATAGGCGGCGTTAACAAAAAACATGCTTACGCGCGTTTTGCGATAAATATCGCAACTCCTTGCTAATATGCCCCATAGTTTTTAGATATCATTTTAGTTGTTTTTATTGCTCTCTTAACCATGGTCTCTTATTTGCACAAGTTGGTTTGAGCTGAGGTAGTTTATAACTAAAAACCCGGTCTTTATGCACTTTAGGCACTGGCACTTTCTGAGGCCCAGATTTGATAACTGGGGACAAGGCCGATTTTATCAATTCTCGGCACAAGCTTTCATACGATGGCTAATAATTCTTCATATTGTACGCACTTGAACTTTTATGGATTTCTCCCTTCCCTCAGAGTAGTAGGAAGTCTGGACTTTTAAAGAAAAATACCTATGTCGCTATAAATTGTTATTGTAAATCCGAATGTTTTATTATGTCTGTATTCTATTGTATGCATGTGGTACTTTTATGGCCGCAATGGCCGAAATAAAGTTATTGACTGACTGAAAATACAACATGAGAAAAATCCCCAAAGCAATGTAGAAAAATAGAGGATATTTTAATAAATAAAATGACACCAAACTGACCAAAAATCCAATCAATAGAACTAGAGTCATTAGTTCGGACATTTTAAGGTAACAATAGCCCCAAAAGGTGGAAAGCGTCAACTGCAGGTTTCTGGTTGTGCCACACCAGGACAAAGTCGAAAGTTCAGGCCGACCACAATGGAGTATTGGACAGGCACGGGACTAGTTGCAGCTCACTTGAAGTTTTACCTTTTGTCCTTGGTGCAGGCACTGGGTGGTGCTGGGATGCAAAGCTCTTTGTCGCGCTGTATCACGCCTATCAACCCGTGTATCAGTAGCTGTACGTTACTGTTATGCAAGGCCCTTTCATTGCCCTGCATTGTTCTGCACTGAATATTGTGAAGTCACTGATCAGAAGTTGTCCGGTGCTGTGATGCGAAGCCCTGGGTGAGCCTGCACTGCGCTGTGCCAGATCTGGTGACACAAATTCAGTTGAGCAGGGAGTGCACTCTGACTTCAGTCAAGGGTCCAGGACCTTGAGGACAGCTCTTAGGGGGTTGAAACTCACTCACACAGAGGGCAGCAGACAGGACAACATCAGATACAGTGAGTTCTGGTCATATGGAAAGCAGGACAGGCCTCTGGCAGTTTGTTGTGTCCCTGTAGCTCAAATAGGTGGTCAGTCAACTGACTCTTGGAGCCACTTCTGAAATCCTGGGTTGAAGGCAAGCAGGTCCAAGCTTCCTTTGTCAGACAGCAGGGAGTCCTTCCCCTGATTTTTGTCAGGCCCAGGAGTATTCTGAGTTCATATTCTGAAGGGGCCAATTTTTTCACCCAGTGCCAGCCACTTTGTCTAACCCTAAAATTGATTCTGGTCAGTTTTCCCCTATCCACTGGGTCTGGTGCCACCCTGGCTACTGAAACAAATGGCAGGCAGGCCCAGGTATGAGCTGCATTTTCAAGTGACAGTGCTGGCATCTTCTGAAGTCAAGAAGAGGTTGAGTACAGCCCTCAGGCATCCTCTAAAGTTAAGAGATTTAGTACAGCCTACAGCCAACCCTTTGAAGCTCAGGAAAGGGTTGGGTATAAATTCTCTAGGGCATCCTGCTCAGGGGAGAAAAACTCTTCCCCACACCCAAGACCAGTCACATCACACCACAGGAGAGCCATTAATAGTCATGTGAACCAAGACTTTGGCTGAAAGGCACAGTTGGTTTAGGCAGGAAAATGCCAACTTTCTGAAAGTGGATCATGGTTATTTCGCACTGACAAATCAAAACTAACTATGTCATTAATAAAGTTTCTTAACACTAACCATTTTTTTTAAGGTAAGAGAAATCTTCCCCTTGATTCCTCAGCAAATGTACTCAGGAATGTACGACATAATATAAAACATTTCTCAAATAGTAGCTCATAGAATTATGTTCTATTGCATGCCTGATTCGGAACTTCTAGCGGAAGTCCTTCAAAATAATACATTGGGTACGTGGTGGAAATCTTCATTCACAATTCATGCTTTCTAATAAAATCATTCCATTTTACGTCATAACATTTTGTGCTCCATTGAAACTAATGGAGAGATGGCTTGCAGCGTGTTACTGATTGAGAATGAGAATGAGCAGGAGGCAAGATGAGCAGAACCCCAGAAACTGCATCCATTTTAAATAAATGATGTCTCACACGAAAATGTGGCATAACTATTCTACATTACATCAATGCCGAGCTATGAAGGGACACAGCCTTTTGTCATCTTTACAGCAAAGTCTTTAAGCATAGCATTAGCACAGTGCCCACCATGCTGAACCGAAAAATGGCAAAAGGCGTTTACCACTCCAGGCACAGTATTTCACTTGCAGTATCTTTCTTTCTTTCAAAACACTTTATTTCGGTCAAAGACCTTACAAGCTACATAGTCAGTTACTATATAAAACAGTCATAAAAGACAGATATCCAATAAATGAGAATCAAATCCAACAACATGTTAGCTACATTTGTAAAAGCTTTCAGTCAAAAGCTCGTAGAAAAACAAAGATAATAAAAAAATGTAAATAGGCACATTCATTAAGACTTTTGTCAGTTTTTCATAATTAGTTAAATGGTATTCTTTTCTACTAAAATGCATCACGTTTGGAGGTTTAAACTAAGGCTTCAATAAGATAAGCTAGATGTGACGACTGTTTTAACTTAGTCTAGCAGTAAGTACTTCACTCCCCTCTAACTTAGTTCAAAAAGGTGCAACATCGAAAATGAAAATGTAATAAAGTGCATTTAAAACTGTAGTTGTACCAATATATTTATGGGATTTCCACATCAGAAGCTGACTTGTTATTCAAATTCAGCAAAGTACTTTGATTTTGGGAGATTTGGCCCAGTAGTATAATTATTGGATTTGTGTAATACCAGCAGTAATATAGCACAGAAAAACAAAATAACAAAAGTGTTAATTTCACCCAAAACATAAGTGCATAGCTCCTAGATGAAGCCTGACTATATAAGGCTTCACGGAACAGGTTCTTTTATCGTAGCAGATTCAGGGGAGACCAAAAGCCATATCTTGGATCAAATTGGCCAAATACATTTGAGGAAGTTCGCAAATGAGAATACAATGTAAGAGGAAGTGTCCGATCTATAGATTCTCATTGCAACGCTATACTGACAAGCTCCCAAAGTAAGGCAAAGGGGCACAAGCCAGCGCTTGCGCTGCCTCTTATACTACAGAGAGAAAATATAAGATGTTCATCAGTTTCTTCCACTTTGCTACATACTGGGCAGAGTTTGCTGCCTTCAGTTAGGTCTTTCCAGTTAGCAGTAACAGTTGCAAGTGGTAGTGACCAACCTAAATCATGTAGAAAGATTTTTTAAGTGGTGGCTGGATCTCATTAAAAAACGACTCAAATCTGGGGGTTGATTTTATCTTTGGAAACCTGTTGGTTAACATACCAAGATTTGATGACTGAAAAAGTTTCCTTTCCTACTTTTCCCAATAGGAAGTCTTTACCAATTTAATGGAGTAAGAGTTGATGGATGCTCGATTGTTCCAGAGATTGATCATACCTAGAAAAGTTAGCTCTTGCTTTTCATATTTTAACCAAAGTAATGTCGCCAGTGCCTTTTGGATATCCAGAATGTCTCTAAGGACTGCCCTAAATGTCTCCAACTTGTCAATCGACCAAATCTTTAGCCAGTACAAAATAGGTGTAAGCCTCGCTTTGGCCGATATGGGTTGCATGTCCAGATTAAATTGAAAAATTAATGGGGTACTTTGTGGAAGTTTAAGTACTGCCCTCAGGAATTTGTTTTCTGCGGTCCCTAATGAATCAATGTTGCTATGTCCCCAGAGTTCTGCACCATAGGCTGCTGCAGTCACTGCTTTGGCTCCCCAAATTTCTAATAGGGAAGATACAGGATGAAAAGCAGTGGGGCATTCTCTCAAGGACTTATCGACGATTTATCGGCACTTTAGCGCCGCAAAAGTGGCAATAGATTTATCGCCCTATTCTCAAGCTGGTGCAAACTGCCGATATAGCTAGTTTTCCAGCGATAGCTTCCGCAAAAAACATCGCCACGGATGAGAGCGACAACTAACTCTAATGATATGCAGAGTAGGCGTTCCCGTGCAAAAACACATGAAAACACCACTTCGCGATATTCTCAACGACCAGCCAGATCTGCGATGCGATCCAAAAACAGGCGATAAGGCACGTTAGCAGCAGGGATTTAACACCTGCCTTTTACTGGTGTTAAGCAGGATGACAAACTGCAGTATGAAAGGGAGCCCAGCCCAGAGCCACATCTGAAGGCCAATACATGTCATGGAGCTACTGATCATGCAGCTCGGAGACCCAAGAGGTCCACAACACCCACCGCCACCACCCCGGACTACCACCTAGGCAGCGCAGAAGAAGACAGCGGACGTTCCTAAAACGCACCAGCCTCAGACACTCAACGCCAGAGGATGCCATTGCCCACTACAGGCTCAAAAGGACAACCATCCTCCGCATCCTGACCCACATTGCCCACAGGCTGACAGTACCAACACAGCGGAGAACCAACATCCCACCGCAGACAAAGCTGCTGGCTGTGCTGCACCTGTTGGCCTCTGGTACCTTCCAACCAACAACTGCCAGAGTCGGAGGAGTCTCACAGCCAGCCCTATCAAACTTCCTCACACATGTCTTGGATGCATGTCCACAAAAGCAACGGTGGGCCCCTGTATCCGCACCACACGCTCGTTCCAATTCGTAGTGTTCCTGCGCAAGCAACCCCAACGCCAGCCGTTGCTTGACGCCTCTCTGCTCCAGATCCAAGATTGTAGTCACTGAAATGGGGTGCGCCAGGTCATGAAGTCCAGTAGTCAACAGCAGTGTAAAAACAGTTCTTCATTACAAATACATAAATCAACAATACGAAAAGCTCAGCCAACGCGTTCCATTCCCAACGGGGAACTTCATCAGGGCAACGTGTGGATTCAATTAACTGCATATGCTGCGGGAACTCCCCAATACAATACCATATTCCGAAAGTCAGTATTCAGAAACCTGTTGGAGAAATGGTGACAATGGTCAAGCGTCCGTATAGTCACAAACGTAATCTGGTACAGCGTATTGCACTTGGACAAACCGGAATGCTAACAGTTATGATAAATCCTGCCTAAAAAGACCGTAACAGAAGTTCGTGTGGTCGTAATCTTCATAGGAAAGAAAAGGAAGGTTACGACCACACAAACTTCTGTTACAGTCTTATTATGCAGGATTTACCATACCTGTAAGCATCACTGTTTGTATCAGCTTGATACCCCTGCACCTTCACTCCCCCCACACTGCGCAGGAACAGCTGGAGACCAAGCAAGGGAACTACGCCATAGCTGGCTTCCCGCACGTGTTGGGGGCAATTGACTGCACACATGTACTACTTGTGCCCCCTGCCGACACTGCACACAATAACCGCAACAGAAACCACACGCATTCCATCAATGTGCAGGCAAAAGTGGACCACTGGGGCCTGTTCACGAATGTCGTCGCAAACTTCCCAGGCAGTGTGCATGCTTCCTACATCTTCCGCAAGTCCATCACCAACCAGCGCTATGAGGATGGCACCTATGGAAATGCACTGCTCGTCGGCAAGTACCAACTGAACACACCACACTCCTCAACTCTACAATCATACAACTCACAACTGTGGGAATGCACACGTTACAAAGTCCCATACAACATGCCAATCAACATGCCCAACTACCAGACACGACAACACTGTGGTTACCGTGGCCAGCCATGTAGACAAACCATCCACGGCATGGCACCTCTGCCACACAATTGCAGAATGTGGGGAGAGGTGAGAACCAAGTATGTGCGAAGGAGGCTAGTGACCCATCAATAAGAATGTACACAATGCCAAGTGTGGCGGTGATGTGCTGGACAGACTTCAGTATGCAGAGCACAGACATGTCCATGTGGACATATACTGCTGGTGTTTGAAGTTTTGTGGACAGTGGACGCAAACAGGTTACCTCAGGCAGTGTGGAAGACCTTGGACATGTAGCTTTGTCGTCCCCCCCTGTAAGCGTGAGCGGAGTGGCCTTGGCCGGCATATGTCGTGAATAAATAGCCCCGGGCTGTGGGCATGGTTCAGTTCCGGGATGGCCACCAAAGTAACTACTGCGTGTGTCTCTGTGTCCGCCATATCCTGTCAATAGGCCTACACACACGTGGCCGACCACCTTCAACGGCCAGATTTACACTGGCGACGAGGTGGCTACATCCCAAGCCAACCCGCGCACATCTCGTCATCGCATGCAGGGTCATGTCTGCCAGGGCAGCCCCCCCACCCAGCCACGAGGCCGTCGCCATGACCAGTGGTGCCTGCGCGATCCTGTGCACCTGCTGCACCCCAGCCTTGGTCCCCAGACCGGTCCGCCACCCAGCGATGACTGGCCGCCCCTGCACACCCAGGCCTCAATGCTCACATGTCGCCACCGGCATGTCTCCAAGAGGGCCCACCACGTGCTGGTGCAACTTCCTCAGCCAATCGCTGTATTCCGCGCCACAGGCCCCCAGCGCACCCTGTGGCACCCCGGAGTCATGTGTGTGCTGACTGCTGCCTTCGGCGTACACTGCGGTCCAGCAGGGCTCTCAATTCAAATCGAATCTTGATTGGCAGGACGGCGTATTGAGGTCTACGCATCATCGCAGGCTGCACACCCGCTCAGCTCTTCAGGTGCCCCTACCTCAGTGCACCGCAAGTCACCGTCCCATGGCGGTAGGCCCGTGCCGGCCGCAGTGTATCGGGTGCCCCTACCTCAGTGCACCGCAAGTCACCGTCCCGTGGCGGTAGTCCCGTGCCGGACGCAGTGCATCGGGTGCCACTAACCCAGTGTGCCACAAGTCATGGCCCCGTTATGATTGAGTCTCATGGTGCGGACGCCATCATGTCACCTATGGCATTGGCGAATGTGATGTGGTAGGCCCCTTTTATTGGCAGGGTCACATGTCCTGTTACGCCTGTGATGGATGGGTGTGGTGTGGGTGTAAACCAGCCCTCAGGGAGTGGCTGTGGCATGCTGACAACTAGGGCTGGGCGGAATTTGCGTAGTCGCGCTACGCAAAGCTCTGCGAAACGGTAAAAAATCTCCGCGAGCACGCAAAAGTTCCGCGAACACGCGGAATTGCTTGTTCCGCCCGTTCGCAATGCTTTTTTCCTGTTCGCGTGTTCGGGGAGAAATATCTCGTGAACACGCATTTGAAAGCGCGAACAAAAAAAAAACTCTGCGAAGGCGCGGATCGCGGAATTTTTGGCAATTCCGCGTTCTCCGCGGAACGCGAAATTACCCAAATTCCGCGAGCGGAATGGAATTTACCGCCCAGGCCTACTGACAACTAGACCAGTGATCAGCAGATCACTACAGAGAAGACCTGGGACATGTAGCTTTGTCCCCCCCCCTGTAAGCGTAAGGGGAGTGGGCTGGGCTGGCGTATGCCAGTCCAGCGTAGGGGTGTGAACAATGAGCCCGGGGCTCTGGGTGTGGTTCAGTTCTGGGCTGGACAAGGAAGTAACTAATGCAAGTGTCTCTGTTGTAGTGTCGGCGCCACCCGGACCACAATCGGCAATGTTGCACCCTGTGACTTAAGTCCCACAACATGAGCAACATGGGCATAAGGGGGAATTACTGACCCTACATTCATCCATACTTTCATACTTGAATGATCATAGACATGACACATCTGTGTGAATTTGAATGTTTTATTCACATTCAGTGGAGTGTTGAAGCTGGAGCAGTACAGGGCCATGTAAACCCCACTTTACATTGTTGCCCCGTGGAGGGCCAGCCGGAGTCTTTAGGGAATGACAAGTTCATCGGAAGAGGAAGAGTTCAGTCCGCAGTCTGATTGCTGTGTCATTGATAACCAAACAGAATATGGCAGTCCATGTCAAGGTCCAAGGTGAGTGTCGCAGAGTGTATCGGGGGACAGTGGAAGTTGATGATGCAGAGGGCAGAACCAAGCAGAAACAGGCCATATGGCGGAGATGAATGCTACTGCTTCCTTCTTACCACTAAGGCAGAATCATCCGCATCTTCGTCCTCTGATGTTTCATGTGCATCACATGTGGGTGGTGGTGTTTTGTCAGCAGCACTGTGTGGCACTGACACATCAGGGGCCGGAGGTGGAATGTCTGCCGCATTGTGTGACAGTGACACATCAGGGGCTGGAGGTGGATTGTCTGCCGCACTGTGAGGCACTGACTCATCAGGGGGCGGAGATGTGGCTGTAGAAGCAGCAGCAGCATTCATCGGCGCCTGACCTTGTGGCAGCAATGCCATGATGAGGATCTGCAGGGCATGGAAGATCCCAGCTACATCTCGCTGGTGTGCAGCCATGGCAGCCATTCTTTCCACCTCCATCCGCTCCCTGTTCTCCATGATCCTCCGCATGTGTCCCAACTCCCAGCTGCAATCGCTGGAGCCACTCTGACTAGACAGTTGTCCTTGTCTCAGAGTCAGGACTTCAGCAATGTCAGCCATGGATCGTTGGAGAGCATGGAGCGGACTGTGGGTGTCCGTTAGGGACTGTAAGTGGTCCCTGATGGGAGTTAGACACCCACGTATGGCATCTAGTTTGGCTGCCATGAGGTCGAACCCCACCCGCACCTGATCAGCCATCTTCCCCTGGCACCCTAACACACCGTGTGGGAAGGCCATGTGTTGATTTTGGGGGTCCTGGGAGACAGCCGGGGTGGTGGGTGCTTCCTGCTGTGTGGTCTGTGCAGGGGGTGAGGTCTCCTCGATGCAGCTGGGCTGCCCTGCTCCTGGAGGTGAGGTGCCAAAGCTGTCCATGAGCTCTTGGAAGGCGTCGGTGTCGAAGGTGTGGAGGTCCTCTTCGTCATCAGTGAAGGGATAGTCGGTCGGCTCTGCAGGAGGTGTTGATTCTCCCTCTGCAATGTGAAGGGGAGATGCAGTTTAACATTGTGTTCACATGTATGTTGACGCATTGTACAAGTTTACATACAGACTGCATGACAATGTACATTGTGACTGTTTGGGAGGAGCTGCCTATTTGATGCGGGACAGTGGACATTTCAACAACATCACGGATGTGTGTTTGTACTTGTACATTATCATCTCACATTTCTCTGCTATGCCAAATGTGATTGGCCAGTTTCTACACACAAGCGGCACCAGTTGTGTCCTCTGTTCTGTTGTGAACGTGTTGCAGTTTGTACCACATTGTTGTCAAAGTTGATGTGCTCTGAATGTTATGTGTGTGTGCTGCATTTTGGGAGAGTCGCCCCTGCAGCTCTGATTTTGCTGCCCCTCATCCCTTTCAGGCGGTGTGCCTTTGACTTCTGTGCTTATACAGTGCTGTGAGGTTGCATACTTGGGTAAATTGGGCTCTTGGTTGGAGTTGGGACTCTGGGGCATGGTTTGTCCGCAGATGTGTTGTTGACGTCAGGGGTTGTTTGTGCACGTGGATGTGTCAGAGTGTGACCTGCTCCTTTACGGATGTGGTCCACACTCAGCCACCTCAGTGTCGTGGCGTGCAACATGTCATGATATATTGACTGCAGCCATGCTATTCGTCATGCAGTGTCACTTGCATTGTCAGTGTGGCTCACAGACACGCCGCTTTGCTGGGTTTGGCACATGTGCATGGGTTGGTTGTGAGATTGGTGATGTGTGGGAAGGGCCCCCTCTGGGCACATAGTCGACGGGGGCCAACTTGCTGTTTCTAGGTGTGCTGCAGTGTGCCAAGGGGATCAGGGACATGATCCAGAGTCATTGTGGGTGTGCACTGTGCTATACTTAATTGTGCATGTGTGACATTGTGCCCATCTCCCCCCGTCCCCCCTGTCCCTGGTCGTTACTGTGAGAAGTTGGCCTGGTATATGCTGTCCACTAATTATAGTGGGCACCTTGCACCAGTCCAAACAACCCCTTATTGGAGATAGGTTAAAGACAACCTTATTGAAAGCTATCCTAGTGGTAGCTATGGAGAGCAGCCTTCAGGCTAAGTCTTGAAGGAATGTAAAGCAGCTTGTTTTACCAGTCTATAATCTCTTGAGTGACCAAATGAAAGAGCACCACACCAGGTATATATTCAAAATATATGTATTTATTGCTAAACACACCCCTCTAGTCTCTTTATGAGGCTAGAGTTCGAAGTACATAAGTTATAAGTTATTAAATCACAGTAATAGCACAAATACACGTTTGGGCCCTAGGGGCGTACCAAACCATATACCAATAAAGTGGTATGCGAACCACGACTGAACTAGACACTAGGCCTAGAGCCTCTAGAAGTGCTTGGACCACAAGGAACCACCCAAGGTAGTGACACAGGGGACCTACGGGAGACGCGTGCAGTGTAAATACACAACCGCGATACGCCGTTGACTTCTATGGAGAAAGTCGGGATCGGGAAAATAGAGAAAAGGGACACTTAAAAGAGGACTAGGACAAAACCCTTTGAGATCTAGGACTTTGAAGAGTCTCTACCCATGGGAGCACCGGAGTACTCGTGTTACCTCACCCAGGGATGCCGGGTGCATAGGTGCCTTTCGGGTCGGGTTTCGTCGTCGATTCGAATGGCGATCTGCTGCAAAGTGCTGCTGGCGGCCAAGAGAAAAGTGTCCGGGTGGATCCAAGAGTGGATCGGAGTTCTGAAGAACCTGAAAGCAGAGGGGACAGAGTCTGGGTCACTAGCCAGTGACCAGGAAGGCAATGGACAGATGCCCACTGATGTCGAGTGCTTCAGGTGCATTGATGGTCGTCTTGACTCTTCAGCCACGAGGTCCAGGAGGCGTTGTCGGCGACCAGGATCAGGATTCGGGCTGGTACACAATGTCTGTCAAGTGCTGAGGTGTCGGCGACCGGATTGGACCCAACAAGCCTTGGCAACGGCAAGTCTCGGTGAAGATGTAGATCGTCGATGGTGCAGACCAGCAAGGTCTGTAGAACTCACCCAGCAAGGGTAAGTGAGGGCAAGCCTGGAGCAACCAGGATGCCAAGTTAAAAAAGGATTGGCCTTCGTTAAGGGCTACTAGCCAACGGGCTAGCGACCGCGAAGGAGCCTCGTGATGCCGCACGTGGATCTGGCTTACAGGACACTCGTGGAGTGGGGGCCAGTGATCTTCGGTGCAGGTGGAGCTGTAGGCTAGGGCTACTCGGAGCCCAAAGCACGACTTCTTGGGAGACCCAGAAGAGGATGCACTTGCAAATGTGCTCGGTGTCCAGGGGTCACGGTCTCAAGTCACCCACGATAGCCACGGGCCTCAGCTTTGCTGGGGACTCAGGGTAGCCTCGGGGAAGTCTGAGAATCCACCTCTGGTGATGCAATGACTTCGGCGTCCGACGGGAGCTTCAGAAATGCAAACCGGACAGATGCTTCTTTGGTGCCTGCCAAGCAGGGGAGTCACTCCTTGACCCCAAGGGAGATTCTTCAGACCTCTAATCTTGTCGTAGAGCGTTGAAGGTCCAGGATTCAGTTTCAGAGTTTCGTCCAGGTATAATCTAAAGTCCTAAGGACTGGGTTCCTACCTTTATTCTAAAAATAGGGGTTGGACTACTCTGTGGCCCCACCTATGGGTGGGTCAGGGCAGAGGGGTGGCTACACCCCTTTCCCTTTGTCCAGTTCACGCCAAAGCAGGGGCTGCAAGCCCTGATCCGGTTTGAACTGGGGTATGCACTAGGGACACCAAATGTGCCCCCAGTGCAGGACTTCAAAGCACCCGAAAGTGCTCCCGCCCAGCCCCAATACACATTATCCTGTCTGGGGAAGTGGTCACACCTCCCTGGGACAGGTAACCTATTGTCCAGGCCTCCCCTGCCGGAGTTTCGTCCAGCAGCAAGAGGCCAGACTCGTGTCTGTGGCAGCAGCATCCGTTTTGTGATGCCAGGGCTCTGGAAAGAAGTTACCGGACTAGTCAGAGTTAACATGTCTTTCCCTCTAGAAGGGTGGAATGCTACCCCCGCCGCCAGGATTGGTGGGGGGGTAGTATTCCAAGATGTGTGACACCAAACACGACATGTTTAGGTGCAGCCATTCCAAAGTTAGCATTTTACCGCGAGGATATAATGCGCTTAAGAGTATATGGTCAGGCTGCACTACAAACAGCATCAGAGATGGTCTCCGAACGCTGCAGAGGGGCCCTGCTCATGCAGGGGCACCCTCTCACATAGGAACCATGCACTCTGCCTTTAGGATTGATAAGGCCTGCCTTAGGAGTGACTTATAGGTTTATATGTGGGTATGTATTTCGTGATATAGGTAACCTATATCACAGTAAGGGGTGCATGCACCACCTTACCCAGGCTGCAGTAGCAGACCTGTGGTGTCAGTTTGGATGGCCTTCCAGGGGTGGCATAATACATGCTGCAGCCCCTGGCAGGCCTCTGAGGTACCTATGCCCTTGGTACATAGTATACCATATACTAGGGACTTATAAGGGCACTCCAGATCCCAATCAGTGATGTGCCTAAGGCACATGGAAACCATTTTAGAGAGGAAGCAGCTAGGCTTGGGTTCTGATTAGCAGGGCCCCAGCCAGACTAATGTCGAAAAACAGTGAAGCATCAGCAAAAAGTGGGGGTACCCATGTGAAGCAGATCCTACTCTCCTACACAACCCCCCCAAACGTAGGGACATTAAACTAACCTTGCCCAGTTAAGTCTTCATGTTCTAAGTGGAAATACCTAGAGAGTCCATCTGCATTCGCATGGTTACTCCCAGGCCTATGTTCCACTGTAAAGTCAATCCCCTGTAGGGAAATGGACCACCTAAGCAGTTTGGGGTTTTCACCCTTCATTTGTTTTAGCCATAAGAGGGGCTTATGGTCTGTCTGAACCAGGAAGTGTGTACCAAACAAGTATGGCCTCAACTTCTTCAGAGCCCAGACCACAGCAAAGGCCTCCCTCTCTATGGCTGACCAACGTTTCTCTCTAGGGGTCAGCCTTCTGCTAATAAAAGCTACTGGCTGATCCTGACCTTCTTCATTCAATTGTGACAGTACAGCCCCTACCCCCAATTCAGATGCATCAGTTTGAACAATGAACTTCTTGGAGTAATCAGGACTCTGCAGAATTGGAGCAGTGCATATGGCCTGCTTGAGGTCATCAAATGCCTTTTGACAGCTAACTGTCCACTGAACCTTTTTGGGCATTTTCTTAGAAGTTAAGTCATTCAGGGGTGTCACTATTGATCCATACCCCTTGACAAATCTCCTATAGTACCCAGTCAGGCCTAAGAAGGCTCTCACCTGAGTCTGGGTAGTGGGAGCAGTCCAGTCCATGATGGTCTGGATCTTGCTCTGCAAAGGTTGAACCTGGCCTCCACCCACAAGGTGGCCCAGGTACACAACCTGACTCTGCCCTATCTGGCACTTAGTGGCCTTGATAGTCAGGCCTGCCTTTTGCAGGGCCTGTAAAACATTCCTGAGGTGGACCAGGTGATCCTCCCAGGTGGAGCTAAAGACAGCAATATCATCTAGATAAGCTGCACTGTAGGCTTCCAGTCCTGTGAGAACTGTATTCACCAACCTCTGGAAAGTGGCAGGTGCATTCTTCAGACCAAAGGGCATTACCACAAATTGATAATGTCCACTAGGGGTTGAGAATGCTGTTTTGGGCTTTGCAGTATCAGCTAGTCTGATCTGCCAGTAGCCAGCTGTTAGGTCAAATGTGCTGAGATATTTGGCAGAGGCCAAAGTATCTATGAGCTCATCTGCCCTGGGTATTGGATGGGCATCAGTCCTAGTGACTGCATTGAGACCCCTGTAGTCCACACAAAACCTCATCTCTCTTTTTCCACCACTGGTGTGAGGTTTCGGTACAAGGACTACTGGACTAGCCCAAGGGCTATCTGAGGGTTCAATAACTCCCAATTCCAACATTTTCTGGACTTCAGTCCTGATACAGTCCCTGACATGGTCAGGTTGCCTATAAATCTTGTTTTTAATAGGCAGACTGTCCCCAGTGTCCACTTCATGAGTGCACCAGATGGTCTGACTGGGTGTCAGTGAAAACATATGTCTAAACTGATTGAGGACTTGCCTGCAGTCAGTTTGTTGCTGGGTAGTGAGGCTGCCTGCCAAGGCTACACCATCAACTGACCCATCGTCAGGGTTCTGTGAGAGCAGGTCAGGGAGTGGGTCACTCTCTTCCTCCTGCCCTTCATCAGTAGCCATGAGCAAGCCCATGTCTGCCCTGTCCACATATGGTTTTAACCTGTTGACATGGAGAACCCTGTGGGGACTCCTGGGTGTTCCTAGGTCCACCAAATACGTGACCTCACCCTTCTGCTCAACAATAGTGTGGGGTCCACTCCATTTATCTTGGAGAGCTGCTGGGGCCACTGGCTCCAACACACACACCTTCTGTCCTGGCTGGTAAACAGTCAGAACAGCCTTTGGTCATGCCAGGCCTTCTGAAGTTCCTGGCTAGCCTCAAGGTTTTTGGTTGCCTTTTTCATGTACTCAGCCATCCTGGAGCGGAGACCAAGTACATAGTCCACTATATCTTGCTTTGGGGGCTTGAGAGGTAACTCCCATCCTTCCTTCACCAAGCACAGTGGACCCCTCACAGGGTGGCCAAACAGAAGTTCAAAAGGGCTGTAACCAACCCCCTTCTGAGGCACCTCCCTATATGCGAATAAAAGGCAGGGCAAGAGTATGTCCCATCTACGCCTAAGCTTTTCTGGGAGCCCTTTAATCATGCCCTTCAAGGTTTTGTTGAATCTCTCAACTAAACCATTGCATTGTGGGTGATAGGGTGTGGTGAACTTATAAGTCACTCCACACTCCTTCCACATTGCTTTTAAGTACCCAGACATGAAGTTAGCACCCCTGTCTGATACTACCTCCTTAGGAAAGCCCACTCTTGAGAAGATTCCCAGGAGGGCCCTTGCCACCACAGGTGCTGTAGTGGTCCTGAGGGGAATAGCTTCTGGGTACCTGGTGGCATGATCCACTACCACCAGGATAAACCTGTGCCCAGATGCTGTTTGGGGATCCATGGGACCAACAATGTAAATCCCTACCCTTTCAAAGGGCACCCCCACCACAGGTAGTGGTATCTGGGGGGCCTTTGTAGTGCCACCTGCTTTGCCACTGGCTTGGCAGGTTACACAGGAGCGACAAAACTCCTTACTGTCTTCAGACATGTGGGGCCAGTGAAAGTGAGGGACAATTCTGTCCCAAGTCTTGTTCTGGCCCAGGTGACCTGCTAAGGGAATATCATGGGCTAGGGTCAATAGGAAGCCCCTGAACTTCAAAGGTATTACCAACCTCCTGGTAGCACCAGGCTTGGGGTCTCTACTCTCTGAGTACAGGAGTCCATCATCCCAATACACTGTATGGGGACCACTAGCTTTCCCAGCAGCCTCAGCAGCAGCTTGCTGTCTGAGGGGTTCCAGGGAGGGGCAGCTCTGCTGCTCCTGGCTCAGATCTGCCCTAGAAGGTCCCCCTGTCCCCAAGAACTCAACCTGGTCAGGTTCAAGTTCCTCTGGGACAGTTCCTTCTTCAGGGCTGAGATCATCCCCCTCAAGGGACTGATCTTCCTCCTGAGCCAAGGGGAAGGCACTGCCTTAACCCTACTACTCCTCCTCTTGGAAGGCACTTGGTCCATTCTTCCAGAATCCAAGGCCTGTTCAGTGCTAGACATTTTGGCTTGTGACCTGGTCACAGCAAACACATCTGCAGGGATCCCCAGTATTTCTGCATGGGTCCTGAGCTCCACTTCTGCCCAAGCAGAAGTCTCTAAGTCATTGCCAAGCAAGCATTCGACTGGTAGGTTTGCACTTACCACAACCTTCTTAAGGCCAGTTACCCCTCCCCAGGAGAAGTTAACAACTGCCAGAGTATGGTCTGTTCTGACATTGCTAGCATTGGTCACTTGGTACATTTCACCAAGCATAACTTGCCCAGGTAGCACAAGGTCTTGTGTCACCATTGTGACACTTGCCCCTGTGTCCCTAAATGCCAAAGCCTCACGTCCATTGATTAAAGGCTGTTGTCTGTACTTGCCCAGATTACTGGGACTCACAGTGGAGGTCACATCCATGCCTCCATCACAGACTAACACAGCCTGAGTCAGTTCCCTGACTAAGTCAGAGCCCAACTCAGTTCCCAGGGTGAACCCTACTAAACCCTTTGCTGGAGCACTTCCACCAACTGTACTAGGGGGAACAGGTGCCTTAGGGGCATTGGTGGGTGCTGGACTGGAGTCTTTGGACTTGGTGCAATCACTGGTCCAGTGGGTCTTTTGCTTACAGACCTTGCACCATGGTTTTCTTTGGCCTTTACCTTTGGTAGACTGGGAATCCCCACCAGAAGAAGATTTTTGGGGGCCTGATGAAGACTTTTGATCTTTACCCTTCTCCCCACCCTTGTCAGAGTTCTTAGCATCTTGCTTCTTGGTTTCCCCACCTTGGTTCTGTACCTTCTGCTTCACCCTGGTTCTGACCCATTTGTCTGCCTTCTTTCCCAATTCTTGGGAGAGGTCAGATCAGAGTCTACCAGGTATTGATGCAACAGCTGATTTTGACAGTTATTAAGAATCTGCTCCCTCATTATCAGATTATACAATCCTGAGAAGTCACACACCTTACTGCCCATCAACCAGCCTTCCAGAGCCTTGGCAGAACAATCCACATAGTCTACCCAGTCTTGAGTCTGTGCTTTTTGGGTGTCTCTGAACTTCAACCTGTACTGTTCAGTGGTTAGGCCAAACCCATCAATAAGAGCACTCTTCAAGACCTTGTAATTATCAGCATCCTCCTCTCTAACAGTGAGGAGCTTATCTCTACCTTTGTCAGCAAAGGAGTGCCACAAGATTGCTGCCCACTGCTCCTGAGGGACCTTCTGTACTTTACAGGCCCTCTCTAAAGCAGTTATCCATTTGTGGATATCATCCCCACTCTGGTAGGGAGGGACAATCTTGCTCAGGTTCCTATGGTCATAGGACCTTTCCCTGTCTCTAGGGACATGGCTGCCACCATGGGACTCTAGTCCCAACTTTCTTCTCTCTCTAAGGAGATCTAGGGATTCCCTATCTAAAGCCAATTGCTTTTTTCTGATCTCCAGCTGAGTTTCCTCATACTGTACCAGTCTGGTTCTCCTCTCATGAGAGGATTCCCTCCTGTGAGATGAGACAGAGCTCCCTATAGAGGTGCCAGAGTGGTTAGACTCCTGAGAAGGAGATCTAGACTTCCTGGGCACACTCTTGATCCTTCCTGGGGGACAAAGAGGGCATCATCTTGATCATCCTCATCATCATCCACAGGAGGGATTTGGTTTTCCAGGTCAGGGTCATTGTCACCCTCCTGGCCAGTTTCAGAGGGGGCTGGGGGTATTGGTACCCCTAGCGTCCTCCTCTTCTCCTGCCCCACCCTCAGCTCCTACCCCTTCAGTCCCTACAGGTCTTACTAAGGTCATAAGCCACCAACAACTCCTTGAGGTGTTGGGTGGTGGGGCTTTGGCCTGTCCTTATTTTTCTCAAGTTACATAAAGCTCTCAATTCCAAGAATGGGAGTGTATCATACTTGGAGGGTGGAAGCTCAATGGCTTCCTGCAAGGATTCTTTGGATCCTGCCCTTAAAGACATTACTAGTGTGGTGTGGTGTATGCACTACCTACTCTAGTGTGGCCTACTAAACTCTCTTGAGTTGTAGAAAGGGTTGTGCTATCCCTTAACACACAACTCTAAGTTCAGTAGAACTTACTGTTATTCTAAGCTTAAATTATATGTACCTTAGGTACCTTTAGTGGTTTTCAGTTGATCAATTCAATTGAGATTATCTGGTAAAACAATAGCAAGCTGGAATCCCACACGCTGCACACCAATGTGAGAAGTTGGCCTGGTATATGCTGTCCACTAATTATAGTGGGCACCTTGCACCAGTCCAAACAACCCCTTATTGGAGATAGGTTAAAGACAACCTTATTGAAAGCTATCCTAGTGGTAGCTATGGAGAGCAGCCTTCAGGCTAAGTCTTGAAGGAATGTAAAGCAGCTTGTTTTACCAGTCTATAATCTCTTGAGTGACCAAATGAAAGAGCACCACACCAGGTATATATTCAAAATATATGTATTTATTGCTAAACACACCCCTCTAGTCTCTTTATGAGGCTAGAGTTCGAAATACATAAGTTATAAGTTATTAAATCACAGTAATAGCACAAATACACGTTTGGGCCCTAGGGGCGTACCAAACCATATACCAATAAAGTGGTATGCGAACCACGACTGAACTAGACACTAGGCCTAGAGCCTCTAGAAGTGCTTGGACCACAAGGAACCACCCAAGGTAGTGACACAGGGGACCTACGGGAGACGCGTGCAGTGTAAATACACAACCGCGATACGCCGTTGACTTCTATGGAGAAAGTCGGGATCGGGAAAATAGAGAAAAGGGACACTTAAAAGAGGACTAGGACAAAACCCTTTGAGATCTAGGACTTTGAAGAGTCTCTACCCACGGGAGCACCGGAGTACTCGTGTTACCTCACCCAGGGAAGCCGGGTGCATAGGTGCCTTTCGGGGTCGGGTTTCGTCGTCGATTCGAATGGCGATCTGCTGCAAAGTGCTGCTGGCGGCCAAGAGAAAAGTGTCCGGGTGGATCCAAGAGTGGATCGGAGTTCTGAAGAACCTGAAAGCAGAGAGGACAGAGTCTGGGTCACTAGCCAGTGACCAGGAAGGCAATGGACAGATGCCCACCGATGTCGAGTGCTTCAGGTGCGTTGACGGTCGTCTTGACTCTTCAGCCACGAGGTCCAGGAGGCGTTGTCGGCGACCAGGAGCAGGATTCGGGCTGGTACACGATGTCTGTCGAGTACTGAGGTGTCGGCGACCGGATTGGACCCAACAAGCCTTGGCAACGGCAAGTCTCGGTGAAGATGTAGATCGTCAATGGTGCAGACCAACAAGGTCTGTGGAACTCACCCAGCGAGGGTAAGTGAGGGCAGGCCTGGAGCAACCAGGATGCCAAGTTAGAAAAGGATTGGCCTTCGTTAAGGGCTACTAGCCAACAGGCTAGCGACCGCAAAGGAGCCTCGTGACGCCGCACGTGGATCTGGCTTACAGGACACTCGTGGAGTGGGGGCCAGTGATCTTCGGTGCACGTGGTGCTGGAGGCTAGGGATACTCGGAGCCCAAAGCACGACTTCTTGGGAGACCCAAAAGAGGATGCACTTGCAAATGTGCTCAGTGTTCAGGGGTCACGGTCTCAAGTCACCCACGATAGCCACGGGACTCAGCTTTGCTGGGGACTCAGGGTAGCCTCGGGGAAGTCTGAGAATCCACCTCTGGTGATGCGATGACTTCGGCGTCCGACGGGAGCTTCAGAAATGCAAACCGGACAGATGCTTCTTTGGTGCCTGCCAAGCAGAGGAGTCACTCCTTGACCCCAAGGGAGATTCTTCAGTCCTCTAATCTTGTCGTAGAGCGTCGAAGGTCCAGGATTCAGTTTCAGAGTTTCGTCCAGGTATAATCTAAAGTCCTAAGGACTGAGTTCCTACCTTTATTCTAAAAATAGGGGTTGGACTACTCTTTGGCCCCACCTATGGGTGGGTCAGGGCAGAGGGGTGGCTACACCCCTTTCCCTTTGTCCAGTTCGCGCCAAAGCAGGGGCTGCAAGCCCCTGATCCGGTTTGAACTGGGGTATGCACTAGGGACACCAAATGTGCCCCCAGTGCAGGACTTCAAAGCACCCGAAAGTGCTCCCGCCCAGCCCCAATACACATTATCCTGTCTGGGGAGGTGGTCACACCTCCCTGGGACAGGAAACCTATTGTCCAGGCCTCCCCTGCCGGAGTTTTGTCCAGCAGCAGGAGGCCAGACTCGTGTCTGTGGCAGCAGCATCCATTTTGTGATGCCAGGGCTCTGGAAAGAAGTTACCGGACTAGTCAGAGTTAACATGGCTTTCCCTCTAGAAGGGTGGAATGCTACCCCCGCCACCAGGATTGGCGGGGGGGTAGTATTCCAAGATGTTTGACACCAAACACGACATGTTTAGGTGCAGCCATTCCAAAGTTAGCATTTTACCGCGAGGATATAATGCGCTTAAGAGTATATGGTCAGGCTGCACTACAAACAGCATCAGAGATGGTCTCCGAACGCTGCAGAGGGGCCCTGCTCATGCAGTGGCACCCTCTCACATAGGAACCATGCACTCTGCCTTTAGGATTGATAAGGCCTGCCTTAGGAGTGACTTATAGGTTTATATGTGGGTATGTATTTCGTGATATAGGTAACCTATATCACAGTAAGGGGTGCATGCACCACCTTACCCAGGCTGCAGTAGCAGACCTGTGGTGTCAGTTTGGATGGCCTTCCAGGGGTGGCATAATACATGCTGCAGCCCCTGGCAGGCCTCTGAGGTACCTATGCCCTTGGTACATAGTATATCATATACTAGGGACTTATAAGGGTACTCCAGATCCCAATCAGTGATGTGCCTAAGGCACATGGAAACCATTTTAGAGAGGAAGCAGCTAGGCTGGGGTTCTGATTAGCAGGGCCCCAGCCAGACTAATGTCGAAAAACAGTGAAGCATCAGCAAAAAGTGGGGGTACCCATGTGAAGCAGATCCTACTCTCCTACAGTTACTCACCCTGTTGGTGTTGTGTCAGGTCATGTTGAGCAGTGTCCGGTCCCCCAACTCCTGCCACCGTCTCCACACTGATGACTTTGGACACCATTTCCTCCATCTCATCCAGCTCCTCCTGTGGCGCTGGACTCCCTCCTCCAGTTTGCATTGCTGCCTTCTGGTTGTTGCCGAGTTTCTGCTTGGTTTTGCACGTTACGTCATTCCAGCGCCTCTTGAGCTCTTCCATTGTCCTCCTCAGCACTCCGACTGCATTCACCTTGTCCACGATGGACTGCCATATTCCACTTTTTGTTGCCAATGACACAGTGGAGGTGACGAACAGTTGTTGATGTTGTTCTATCACCTCTGTTATCAGGATCCTGTTTTCCTGCGGACTGAGCCGCGTCTTCCTCTTCTTCTTCTCCTTGCCCTTCCCTGACCCTGAGGTCCCAGGCTGGTCCTCCGTGGGGCTTGTGGGGTTCTGGTTGTCCTCTGTTCATGCTCCGGCTACCTCCATTGTGCTTCGCAGTTGTTTTGGTTATGTTTGTGGTTTTCTTTCTGCTTTTATGGTGATTTTTCCCACCTGACGTGTGTGAATTGCAGGCCTGGCGCAGCTTATCGCTGATTTTTTTATCGCGGTCGGTCCCATCGCCACTTTTTTTACGTTCCGCTTTAGATTTTTATCGCCATCCCGGTAATTTTATCGCGGACATTTGACGCGTTATCGGGAAACTATCGCATGTTACCGCCGTGTTGAGAATAAGACGTTAACACGGCGTTGTTTTCCCACGATAGACGGCGATATGAAGAATTGCGTTAACCTATTTTGGCGACGATTATCGCACGTTCTTGAGAATATCCCCCAGTGTTTCTTGCTAGTCTCATGGTGGCTGCAGCCCTGTGGTTTAACAGAAAGGTACTCTTAATGACCTGGCTAGCCCAGGCATTATTGCTGGATAAGCAGATTCCTAGGTACTCAAAATCTAGAACTCTTTTGAGGTCTACTCCATCCAAACTTAGAACCCCTCTAAGTGTCTATGCGGGTGGATTGCTATAAACTTGGTTTTGCTAGTGTTAATGGCCAAACCATGTTCAGTGCAAAATAATTTATACTTAACTAGTAAAGTCTCAAGTCTCTTAGGTGTTTCATACACTAACATAGTATCAACAGCAAATAGTAAAACCAGCATTTTGATGCCCCCCAGTTTTGGGGAATCGTTTTTACAGCTCAATAGGAAATTTGCGCAGCCATTTATGAATAGTAAAAATAGTTGTGGGCAAGGACACATCCTTGACAGTCTCCCTTGGCGACTGTTATCTGATCAGTTATGTCTCCATTTGCTCGCCATCTGATTTGCGCATAATTATCAATTTGTAGGTGTATTAACCCCTGGACGATAAATGAGAAAATAAAAATAGAAATGATGCAACCCGATGGCAAATGTACATGTATGATAGGCACAAAATGTAATATTCTGCATATATTAGTGGATTGCTCAAACGTATTAGCTCTGCGGAAATTGTTTTTACGTCCCATCTTTTTAAAATTTGGTTCTTGTAGACATGCCAAACCTTGATATTGCAATAGATATTAGGAGATATATGAAAGTTGTAGAAAGGTTTTTTATGGAGAAATGAATCTGAAGATTGAAAGCCATAATGGAATTGGGATTTTTATCTGTTTTATCTGATAAAAGTTTTTTAGAAAGGATAATTTTTATTAGGAATTCTTATAATTATTTTCAAAAGTATTTATCTATGTTATACACGGGTGTGACTATGATCTATATATTGGGTAATTGTGTAATTGTGTAAAGAAGTGTATGGAAATCCATTCTGCTTTTCTTTTCTTCTTATAGGATATATATTTTAATGGTAATTGTTGCTGAAATTTGTCATGATATTAGAATATATATAAAAAGATATGTTTTTATGTTGTTTAAAGACCTGTGGTCTAAATAAATGTTATTTTCTTTTGTCAAACTTATTTTTATTGACGTCGTTCCAGAAAGTGCACAACAATTTAGCAAATGTGTACAGAATTACAAAAAGTAGCAATGTGACAAAGCTTATTTAGGGCTGATTTGTAGTACAGAGAAGGTATGCTAAGCTTTCTTCTCAATGGTACCTATAAGCAGAGTACAGTTTTCCGTAGTTTGAAAGCCTAGAGTGTTACAATCGAATAGTATATGCATTCAGCCCGTCTTTCTTTTGCGACAAGATTTAAACTCGGCACTCTCCAACAGGGAGGGTGCTTTACAGAAGACGTATGAAACCCAGAACATAACCAAATGAGTCCCCAAAATAAAATTAGGGTAAAGAAAAACCCACCCACAAACCCTCCCACAAAACGGTGGTGGCGGCAACCTATTGTCAGGGTGACACAGGAACTAATCAGTTATGTACGACATTAGAATTGAAAGCGATGCATACTTCGGATGGAAGGAGGGCACACAGCTTGTGGCAGTCCCCGCGTGAGGAAGGCGACTAATGGGCCCCACCCCTACTCAAAGTTTTTGTAATCATCTCGGAAGATATCGGACATCCTCTCTAGACTTAATAGCTTCCAGAGCCGAGAGTGCCACAGTGAGACAGCGGGTGCCTCTTTCCTCTTCCAGGCGGCCGCTATCGCAGTTTTCGCTGCACCGAGACAGGTCCACATAATGGCCTTATCAGCTTTAGTTTGGTGTTCTAGGGTGCGGTCTCGGATGCCTAGTAGGATCTCTGCCATAGTGGTCGGGATAGGGTAGCCCAGGATGTCTTTAATGTGAGTGAGGATTCCTTCCCAGAAGGGTCGGATAGTGGGACAGTCCCACCAAATGTAGCGGAAGTCTCCCACCAGTCCGCAGCCCCTCCAGCATGTCAGATGTGTCTGGGAATATGCGTTTAAGCTGAGAGGGGTACAGGTACCAGTCCATCATTGTTTTAAGGTGTGCCTCCCGCAGTTCTACTGAATGGTTGAATTTGGTAATGTCGGCCCACACTCCCTCCCATTCCTTATCAGAAATTGCGCGCTGGAGGAGTTCCTCCCACATGTGTATGTAACGAGGTCGTGGGGAGTGCATGGTGTTGAGCAGGTGTTTGTAGAGGAAGGAGATCACACCTTTCAGGGAACTGGCAGTCTGAACATATAGGTCAAATTTTGTGAGGGGTCGAGTGGCTGCGTCACGGATGTGAGGTGCGGTGACCCAGTGTTTAAGTTGGAGGTAGTGGAAGTGTTCTGTCAACCCTAGGTTATAATCGCGTCTGCAATTCTCAAAAGTAAGTATATCAGAGTTATGGAAGAGGTGCGTTAGTGCTCGGCATCCGCCTTCTTTCCAGGCCTCAAAGGGGCCCTCCCGAAGGGCCGGTGGGAAGTCTGGATTAAAGTGGAGAGGGGTGTAAGGCGACGGGAAGGTGGTCCACCGGTCGTTTTTAGAGATGGTGTCCCAGACCCTCAGAGTGGTGCGGGTGGGAGTACTGATGTAGGCATTCTAAGGTCTGTCTCTCCTGGGGAGCCATATGAGATCCCAAATAGACCGTCCGGCGATGGAGCGCTCCATATGGAGCCAATGTTTTTCTGACTCGCGTTTAGACCATTCAGTTACCACTCGTAGTTGTGCCGCTTTGTAGTAAAGGGCAAAGTCGGGTAGGCCTACCCCGCCTTCCGTTCTTAGGCGCCTTAGCATCGGGTAAGAAAAGCGTGCTCGACCTCCCTGCCAGACAAATTTTAGTATCATAGATTTAACTTTAGGCAGGAAATCCTTATCGAGTTCTATGGGCAGGGCCTGGAACAGATACAGGAGTTTAGGAAGTACGGTCATTTTGACCGCATGTACGCGGCCGAGCCAGGAGATAAAAAGCGGTTTCCATTTGTCAAGATCAGTTTGGAGTTTGCAGAGGTCGGGCGGAAAGTTAGCTTTAAAGAGCCCTTCAACGCGTGGTGTCAGTTGTATCCCCAAGTATTGCAGGGAACGGGATGTCCATTGTAGCGAGGTATGGTGTCGTAGCTCTCTTACTTCATTCTCTGGGACGGTTAAGTTAAGTATAAGCGATTTGTCTAAATTGATTTTGAAACCTGCTACTGCCACAAAGCGCACTAACTCTGTCTGAAGTGTGGGAAGAGAGCAGGTTGGCTCAGTGGGGGACAAGAGTATGTAGTCCACAAAGAGCAAAATTTTGTGGCTCTCTCCGCTAAAGGGAATTCCCTTGATCCCCGGCGATTCCCGTATGGCTATCGCCAATGGCTCAATGCTGAGGGCAAATAATAGAGGGGAAAGTGGGCATCCCTGACGCGTTCCCCTGGTGTGGGAGAAGGGGGCTGAGGCGCTCCCGTTCACCTGTACTCTAGAGCACGGCTGTCCATAATTAGCCCGAAGCATGGTAAGGAAGCCATCTGCGAAGCCGAGGTGGGTAAGCGTTTTAAAAAGAAAGGACCAATCCACCCTGTCAAACGCCTTCTCAGCATCCAGACCCACGAGTACTGCTGGTATTTTCCATTTGGTGGCCTTTTCTATCAAGTGCACGATGCATCTGGTATTATCATGGGTCTGGCGGCCTTTGATGAATCCGGACTGATCAGGGTGGATGAGGGCAGGCATGAGGTCGTTTAACCGAGCATCCAGGATGGGCGAATATATTTTCACATCTAAATTTAAAAGGGCTATGGGGTGATACGAGGAGCAGAGTTGCGGGTCCTTCCCAGGCTTGGGAATAACCGAGATAAGCGCTTCAGTCATCGATGGGGGGGCCGTGCCCTCCGTGGCCATTTTATTAAAAAGACGCGTGAGGTGGGGTAAAATATCTGGAGCTAACGTTTTATAAAAGTGGGCCGTAAGCCCATCGGGCCCGGGAGCCTTATGTATTTTGAGGGACTTTATGACGGAAGCCACTTCTTCAGAAGTTATGGGCGCTGTTAAGTTGTCATTCTGTACCTGTGAAACCCGGGTGGAGCTATAATGTTTGGAGGTAACCATCCTGCATCTCTGCGTCTCTTGATTCTCCCTGGTACAATGTTTTATAAAAGGACCCGAAGGTTTCGGCTTTTTCCGCATCTTTGTGTGTCAGAGTGCCTTCCCCAGTTAGTATCCCCCCTATGTATTCCCGTTTGCGCTTTTCCTTTAACTGTCTGGCCAGGTGTTTACCTATCTTGTTACCCTGTGAATATGACAGCTGACGTAGTTTTAAAAGGGTGAATTCTGCTCTGTTATTATAGATGGCTCGTAACTTCCCACGGATGGCAGTGAGCGTGCGGAGGGAGGCCCTGGTAAGATTGGCTTTATGCTGTTTTTCGGTAATTTCTAATTCAGATTCTAGACCTTCCCGTTCCTTGGCCCTTTGTTTGTTCAAAGCGGAATTGAGGGCAATACATTTCCCCCGTAATACCGCCTTGAAGGCATCCCAATTATTAAAGGCATTGGTGTCTTCGGGTACATTTAGGTGAAAAAAGTCAGTGATGGCCTCTCGTAACTCAGTACAAAGCACTCTATCTCGAGTGAGGGAAGTAGGGAAGTACCATTTAGGTGTCGTGGATGCAATATAGGACCAGGACAGGCCTATCGAGACTAAACAGTGATCCGATACAGAGAGGGGAAAGATCTTGGCCTCCCTCAGGGTACCCAGCAAGTTTTGGCCTATGAAGATGTAATCGAGTCTCGAATAGGTGTGGTGCACTTGGGAATAAAAAGTGTAATCTCGTGTCTGCGGATAGAGGGTGCGCCAGGTATCTAAAAGACCCAGGTCATGGAGTTGTTGTTTAGTGTCATCCGCAAAGGAATGAACGACTGCTCTGTGCGAGTGGGTGCTATCTAAGTCTGCTTGCCATGTCAGGTTGAAGTCGCCTAATAGTATCGTCTTCACTTCCGCAAAGTCTCGTACTTTCCCTAGCAGCTTGCATAAAAAGGTTGTCTGTCCCGTGTTGGGAGCGTATGTTGCGATAAATGTACATAGAGTGCCTTGTAGGGTGCCCTTGACCATAACTATTCGTCCGTCTTTGTCTGACCAAATGTCGTTAGTTTGGAATTTCATGGAGCTGTGGAAGAGGAGAGCAACTCCCCGATGTTTAGTCAGAGCGGAGGATCGATAAATCAGTGGAAATTGTTTGTGGCAGAGTCGTGTGTGGTGAGGTGAGTTTCCTGGAGTGCCACTACGTCCAAATGATGATCTGTAAGGTACTTCCAGATCTTCTGTTGTTTTTTGGGGGAGTTAAGACCCTTCACATTCCAAGAGCCTATTGTGAGTACCATTGGGCCTAGGTTAGCTCCCCCTCCCTCCTTCTAGACCTGCGGTGTTAGCATGTAGGCTCGCTTGCTCCTGGCAGATGTTGTGTATTTCCCCTATGAGACAAAGGTTGAGTAAGTCTCCTGTGTAAGGCATGTGTCAGTGGACCGTGATTAAAAAGCCGCCACCCACCCCAAAACCCTCCCCCTCCCCCTAGAAAAAATAAGAAAAACCCCAACATTACCAACATCTTCGTATTACACATCGAGGAAAATGTCCCGACCAGAAATCAGGTGTTCCCGGTGTGTATGAGGGGGGGACAGAAGGACCAAGGTCCCTGTACGCGCCCGCTCCGAACCATTCGTTGAGCTTGTGACGTCTGGTGCTGCTTTCGGAAGGTGGCAAGTCCAGTCCAGGGAGACCCATCCCTAAGGCTGTTTGTGTGAGTAGGCTTGCCGCAGAGAAGCTTTAGAGCAGAGTCTGAGAGCTTGGCAGGTTTGGGAACGGGGTCTCTCCTTATTGTATTCGGTAGATGAGTCGACTCCCAGTGTGGGACAGCGGCACAGGCCCTCCATTGATTGGAGACATAGTACAGTTAATGAGGGTGTCTTTGTGGTCAGCCATAGGAGCGAATCTCACCTGGGCACACCTATACACATAGTGTACACCCGAGGGTAGCAGGGTCCAGCAGGATCAGCGCTGCTTCCAGGGCGTGCTCCATAACTCAGGCAGCAGTTCAGCCTGGTCTACGAGGGCCTCATCTACGATTTCTCTGAGAGCTGGTGGACCATTGATTTACCGGAGGGCCGCCCCTCGACGAGTCCTGCAGCCTTTTTTGTGTGGGTTCAGAAGGTTCGGAGGAAAGGCCCAGGAGATCCAGACCTTCTTGCAGGTCTGAGATGTGACGCTGCTTATTGTTGAACTCGAAGGAGAGGCCGAAGTGGTAAGTCCACCTATATCTGATGTTATCGCCCCGTAGTTTCGTCTTGATGGGACGGAAGAGCTGCCTTCGAGCTAGCGTGGCTGGGGTGCAGATCCTGGAAGATGGTGCAAGAGTGGTCCTGGAAAGAGACTGTTCCTTTTTTCCTGGCGGTTAGCAGGACAGCTTCTTTGGCTTTGTAGGAGTGAAATTTGGCGAGCACATCGCGAGGCCGTTTCCTTTCTCCGGTCGCTAGGCCTCCGACACGGTGTACTCTCTCGAGCTTTATCTTAATGGTCTGCAGGCTGAGAATTTCTGCGAAGAGGCCATCTAGGAATGTCTCGAGGTCCGGACCCTCCGCTCCCTCCTCCAGGTCTCGGATGCAGAGATTCTCCCTCCGTGCTCTGTTTTCGAGGTCTTCTGCTTTGAGCTGCGTCTGGTGCAGTTGGCCCTGGAGGGCGTGGATGTATTCTCGCATACTGGCAGCCTGCTTATCTAGATCTTGAGTTTGTGCTTCTAGATCTATCACTCTTGTGCCCATGGAATCCACATCTTGTTGGAGGGAGGTGAGTCGTCCGGTGAGCTCCGATTTCAGTTGGTCGATCGAGGCTTTAAGATCCTGACCCAGTTCGTTCCGTAGTTCATTCTTAAAGTCCCTTAGCGTAGCCAGGAGATCGTCTTTAGTGAGAGCCATGGCGTCTGTTCTCTTGCCCGATTCAGATGGTAAGCATTTATCTGTTGACGTGAAGAAGTCGGACACACTAGTCGTTGCCTTACTCATCCCCTTCTTTGGCGGCAGAGAGGCAGGCCCGGGCTGGTCTCTGTCGCAGTGGCAGGCCTGAGGGAGTAGTGTGATGTATGGCGGCTTGGGGGCCCTTTGAAATGCTGCCGGTATTAATGGCGCCGTCCTAGATCCCAGCAAAAGGATGCCCCGGTACTTGTATATCTTGTGGTCCGGGGCCCAATCGTTAAGCTATTGTCCTGGGGACTACGATGGGGGCGGAGAGGCTGTAGTGAAGGGAGGCCTCCGCTAATTACATTCTGTTGGAAAACTCCAATCGAGAACCCAGGATGGCACGTGGTGTGGGTATCAGTATGATCAAGCTGCCCCAGGCATTAGCTGCCAAGCTGACAGGACGCTGACTGTCCCATCGAATCATAGAGTAGTCGGTCACTGGTCCCCCTCCAACACCCCCTAGCATCTGGGGGTTCTCAGGATATTGCTCGCCGATTCAGGGGGGTAGCAGAGGCAAAGGAGAGACAGGTCACAGCTCCTACACCGGGCCGGGCCACACTGGGGCCACCATCCCAGGGTCAGGCACGGCGTCCACTGCCCGAGAGGAGCGGTGTTCTCAAGACGTTATCTTGGGGGTCAGGGCCCACTGATTCCGCGTGGTTGGCTTCCTTGGGTTGCTCTCCTCAGGATCCGCAGCTGGTGCCCCCGGGACTCTCAGGGCACCCGTGCGATCCGTCACCCGACGGAGCATCGCGCCGACATGGGTAGCTCAGAGGTGCCTCCCGTGGGTGCTATCCGTTGGCTGCAGTGGTTATGGGCCCCCCGCTCTCCGCTAAATCCCGCTTGAGGTGGCAGGCAGAGTATGGCAGAAATAGATCATTGCACTCAGTGAGCCCGGGTTCCCCGTCGGACCGCCATGCTAAGGACAGGCAGAGCGCGGGATCCGACTTCCAGCCAACGGGGCTCACGCAGGCTCATGCGACCGGGGTGGACCCCGCTATTTTGGGCACTCGCGATGGGCAGTCTATATTTGGGCACTCAGGGCTCGTGCACCCACCTCTGTTACGCGGTAGCTGTGACTCGGCCCAGGCTCGGCAGGCCTCGGTAACATCCTCGCCTCATTCACGCTGACTCACAGGTGCACCGAGAGCACCGCAGCAGAGAGGCTCCACAGTAATGTCTGAGCTGCGATGGCTGTATCCCCGACAGGCCCCGGAGTCGCTTCACGGCGGGGTCGGAGTCTTCGCTTCACAGCAGGTAGGTGCCGCCATTTTAGGTGTTCCGTGGCCGGACCGCCTCTGCCGCATTCTGGGTGTTCTCAAGGGACCCGCAACAGAAACGGGCTCTCAAAACATGCCCCTCGTCTTCACCGATGCGTTGATACGTTTTGGGACCTGGCTGGCGAGATCTAACCGCAGCAAATTGATCGGAACTGTAGCGCGGACCGGGAGCCAAGATGAGCTACGTCCGCCGGCCATCTTGCCCGGCCCCACTGACAATATCTAGGTGCACTATAATGTCCAGTAGGAAGATGGAACCCTACTTCTCTCAGGGTATGCCAGAGTCTTTTCCTGAGGACCATATCAAATGATGTCCTTAGGTCAATGAAAGCTATGTAAAGACCACTTGCAGTATCCCATTGTTAACTCTGCATGGATGGCACTGTGCTAATCCCATCCTTGAAACTGCCTGAAAGACAGACATTTGAGGGGAGTGTCGCTGGTGTTGTACGGTGCTCCATGTAAAGGAGCTGCTCGCCATCTAAACTTGAAAAATACCCAGAGTTCCTTCCTTCCTCTTTTGCATATATATGTTTATATATATCTTGATTTGAGATTGAGCGTAGAGAAAGGAGTACTGTCCACTAGTCTATTCCGGAAAGCAACAGCAGGGAACTCAGTTCTACATGCAGCTAATTGCCATCCCCCGAGCTTTAGGTGGAGTATCCCGGTCAGTGAATTCTTATGAGCAAAAAGAAACTGTAGCTCCAGTGAGGATTATGAAAAAAACAAGAATGGGATAATACAAAGATCTCAGGCAAGAGGATACATGCATAGGACATTACAAAAGGGAGCTATGAAAGCAGATGCCATTGACAGAAATGAGACACTCTTCCAACCACCTAAACCCAAAAGAGATTGTCAGGACCATGAAGGGCCCATAAGATTCATAACAAACTTTGGCACACATTCGAGTCACCTAAGAAAGATCATACAGAACCGGTGGGACATTTTAACTCAAGATCCCATCTTGAAGACGAAATTCGGTCAGGAACCTTCCATCACCTACATGAAACCCCCATCCCTGAAAGATAAACTTGTCAAAAGCCATCTGACACCACTTAAAACAAATTGGTTAGACAGAGGAAGAGGCTTCCATAAATGTGGGAGGTGCAAAGCATGCAGCCACAGTAAGAATGTGAAAGAGGCCAAACTCGTAAGAACTAATAGACAATTGAAGATCGCCAAAAACATAAACTGTCTCACTGAATTTGGAGTCTATGTTATCACTTGCCATTGTGCCAAGTGGTACATTGGATCAACAATCTTCCCAGTAAATAAACGCATCTTAGAACACTGGAGGGCAATTACAAACTGAGACTTCACTTACAGCACTGCTAAACACTTTCATGAGGCACATGATAGTGACTGGACGAAGGCAAAATACTTTGGCCGATATTGTGTCCCCAAGAATCCCAGAGGCGGAAATCGCACACAAGCACTACGCAGACTAGAGTCAAGATTCATCCTACAAGCCGGTAGCATTTCTCCTATTGGCATGAATAACGTCGAGGAATTACATGTACATTTATAGTTGGCTGAGAATCCCCCTTTTTTACCTTACTCCCCCAAAGGAGTTTCCGTAATTCTGTCTGTAACAGGACTCAATTTTTTAACTTTAGACTTTTTCGTATCCTTGTTCAACTATTTTGTCATAATCTGTTTATTTCGTTATCACTGCTGCTGAGAATGTCACTGACGCATTGATATTTGCCTTTTTCAAAAATAATTGGTGTTCAGATGCCGCGACTATACTGATTACTAACCCCTTTTGGTTTACTCTCTCACAGAATGGTACCCAGAGAGCAACCGTCAATGAAGAGTAGTCACCATACAGGAAGTTAAAAGCACGGAGATCCGGCCCAGTTCACACAACAGCCACCTCTTCCTTACAGTTTATATATACCAATAACTTTGAGGGCACACAATGCTCTCTACTGGGAATTCAACTTGGATAATCAGGTAAACTCACTGCTACATGATCACACTGGAAGGTTGTAGAAGGACGAGCAACAGTGCCATGATAATACACCAGAATGATGTCCATCATATACCTTGCGATTACTGCAAGACAGGGTACTTTACCCAGATGATACCAAAGATTGAGAAATGGATTGCTTGTAGTTTGTGCGGCTTCTTGTCAGGTTATCACACGATGATGAACTATATTACATGTAGAAACTGTACTCACTGTTTCCACTTTATAACGAGTTACACACAATTAAATTTGGGTACTATACCCACGAGGATTGAACCAATACTGTTTGAATATTGTGACAAATTATTATTCCAAATGAGGTAGTTGACCGTAATCAACAGGCATCTAAAATAGGCATGTTAACCAATTGTACGGTTAACTTTCTCGGATCACACCGAATGTTTTTGTTTTTTACGTTTATGTACAATTATTGTGTAGCTGAAACCTGTTTTAAACATGAGATTGATCATGCTCACGCGAATCACTTTATTACGAACGAGGACAACTGCTATCAGTATGAAATGTTAAAGAAACAATTGATGGACGGAATGCTGGGCAATGCAAACATTCACCCCCAGTTGCAAGGATCTGGGTTAAATCCATCATTCTTTTGCTCACCACACCACCCCAGTATGGACCCAGCCATATGCAATTAAGTCCAGCCCAAACTGCCAAGCATCCTGGGACCGGTTTCAGGCATCACCCTTCATCAGCCAGGCTAGCTTGAATCCAGTGGTGTAGTGAGCACGGGACCCACGTCTGGGCATACCCTTCCCACTTAGGGCGACAAATGCAAAAGAAACAATTGATGGACGGAATGCTGGACAATGCAAACATTCACCCCCAGTCACAAGGATCTGGATTAAATCCATCATTCTTTTGCTCACCACACCACCCCAGTTTGGACCCAGCCATATGCAAATCAGCCTTGACACTGTTCCTTGTGGGAACAGACCAGCCCGAACTGCCAAGCCATGTCCTCCCTGGACCGGAAACAAGCAACCTGGGATTGGTTTCAGGGCATCACCCTTCATCAGCCAGGCAACTTGAATCAGTATGAAATGTTGGCAGTATTTTGTTTGTGTTTATTTTTGTTTAGCGTGCGTCGCATAGGACGCTACGTTGATTTACGATGGGAACTCTACCAAAGGTCATGTGACCAAGACCCAGAGAAGAGTCGAAACGCGTCTTGTTTTTGTGCCCGAATAAATTGGATTTTCGTTTAAACCTGCACCCGGAAGGGCTCGTTTTTCACCAAGAACATAGGTGAGAGGAATCTGTGCAATTATCGGTGCGGTGGTGTCCGCACGTTCGAGCCCCTACCCACCTGGAAGGGCATTCCTTTGGCGGCATTTCCCGCTAAGGACATATATATATAATAAAAGAGGGTATTTAATAGTTACCGCTGGCGTCTCATTTGAATTATGGACCGCCCATGAAGAAGGGCGAATGGCCTGAAATGCGTCGGCGGTGAGATTGTTTGGAGGTCGTGAGGGAGAGATGCAGGCTACCCTGGGTTGTGCCTCCACCCGAGGGGTAACTCTTATGCAGGAACTATAGTGACCGGCCCCGGTCACGGATGGCACCACCACTTTGATTCACGTGGGACCGCGGCCGTCATAGATCAAGAACGGCATGTGGTGCGGGGTATCCTCATATGCATCCCAGAGACTCACGTTAATTCCCCTATTGAATTGTTTTCAAATGGACTGTATGCCAGCACCCCACATGGGGTTTTGATTGTAGACAACTACTAGCCCCAGAATTCATTGTGATTTTCTATTGGGAAGTAATTGAAATAAAAGAGGGTATTTAATGGTTGCCGCTGGCGTCTCATTTGAATTATGGACCGCCCATGAAGAAGGGCGAATGGCCCAAAACGCGTCGGCGGTGAGATTGTTTGGAGGTTGTGAGGGAGAGATGCAGGCTGCCCTGGGTTGTGCCTCCACCCGAGGGGTAACTCTTATGCAGCAACTATAGTGACCGGCCCCGGTCACGGATGGCATCACCACTTTGATTCACGTGGGACCGCGGCCGTCATAGATCAAGAACGGCATGCGGTGCGGGGTATCCTCATATGCATCCCAGAGACTCACGTTAATTCCCCTATTGAATTGTTTTCAAATGGACTGTATGCCAGCACCCCACATGGGGTTTTGATTGTAGACAACTACTAGCCCCAGGATTCATTGTGATTTTCCATTGGGAAGTAATTGAAATAAAAGAGGGTATTTAATGGTTGCCGCTGGCGTCTCATTTTGAATTATGGACCGCCCATGAAGAAGGGCGAATGGCCCAAAACGCGTCGGTGGTGAGATTGTTTGGAGGTCGTGAGGAGAGATGCAGGCTGCCCTGGGTTGTGCCTCCACCCGAGGGGTAACTCTTATACAGCAAATATAGTGACCGGCCCCGGTCACGGATAGCACCACCACTTTGATTCACGTGGGACCGCGGCCGTCATAGATCAAGAACGGCATGCAGTGCGGGGTATCCTCATATGCATCCCAGAGACTCACGTTAATTCCCCTATTGAATTGTTTTCAAATGGACTGTATGCCAGCACCCCACATGGGGTTTTGATTGTAGACAACTACTAGTCCCAGAATTCATTGTGATTTTCCATTGGGAAGTAATTGAAATAAAGAGGGAATTTAATGGTTGCCGCTGGCATATCATTTGAATTATGGACCGCCCATGAAGAAGGGCGAATGGCCCGAAACGCGTCGGCGGTGAGATTGTTTGGAGGTCGTGAGGGAGAGATGCAGGCTGCCCTGGGTTGTGCCTCCACCCGAGGGGTAACTCTTATGCAGCAACTATAATGACCGGCCCCGTTCACGGATGGCACCACCACTTTGATTCACGTGGGACCGCGGCCGTCATAGATCAAGAACGGCATGCGGTGCGGGGTATCCTCATATGCATCCCAGAGACTCACGTTAATTCCCCTATTGAATTGTTTTCAAATGGACTGTATGCCAGCACCCCACATGGGGTTTTGATTGTAGACAACTACTAGCCCCAGAATTCATTGTGATTTTCTATTGGGAAGTAATTGAAATAAAAGAGGGTATTTAATGGTTGCCGCTGGCGTCTCATTTGAATTATGGACCGCCCATGAAGAAGGGCGAATGGCCCAAAACGCGTCGGCGGTGAGATTGTTTGGAGGTCGTGAGGGAGAGATGCAGGCTGCCCTGGGTTGTGCCTCCACCCGAGGGGTAACTCTTATGCAGCAACTATAGTGACCGGCCCCGGTCACGGATGGCATCACCACTTTGATTCACGTGGGACCGCGGCCGTCATAGATCAAGAACGGCATGCGGTGCGGGGTATCCTCATATGCATCCCAGAGACTCACGTTAATTCCCCTATTGAATTGTTTTCAAATGGACTGTATGCCAGCACCCCACATGGGGTTTTGATTGTAGACAACTACTAGCCCCAGGATTCATTGTGATTTTCCATTGGGAAGTAATTGAAATAAAAGAGGGTATTTAATGGTTGCCGCTGGCGTCTCATTTGAATTATGGACCGCCCATTAAGAAGGGCGAATGGCCCAAAACGCGTCGGTGGTGAGATTGTTTGGAGGTCGTGAGGGAGAGATGCAGGCTGCCCTGGGTTGTGCCTCCACCCGAGGGGTAACTCTTATACAGCAACTATAGTGACCGGCCCCGGTCACGGATGGCACCACCACTTTGATTCACGTGGGACCGCGGCCGTCATAGATCAAGAACGGCATGCAGTGCGGGGTATCCTCATATGCATCCCAGAGACTCACGTTAATTCCCCTATTGAATTGTTTTCAAATGGACTGTATGCCAGCACCCCACATGGGGTTTTGATTGTAGACAACTACTAGTCCCAGAATTCATTGTGATTTTCCATTGGGAAGTAATTGAAATAAAAGAGGGAATTTAATGGTTGCCGCTGGCATATCATTTGAATTATGGACCGCCCATGAAGAAGGGCGAATGGCCCGAAACGCGTCGGCGGTGAGATTGTTTGGAGGTCGTGAGGGAGAGATGCAGGCTGCCCTGGGTTGTGCCTCCACCCGAGGGGTAACTCTTATGCAGCAACTATAATGACCGGCCCCGTTCACGGATGGCACCACCACTTTGATTCACGTGGGACCGCGGCCGTCATAGATCAAGAACGGCATGCGCTGCGGGGTATCCTCATATGCATCCCAGAGACTCACGTTAATTCCCCTATTGAATTGTTTTCAAATGGACTGTATGCCAGCACCCCACATGGGGTTTTGATTGTAGACAACTACTAGCCCCAGAATTCATTGTGATTTTCCATTGGGAAGTAATTGAAATAAAAGAGGGTATTTAATGGTTGCCGCTGGCGTCTCATTTGAATTATGGACCACCCAGGAAGAAGGGCGAATGGCCCGAAACGCGTCGGCGGTGAGATTGTTTGGAGGTCGTGAGGGAGAGATGCAGGCTACCCTGGGTTGTGCCTCCACCCGAGGGGTAACTCTTATGCAGCAACTATAGTGACCGGCCCCGGTCACGGATGGCACCACCACTTTGATTCACGTGGGACCGCGGCCGTCATAGATCAAGAACAGCATGCGGTGCGGGGTATCCTCATATGCATCCCAGAGACTCACGTTAATTCCCCTATTGAATTGTTTTCAAATGGACTGTATGCCAGCACCCCACATGGGGTTTTGATTGTAGACAACTACTAGCCCCAGAATTCATTGTGATTTTCCATTGAGAAGTAATTGAAATAAAAGAGGGTATGTAATGGTTGCCGCTGGCGTCTCATTTGAATTATGGACCGCCCATGAAGAAGGGCGAATGGCCTGAAATGCGTCGGCGGTGAGATTGTTTGGAGGTCGTGAGGGAGAGATGCAGGCTGCCCTGGGTTTTGCCTCCACCCGAGGGGTAACTCTTATGCAGCAACTATAGTGACCGGACCCGGATGGCACCACCACTTTGATTCACGTGGGACCGCGGCCGTCATAGATCAAGAACGGCATGCGGTGCGGGGTATCCTCATATGCATCCCAGAGACTCACGTTAATTCCCCTATTGAATTGTTTTCAAATGGACTGTATGCCAGCACCCCACATTGGGTTTTGATTGTAGACAACTACTAGCCCCAGAATTCATTGTGATTTTCCATTGGGGAGTAATTGAAATAAAAGAGGGTATTTAATGGTTGCCGCTGGCGTCTCATTTGAATTATGGACCGCCCATGAAGAAGGGCGAATGGCCCGAAAAGCGTCAGCGGTGAGCTTGTTTGGAGGTCGTGAGGGAGAGATGCAGGCTGCCCTGGGTTGTGCCTCCACCCGAGGGGTAACTCTTATGCAGCATATATATATATATATATATATATATATATATATATATATATATATATATATATATATGGGGGACGACAGTGCCCTTTGGATTGCCATTAGACCGACATTCTGGGGCACATGGGGGTCATTTGGCTCTGGTTTTGATTATGCTGACTCCACGCACTACAAATCCCAGCAACCAACGGGGGATTTCTCATTCGAGAGCCCATTGGAGGGCGGCTACTTTTTAAGCAGGTGTGTGGGCAGCAGCCCAGAGACTCTAAAGCCTATGATTAAGGGGACTTACCCCGAAACGCGTTAGGCGGATGTTACGGAGTGCTGGCTGCTGTTGGAGGGTGAATAAAATACTTTGATTAGTCTAGCTGTCATGCGAGTGCGTCCTCAATTACTGAGCACATGGTTTTCGAATGTTTTCACGGCGGCGGCGGCTCTGGAGGAGAGCATCACCCGATGGCTGGAAACCGGGCCATGAGACTTGAAATATTTCGAGTCTCGCTGTGGGACGACAGTGCCCTTTGGATTGCCATTAGACCGACACTCTGGGGCACATAGGGATCATTTGGCTCTGGTTTTGATTATGCTGACTCCACGCACTACAAATCCCAGCAACCAATGGGGGATTTCTCATTCGAGAGCCCATTGGAGGGTGGCTACTTTTTAAGCAGGTGTGTGGGCAGCAGCCCAGAGACTCTAAAGCCTATGATTAAGGGGACTTACCCCGAAACACGTCAGGCGGATGTTACGGAGTGCTGGCTGCTGTTGGAGGGTGAATTAAAGACTTTGAGTAGTCTAGCTGTCGTTCAAGTGCGTCCTCAATTACTGAGCACATGGTTTTTGAATGTTTTCACGGCGGCGTCGGCTGTGGAGGAGATCACCACCCGATGGATGGAAACGGGGCCACGAGACTTGAAATATTTCGAGTCTCGCTTTGGGATGACAGTGCCCTTTGGATTGCCAATAGACCGACACTCTGGGGCCCATGGGGGTCATTTGGCTCTGGTTTTGATTATGCTGACTCCACGCACTACAAATCCCAGCAACCAACGGGGGATTTCTCATTCGAGAGCCCTTTTGGAGGGTGGCTACTTTTTAAGCAGGTGTGTGGGCAGCAGCCCAGAGACTCTAAAGCCTATGATTAAGGGGACTGACTGCTGTTGGAGGGTGAATAAAGACTTTGAGTAGTCTAGCTGTCGTGCTAGTGCGTCCTCAATTACTGAGCACATGGTTTTCGAATATATATATATATATATATATTTACGTCAATTTTGATCCTTCTGTGTCCCCACGCCCGGGGCAGAGGATCGCTGTTGCCGGCGGAGCACGCCGGACCTAGACACCATAAACAAAGTCCAATAAAGCGATCACTCGGAGGTAGTGTACACATCAGTTGATGGTTTATTCCAGTAGCGCATTTTGCCTGTAGGACAGGCTTGTTGTGTGAACAAGCCTGTTCTACAGGCGAAACGCGTTACTGGAATAAACCATCAACTGATGTGTACACTACCTCCGAGTGATCGCTTTATTGGACTTTGTTTATGATATATATATGTATATATATATTATCTACTGGCGGTCGCCAGTAGATAGTTATAGTTAGGACCTATTTTCCATAGGAAATCCGCGACATTCTATTTGAAATAACTCTCTTGCCGGTTGACGAATCTTCGCGAAATTTTCAAACTTTATGGCCCGTTCCGGTCCGCTCCTACCCTGAAAGTCTCGGGGTGATTCGTCAAGCGAGGGCCGAGAAAAAAGGGGGGTCCCAAAACATGTTTTCCCCATTCATTTTCCCATAGGAAACTTTAGACACGGCTACAGCCCGAACTGCTGAACGGAATTACACCAAATTTGGCAAAGAGGTAGTTCTTGGTTCAGAAAGAACCCTTTTTGTTAAATGGTGTAAATCCGTTCAGTAGTTCCTGAGAAAATCAAAAGGAAAATCACATATATATCTATGGCCGCGTTGGATTCGCGCACCCTCCCGATCACGAGCTGTCTGCTAATTGGCTGTCAACACTCCAAACCAGGAAGTGTTGGCAGCCATCTTGTTCCTCGGTAGAACCGAGGAACAAGAAAGCAGTAAAAAAGTGCGCAAAACGCACAAAGGGGCAGGGTAGAAACACCCTGACCCCCTAGGTCTGCTCAGGGGTCCCACAAGGACCCCTGGGTAGAAAAAAGCATTTTTTTTTTTAAATCGGCAGGATGCGCTCAGGGAGCGCGGATCCTGCCGAAAAAAAAAATCGAAGCGCGGTCTCCCGCGCTCGATGTTAATTTGCCCCGGGTGGGCCAAGTCCCGGGGGCATGGTGGGGGGTTTAAATTTAATGTGGGGGCCTCTAAGGCCCCCAAGCCCCGGGGACCGCCACCCCCGGGGCTTAAGAAAATAATGGTGCGGGAGGGCTCTTTGCCCTCCCGCAGCCCCGGGGACCGCCACCCCCCGGGGCTTCTTTTTAAAAAAAATGTTTTGACCTGTGTGAGGGGGCTCAAGCCCCCCCACATGCCCCGGGGACCGCCACCTCCCTGGGGCACTAAACATTTGAAAAAGCCCCGGGGACCACCACCTCCCCAGGGCTGTGAAATAGTTGGGAGGGGGGCCGCGCGGCCCCCCTCCTGGAGCCCCTGATGGCCCTGGGGACCGCCACCCCCTAGGGCCGGCTCCTGCAGTGTCGCGGGGTGCCTACCCCCGGGACACTGCTGTTTGCAATGACAGGACGGAGCCTCGCGGCTCCCGTCCTGTCATTGCAAACTTGCTTTGGATATTGGAGGCGAGAGCAGGAAACCTGCTCTCGCTTCCAATATCCAAAGCAAATTGCTTTTCCACATGGGGAGCAGCATGTTAGCTGCTCCCCATGTGGAAAAGCAATGCCGGCTCCCGTAGGACACAGGGAGCCGGCGGGACTGTGGGGGGTTTGGGTACCCCCCCACAGTCCCCAACGAGAGGCCAGGCCCCGGGGGATGGGGTCCCCAGGGCCATAAGTGGCCAGGGAGGGGGGCCACGCAGCCCCCCTACCCAAATTATACAAAATAAAAAATAAAAAAAAAGTGCAAGGCCGGCCCCGGGGGATGTGGTCCCCGGGGCCTTAAAGGGCCTGAGGAGGGGGGCCACGCAGCCCCCCTCCAAATCTATAAAATAAAAATCGAGGCCATGCCCCGGGGGATGGGGTCCCCGGGGCCAAAAGTGGGCCAGGGAAGAGGGGCCACGCGGCCCCCTTCCCGTTTTTTTTTTTTTAATTTAAAAAAAAATATTAAATGCTCAGGCCCCGGGGGTTGGGGTCCCCGGGGCCAAAAGTGGGCAAGGGAAAGGGGGCCACGCAGCCCCCCTCCCACTAAAAAAAAATTGGAAAAAAAAACCGACCGCCATCGTGCCGGAGGCCTCGCCCCCCTCCCTGCAGTACTCTGCAAACGCGCCCCCTGGCGCGTTTTAAGAAAGGGAAGTAATTCCCCTTGAATACTGGGGGTCCCTGGGGGCCAACTAGCCCACCAGGAACCTCCAGTATGCGCCAGGGGGCTGCGTTGCAGAGAGGTGTAAAGAGGCCACGCCCTTTTTACACCTCTCTGCAACGCAGCTCTGTGGTGCTTTTTAGAAGTACATGGTGGGCTAGTTGGACTCCAGGGACACTCAGGATTCAAGGGGACTTAATCCCCCAACTTAAAACGCGCCACGGGGCGCGTTTGCACAGTGGTGAAGGGAGGGGGCGGGGCTTCAGGTGACATGTGTGCAAACAGGCCCCGTGGCGCGTTTTAAGATGGGGAATTAAATCCCCTTCAATCCTGAGGGTCCCTGGGGGCCAACTAGCCCACCATGTACTTCTAAAAAGCGCCACAGAGCTGCGTTGCAGAGAGGTGTAAAGGGGCGTGGCCTCTGAACACGTCTCTGCAACGCAGCCCCTGGCGCATACTGGAGGTTCCTGGTGGGCTAGTTGGCCCCCAGGGACCCTCATGATTCAAGGGAACTTAATCCCCCAACTTAAAACGCGCCACGGGGCGCGTTTGCACAGATGTCACCTCAGGCCCCGCCCCTCCCTTCACCATTGTGCAAATATTCCTCTAAAATCAGCCGAAATACGAATTCCGATTTACTCACCTGTTATCAGGAGAGACCTCAGTGCTGCATCTTTCAGCCCAGTACTGATCCTGAAAAGTAATTTTAACCGTACTTACCAGTAACTTGAATTTCCTTCCATAGGATATCATTGCCTGCTTTTTGCTGAAAAAGTTTCTAAGTGTCGATTTTTGAAACATACAAATATTCCTCTAAAATCGGCCGAAATACGAATTCCGATTTACTCACCTGTTATCAGGAGAGACCTCAGTGCTGCATCTTTCAGCCCAGTACTGATCCTGAAAAGTAATTTTAACCGTACTTACCAGCAACTTGAATTTCCTTCCATAGGCTAACATTGACTTGTTTCACTTGGAAATTCTTCTAAGTGTGGAGTTTTGGAACTTTATAATATTCCTCTAAAATCAACCGAAGTACGAATTCCGATTTACTCACCTGTTATCAGGAGAGAACCCAGTGCTGCATCTTTCATCCCAGTACTGATCCTGAAAAGTAATTTTAACCGTACTTACCAGTAACTTGAATGTCCTTCCATAGGATATCATTAACTGGTTTCACTTGGAAATTCTTCTAAGTGTGGAGTTTTCGAACTTTATAATATTCCTCTAAAATCAGCCGAACTACGAATTCCGATTTACTCACCTGTTATCAGGAGAGACCTCAGTGCTGCATCTTTCAGCCCAGTACTGATCCTGAAAAGTAATTTTAACCGTACTTACCAGTAACTTGAATTTCCTTCCATAGGCTAACATTGACTGGTTTCACTTGGAAATTCTTCTAAGTGTGGAGTTTTGGAACTTTATAATATTCCTCTAAAATCAACCGAACTACGAATTCCAATTTACTCACCTGTTATCAGGAGAGAACCCAGTGCTGCATCTTTTAGCCCAGCACTGACCCTGAAAAGTAATTCTAACCGTACTTACCAGTAACTTATATTTCCTTCCATAGGAATCCATTGTCTGGTTTTCAGCAGAAAAGTTTCAAAGTGTCGATTTTCACAAATTACAAATATTCCTTAAAAATCGCCTGTATGACTTAAACGCATTCTTTCAACTGTTTACAGGAGATGCACCAGTGCTGGATCCAGGATCCAACACTGAGTAAGAAAAAGTAACGATAACACTACTTACCTGCTAAGTGAATTTCCTCCCATAGGATAACATTGGTGATTCTATGTGAAAAAGTTTCTAAGTGTCAACTTTTAAAATACAATAATATTCCTTAAAAATCACTACTGTAACCAAAACGCTTTTACTCAACTATTTACAGGAGATGTCCCAGGACTGAATCTAGGATCCAGTCCTGTGGTTAGAAAAGTAATCCATAAAGTAACTAATTGCATTTAACTAGAAATTCACATTGAGCTCAATGTTGCATTGTGTTTGAAATTGTGTTGCCCATTGCAACAACTGTAACTACTGTACTTAAAACTCTATTGCCTATTTGCAAACTATTTAAACTAAAATAATTCATTCTGAGAAAGTATATTTTGTAATGTAATGTATAATGTAATTACAATGTAATTTAATAAATAAAATATATAAAAATAAATAGTTTTAAAACATGTAGTAAATCAGTATCAAAAAAATAAATATAACAATTAATACATTTAAAAATTGTCATTTACAAAACCTTTGAAATTCACTGAAAAAACCATAGGTTTTAGGGGCGTTATAGTTAGAAATTAGCATTTAAAAAAGCTTTGAAATTCACTGAAAAAACCATAGGTTTCAGACACGTTATAGTTAGAAATTAGCATTTAAAAAACCTTTGAAATTCACTGAAAAAACCATAGGTTTTAGGGACAGTTATAGTTAGTTGGACATTTCACTCGTACAAAACCCGTGAAATTCCCCTGTTATAGTTAGTTCAGCTAACTATAACTCGCGCTCCAACAATGCACTGCTGATGACGTCACATATTACATCACTCATGACATGGTCAGTGACATCACTGATGACATCACTGATGACCTCTCAAATGACATCACTGATGACATCATCCACGTGATAATCTGATGCACCTCCTCAGACCCTAATATAACCTTTGATACACCCAATCTAAATTACAGACTGCCATTTGCAAAACCATAGACACTCCAACACCAATAACTACATACCCACTCACTGATTCTTAGGTCTACACACACACATCCACTCACTCACCCGTACAGTCACTCATACTTATGGTCACTCAGTACAGGACTATCATATGCACTCTTACTCCTATATAGACACTCAAACACCGCCACTCATCCATAGAGGTACTCACACACCTAGTCAGTCATGCAAATAATTAAACACACTGCCATTTACTCACCTATACAGTTATACACACACCAGCTCACTTAATCATACAAATACTACAACATTGTTACGCTCTTATACAATCACTGATACAAGCACACACTCATCCATACAGCCACTATCACAATCACTCACTCTCGCTTATAGCTATTTATATACTCCAACACACATATATACTGCCTTTCACATATGTAGTTACTCACACATGTACCACTGGGACATACATTCACTCACTAACACACTCTTACACACACTTACCCACCCATACAGTCTATCACAGATGCACTCTTGAAACCATCCACCCAGTGAATCACCCACTCACACATCTATGCACAGAGTTGCACACACCCCTCCCACACAAACACTCAGGCACCCATACAGATACTCAGACAACCATTCAATAACTCATATAGACACTCATGTAGCTATTCACAAACACATGCAGCCACTTACACAGCAACAGACAGACGGATACAGACATTCACCCAGTTTAGTCACTAACCCATGCATTCAGTAAGATACATTAAATCACTCACTTATAGAGTCAGTCACGCACCTACTAAATCATCCATACAGACACTTACACACCCACTCATTCTTCAATACGTCTTTTCCTATATATATTAAAAATATTTAAACTTTACAGAAACACATAGTCACTGGATGATGTCATCAGTGATGTCATTTGAGATGTCATCAGTGATGTCATCAGTGATGTCACTGACCATGTCATGAGTGATGTAATATGTGACGTCATCAGCAGTGCATTGCGGGGCGCGAGTTATAGTTAGCTGAACTAACTATAACAGGGGAATTTCACGGGTTTTGTACGAGTGAAATGTCCAACTAACTATAACTGTCCCTAAAACCTATGGTTTTTTCAGTGAATATATATATATATATATATATATATATATATATATATATATATATATATATCACGAAGAAATCCCAATGTCACGACAGGCACTCCGGCGCAACACACGGGCACAGACTCCAAAAGCTGGTGTGGAAACAGGATGGTAGTTTATTCACACATCAAAAAAGGTCCAACATGACGCGTTTCGGCTGCCAGACATGCAGCCTTGATCACATAGCGCTATGAACAGACATGTGCAGTATATATATAGGTGAGTGTGGTTTGGATGTAGTAGTCTGATTACTATGTCCATTGTCATGAGTAAGCATTTTACTACAGCTAGCACCAAAAGTCATACGTGTCATTTTACTGCAAGCAGGAAAACGAGCTACTAGTGACATGACAAGGCATAGAAACAACAGGAAAAACAGACTATGCAAAAATAAAGATAACATCCTGTGGCGGCGAAATTCATTACAAATGCAATGCATGCACGAGAAAAACTCCCAACTTTCTGGCTATTGCGCGGCCTGAGTAGACAAACATCTCAATCTGTTTGTGTTTATCAAAATATGGTGCGATGAAGGTGTCAGCCTTCTATCGTATGCTGGCGTGTGGCGTGCTAAAGTGCCTATGACTCTGGTTTAGGCTCATAAAGTCTCAGCCGCGGGGGCCCTGGGATGACCCTGCCAGTTAATTAGAAAATAAAAGACCGTGCCTGGAGCCTTGGAGGTGAAAAAATCGGGACTGAAATAATGTGTGCGCCAAAAATTTCAGAATGTCTGAGAGTACTGTCTGCTGCGCAGGCCTCTATGTTGTGTGCTACAATACATCGTCCTGGCAACATGGGGCCCAGAAACAAGCACCCAACAGGACAAAGGTAAGCGGCTACTACAAAGCAAAATTGTGAATGGAACGCACATGGTGAGAGTGGTGGAGAGGGTGTGCATAGGGGAGAGTGGAGGAGACGTGCGTGAAAAGTGCACAGTGAATTAAGTGGTGAAAATAACTACCTGAATTAAAAATCTCCTCCAATCCAAAAGACTTGTGGTTAAAAATATCTATATGCCATGTTGTGACTATAGGTAACATGTGCATACAAGTCAAGGAGAACCTTAATATCCTTTATGTGTGGATCTAGTCAGCCTAACCTAAAGTGTGTGGCGACAAAAACCTGCGTGTTGCAGATAATGTGTATGTAATAAGTTGCAAGCGACAAATTTACCAAATAACTGCTTAAATGCAAGACATCAAACAAGTACATTAATAACATTAGAGTAAAACAAAGTTGAAAAAGAAAAAGAAAAAGAAACATACTCAGTCAAGCATATGTTACCTACAGGACAACAGATGTGACAGACCTCTAGTCCTAGGTGCCTGGATAGCAGCCCCCTGGTGAATACATATACTGGTAGGTTTACAGAAAGTGGTATAGGTCCTCACTGGTGTTGAGGCCCGCAGGCGCCTTGGTGTTGAATTGCAAAATGTATTTGCTTTCCATTTGCCGTAACAGCTTCTCCCTGTTACCTCCCCTTCTGAGTGTTGGAATGCAGTCAATGACCGAGTACCTCAGGTGTTCCAGGTTATTATGATGTGTCTCCTTGAAGTGTCTGGCCACTGGATATGTGGGGTCACTATTCACAATGGCTCTCAGGTGTTGTAGGATGCGCATGTGTACTGCTAACTTGGTACTCCCGATGTAGCGGAGACCACACTCACATTCCAGAATGTAAATGGCATACTCTGTTCTGCATGTTAGGTGGTGTTTGATGATGAGAGGTGTCAGTCTGAATGTGGAATCTAGTTGTGTTATGTTTTTCCCAAATTTGCATGCCCTACTGCTGTTACACTTGAAAAACCCCTTTCTGTCGGATAACCAGTTTGCTTTGCTCTTAATTTCTGGGCTATTTCTGACGAGAGCGTCATGCATGGATCTGGCCCGTTTATATGTGATGTCTGGGTAAGGAGCAACTAGAGGGCCCAGGGTTGGGTCAGACCTAATGATTCCCCAATGTCTGTTGATGACTGATCTGATAGCCCTCACTTCAGTGTTGTGGGTGATGATAAGTCTTGTGCTGACTGTCTGTTGGTTCTCACTAGTCGGGATACTGCTATTTTCTAGTTCAACGGTGCCTCCTCTAGAAGGATGCCCTACGCTGGGGAGATTAGGATCACTATCTACACTAGGTCCCCCGGTTCCCTTGAGGAGTGCCTCTCGAGGTTGTGTATTAGCTCTTTTCATAGCTTTGTTGATATTAGCTGTGGAATATCCTCGTGTTCTGAATCTGTTAGCTGCCTCCTTTTGACATATCAATAGATCTGTGGGGGAACTACAGATCCTCCGTAGCCTAAGCATTTCTCCGTAGGGGATGCTTGCTATTAAGTGCCTGGGGTGGAAGCTGGAGGCGTGCAGGACAGAATTACCTGCCGTGGGTTTTCTGTGAAGTTTGGAGTGCATGATGTCATTGGATATGTACAAAGTAACGTCAAGAAATTCAATGGAAGTGTTGCTGATGTTTGCATTGAATTCTAGATTCAAGGTGTTGTTGTTGATCTGCATGATGAACATGTTGGCACTCTCAGTGTTACCTTTCCAGATTAAAAAGACATCATCGATGTACCTCAGCCAGGTGATGATGTTGTCCTGCCAAGCCTTGTTATGTTCTCCCTTGAGGACCTGTTCCTCCCACCACCCCACATGGAGACATGCGTAGCTGGGTGAGAAACAGGCCCCCATGGCTACTCCCTAAGCTGTTGGTACACTGCTTTGTTGAATAGAAAATAGTTATGTGTGAGACACCAGTGAATGAGCTTGAGGAGCATGGCATTATGGTTATGACATTGTATAGGTCTTTTATCTAGGAAGTGTTTGCAGGCATTCCACCCATCATTATGATGAATGCTAGTGTACAAAGACGTGATAATACATATATATATATATTACCTACTGGCGGTTGCCAGTAGGTAGTTATAGTTAGGACCACGTTTCCATAGGAAAAGCATTTTTTCATGTGCTTATAACTTTGGCGTCGTTTGACTAATCTTTACGAAATGTTCCAAAAAATTTCTCTTTTTAGATCAGTTCCTATCTTCAAAGTTTGGGGGTGATTGGTCAAGGGGGGCTGAGAAAAAAGGGTTCCCAAAACGTGTTTTCTCCATCCAATTTCCATAGGAAACTTTAGACAAGGCTAAAGGTCAAACTGCTGAACGGAATTACGCCAAAATTGGCAGGGAGAAAGGTCTTGGTCCAGAAAGCACGCTTTTGTTTAAATGGGGTAAATCCGTTCAGTAGTTTTTGAGAAATATCAAATTTTACAGATATCGATATTTGAGAATTCTGACATCTGATTGGCTGAGGGGTTATGAGCACGAGCTTGCGGCTCATTGGCTGTGAACGGTTGAAACTAGGAAGTGTTGGCAGCCATTTTGTGACTCACTTCAAAGGAGTAGGGGGAAAAAATGAGAAAAATTGTATAAGAGGGTATAGTAGGAACACTGTGGAGTTACTTTAAGCAGTCTGTACCGTGCAGAGGCAGGGAGTTTGAATGTTGCGTTGGCCGTGGAAATCACGTCCGCAGAACAACGGTGCGCGGTATTGCGGCATGGTTGGGTAGGCTCTGGAAAGCCCGTCGGGAAAACAATGCGCCGTATTGCGACAAGCAGTGTGTAGGGTGCACACACAGGTAGTGTGAATGTTGCGTATGCCGTGGAAATCACGTCCGCAAAACAACGATGCGCGGTATTGCGGCAATGTTCAGTAGGCTGTGGAAATCATATCGGGAAAACAACAATTCGCCGTATTGCGGCCTTCCTTTAATATAATGCAGAGTAATGTTTACTTATAATGTGGTGTTCACTTTTATCACGGATAGTGTCACTTTGATAGAGGAAATGTGATATTATGTGGAAGGGCGTGTTCTCTCCCTGTGCGCGGAACAAAATTAACGTTTAATTGGCTGAGGTGTTGCAACAACGAGCTTAATGTTCATTGGCTGCGAAACATTGAAAGTAGAAGTGTTTCCAGCCATTCCCTTCCGCTCCGCGGAGTAGCAAGGACATCTGATTGGCTCACATGTTCCAAGGAGGACCTTCCAGAGCTTAATGTTCATTGGCTGCGAACCATTGAAAGTAGAAGTGTTGCCAGCCATTCCCTTCCCCTTCGCGGAGTAGGAGGGACATCTGATTGGCTGACGTGTTCGAAGGAGGACCTTCCCAAGCTTAATGTTGATTGGCTGTAAACCATTGAAAGTTGAAGTGTTGCCAGCCATTCCCTTCCCCTCCGCGGAGTATCAGGGACATCTAATTGGCTAACGTGTTCCAAGGAGGACCTTCCCAAGCTTAATGTTCATTGGCTGTGAAGCATTAAAAGTAGAAGTGATGGCAGCCATTCCCTCCCCTGCTGCGGAACACCATGAACATTTTATTGACTAAAGTGTTCCGAGTACAAGTTTGCTCCTTATTGGGTGGGAACGGTTCACTGTTGCCAGCCATTTTGTGACGCACTTCAAAGGAGTACGGGAAAACAAAGTAGTAGAGGGGAGGGTAGGAACACTATTAACTCTGTACAGTGGTCAGAAGTTGGTGGACAGGGACTGAGAAGGTAAAAATTGTTTTTTATATATTTTAAGGGACATTTATATAATTTGCGTGGGGCCTACAAATCACGTCGGGAAAATAACAGTGTGTTGGGGTCTTCTTTTTATTAAGTCAGCGGGTGGGATACTTCACAGGAGCAGTATTTACTTATAATGTGGTGTTTACTTTTCTGACGGGGAGTGCTAAATTTTTGGAGCAAATATTATAATATGGAGGAGGGGGTTGAAAAAGAAAGCGCGCTGTTGCAGTCTTTATTTAAATAAGGTTCTGAGTAAGCTACTTCTCGGGAGCAATGTTTACTTATAATGTATAGTTATAGTGCGGTGCTTACTTCTGTCGCGGGTAGTGCTATTTCCTTGCAGCAAAATAGTAGGTGTGGTTGCGCTGCAAAAAATTAAGTCTAGGTTTGAAACAGTTTTTATTAAGCAATCACAAATATACTTTCTTAGGAAAGTGTAGCTGTATATATCAGAGGGGTGACAAATAAAAACTCAATTCATAAAATATCCCTTAAGCGTGACCACACCCTCTTTTTTTTGTCGCCTATAGTTTGTAAAAGTCTTGCCCCATATTCTTGTTAATATAAGAGGGCATCAGTTACTTTTAGATAAAGTAGAAAAGAAGTGCTACAAGAAACACTCCTGCACTGCATCATCTCAGGTCACAACAACAATAACAAGTAAAAAACAGTTAAACACAAATGACGTCATAGTACCTAGAAATGTACGCTATATCAAAACATTAAATAAAGCAGTATGTATACAATTTTTTTTTAGGGACTACTATTTTATAAAATATTAGCAGTGTTACAAACTGTAAGGTAGTAAGTTATCAACGGAAATAACTGTAGTAAATGTTGTTAATTTCTCACAGAGATAGATCTCCAACCTCTCTGAAGTACTATAAGTTCACAGTATTAAAATGTACAGGGTGAGTTTATAGTATTCCACAGGAAAAGAAGAATAAGGAGCACAACAAAAAAAACAAAATTTTTACAATCTCTATTCTGTAGAAGTCGGGAAAGTTTTGTCGTAGTGCTTAGAGGTCGCTCACTGCTCTGCTAACAGATCACGTACTCCTTTAAGAATATATAGGAAATTAGTAATATATACAATACTATTCCTATATATTCTATAGGGAGAACGAGAATAGGAACCACAACAAAGAAAAAGAGAAATACGAAAATATCAATTAAGAAATGTAGGGTTTATGAAAGGCATTCAGTAAAAAAGTATCTATGTAAACAATCTTTTTTTAAACTGCAATTTCGAAAAATATTCTCACTGTAAAAATATCTGATCCGGAACTTCGAAATCTTTCGTCTTCACGCCGACGGCTCATAAACTCCTCTCAGATCATAATGATTGTGAATCTTATAATATACATATTCACAGTATATGATCAAAGGGGGAAACAGAGTAAGAAGGAGAAGCTGTTCACGTTACATATGAATCTTTAGTCTTCGCGTCAACGGGTCACCAACACATCTGAAGTTTGCTATACTCTGATTATTACAATGTACATAGTCACAGTATATAACCTCAAAGGAGCCAGAAAAGGAACAGTGTTTCCTCTATTCTGGGTGTTTCTCAATACAAGCTGCTGACGTTACATATAAATGGCAAAAACAACCAATAACACTTTTTACGTAATACAAATGTTTAAATATTCACAAATAGCTACGTATTATAAATATCTACTATGCCATAATCAAACAACTTACAACTCCGTAATATGTTTTGTTGTCGCAAAAGAAGAATCCGACGCTAGAAAAGGGAACCTGCATCACAGAATGGACACGCGTAAATAACTCGCAAAAACGAAACTAATCGAACAACGGGTGTGGTTTATATACTTTTTGGTTATTGAGTAGCCTATGGAAGGAAGATGCGGCTCCGCCCATTTAGATGTCACGTTTTACAGTTGACACGTGCTCCCGTTTTCACTGTTTCACTTGTGCACGTGTTGGGAAAAGTTACAAAATGTGAAGAGGTAAAGGTTTCGTTTTCGATCCTCATAAGTATAAGTTGCTTAATTTGTACATACGTTGGAGAGATTAAAAACTGTTACCCGGCAAACCGTGTCATTTCCTTTCTCATGACTAAAAACATCCATTAATTGGTGTAATTCTAAATAGAAGATATAAAAAAAATATTGTTCAGAATAGAAGAAAAAAAAAGTACGTGCTAATATTTCTCATCACTATGGTTTTAAATTAAAAAAATACCAGCATTTGTAAAGCATACAGGTACACCCGGAAAGGTGTGCCGGCGCTCGGGGCGTCGGGAAGATTAATCAAGGTGTTGCCCACAGTGACATAGTGGTGGGCTAACGTGCCGCTGGAGCTGGGAATCGAACTGTGAACGCTGTTGTTCGAAGTCAGGTATCATAGCTGCTGCGTCACACTTTTTCCACACTTATATGTTAATTACTGCTAATTAAGTTTTAAACATTGTTAAATTATAACTTATAACAGACTACTGTTACAGTTAGTTTTTCACTACAAAAAGTATGCACGTCTTTTTAAAATTTACTTAAAAACAATATAGGTTTCAGGGACATTGTAGTTAGAAATTAGCATTTATAAAACCTTTGAAATTCACAGAAAAAAAACATAGGTTTTACAGACGTTATAGTTAGAAATTAGCATTTAAAAAACCTTAGAAATTCACTGAAAAAACCATAAGTTTCAGGGACGTTATAGTTAGCTGTACATGTCACTCGTACAAAACCATGGAAATTCCACCGTTATAGTTAGTTCAGCTAATTATAACTCGCACCCCCGCAATGCACTGCTCATGACGTCACATATTATATCATTCATGGCATGGTCAGTGACATCACTGATGACATCTCAAATGACATCACTGATGACATCACTGATGACATCATCCACGTGAAAATCTGATGCACCGCCTCACAGTCTAATATTACCTTTGATACACCCACTGTAAAATACAGACTACCATTTTCGAAACCATCAAGACACCAATACCAGTTACTACATTTGCACTCACTGATTCCTAGGTCTACACACACATCCACTCATTCTCCCATACAATCACTTATACATGCAGTCACTCATCAATACAGCACTATCATATGCACTCATACACCTATTCAGACACTCACACACCGCCACTCATCCATGGAGTTACTCACACACCTAGTCAGTCATGTAAAGAATCAATCACACTCCCATTTACTCACCTATACAGTTATACACACACCACCTCACTAATTCATACAGATAGTAACGCATACTTACTCTCTTATATAATCACTGATACAAGTACACACTCATCCATACAGCCACTCTCACAATCACTCACTCTCACATATAGTTATTTATATATTCCATCACTCACATATACTGACTTTTACATATGTAGTTACTCACATATACCACTGAGACATCCATTCACTCACCAACACAGCCATACACACACTCACCCACTCATAGAGCTGTTTCCACATACACTCTTGAACCCATACACCCAGTGAATCAACTACTCACACATCTATGCACAGAGTCACACACCTCCAACCCACCCACACACACACTCAGGCACCCATACAAATACTCAGGCAAACAATCAATAACCCATATAGACACTCATGTAGCTACTGACCAACCCATGTACCAGCTTACACAACAACAGACAGACTGATACAGACATTCACACAGTTTAGTCCCTAACCCATTCATTCAGTAAGACATGTTTAATCAGTCACTTATACAATCAGTCACACACCTCCTAAATCCTCCATCCAGACACTTATACACCCACTTATTCTTCAATACATCTTGGCATATATGTAAAACATACTTAAACTTTACAGAAACACACAGTCACTGGATAATGTCATCAGTGATGTCATCAGTGATGTCATTTGAGATGTCATCAGTGATGTCATCAGTGATGTCACTGACTATGCCATGAATGATGTAATATGTGACGTCATGAGCAGTGCATTGCGGGGTCGCGAGTTATAGTTAGCTGAACTAACTATACCGGTGGAATTTCTATGGTTTTGTACGAGTGAAATGTACAGCTAACTATAACGTCCCTGAAACCTATGCTTTTTTCAGTGAATTTCTAAGGTTTTTTAAATGCTAATTTCTAACTATAACGTCTGTAAAACCTATGTTTTTTTCAGTGAATATATATATATATATATTGTGCTCCATTGTCCACCTTAGGGCGTACTGCACTCTTTATGATGGGTGCACGAAAAAATGGAGGTGGATCCATTTTAATAATAAAGGCTCCTGTCTCCAACGGAAACATACTGCACTCACGGGGTTCCATCAAAAAATGCTTTATTCTTGCGAGGACGCGTTTCGGCATTTGCCTTCTTCTGCTCGCGGTAAAACAAACAGCGGCATGTATATTGACAATGTCTTTTAAAATGGTAGATGAATTCTCATTGGCTGCATTGCCTGAATGGAGGAAGGGGATTGGTCGCTTGTATCCCAATTGCATTACCCTCTGTTGATAATCAGGAGTTTTTCTTCTGTGCGCTGCGGGAGTTTAATTAAGACAATTACAGTCTGAATGACAATTAAATGTTTCCAGATTGTGCCACCATGATTATCAACAGAGGGTAATGCAATTGGGATACAAGCGACCAATCCCCTTCCTCCATTCAGGCACTGCTGCCAATGAGAATTCATCTACCATTTTAAAAGACATTGTCAGTATACATGCCGCTGTTTGTTTTACCGCGAGCAGAGGAAGGCAAACGCCGAAACGCGCCCTCGCAAGAATAAAGCATTTTTTGATGGAACCCCGTAAGTGCAGTATGTTTCCGTTGGAGACAGGAGCCTTTATATATATACATATTAACTACTGGTGGTTGCCAGTAGGTAGGTATAGTGATGACCTAGTATACATAGTAAAATCATTTTTTGTTTTTTCTAAAAACGTATGCATCGTTTGATCAATCTTCACAACATTTTCAAAATTAGTTTGCCACTCACTTCAGCTGCTATCTGGAAAGTTTCAGGGTCAAGAGGGGGTCAAAAAAAAGGGGGGACCCAAAACACATTTTCCCCATGCAATTTCACATAGGGATTTTAGACACAACTACAGACCAAACCACTGAACTGAATTACACCAAAGTTGGCAGAAACATAGAGCTTGGTCCAGAAAGAGTGTTTTTAGTCATTTGGTGTGAATCTGTTTAGTAGTTTTAGAGTTATTAAAGAAAAAAGATTATGTATATCTAGAGACACGGATCCACTGCATATCCACGCAGGGGATCCACGGATCAATGCACCAACAACAAATTCATGATTGGCTGGCTGCAACCTCAGAGAAAGTATGTGGCTGCCATTTTGTCAATTGGGACACAGTCCCCGGCGGCGGGGGAGAAATAAAGTATAAATAGGATATAAGGGATCAGGATACAGGTATCCAGACCCCATGGGACTGATGGAGAGGTCTGTGAGGGACCCCTCATGGGCATGAATTGTTTTGTGTGTGAGGATCTGTGGATCCACTGCGATGCTCAGCGCAGCCCCCTTGTGAATTTGTGACAGATCAGCGGATCTAGATCCCAATTATAAAAAAGTATACCCACTCACTCACACACCCACTCACACAGCTGCTCACACACTCACTCAGAGACCCAGAAAAGCACTCACAAACCCTCTCACACACCCATACAACCACTCACATACCCACTAAGAGACCCAGGGAACCAATCAAAACACTACTCATAGCCCCACACAAGCACTCACACACACACTCATAGACCCATGTACACACCCATGCAACCACTCACTCACCCGCTCACATACTTGTATAGCCACTCACACACCCACTCACAGACCCACACAGACAGTCACAAATTCAATCAAACACCCACTCACACACCTACTTGCACACCCACACAACCACGCACACACCTACTCACACACCCATGCAGCCATGCATACTCAGAGACCTAGAAAACCAGTCAAACACCCACACAGCCACTCACATACCCACTTATACACTCAGACAGCCACTCACGTACCCACTCAGAGACCCAGAGAACCACTCAGGCACCCACTCACACACCCATAGAGGTACTCATACACACGGCCACTCACACACTCACACACCCACATACACTCCTATACAGCCACTCACACACCCATTTGCAGACACATACAGCCACTCAAACACCCACTCACAGATGCAATCAGCCAGTCACACATGCACTGACACACCCACCACACGATCACACACCCACTTATACACCAACACAACCACTTAAACACCCACTCACACATCCAGGTTACAGGGACGTTATTGTTGAGAAATAGCATTAAAAATATATAAAAATTCACTGAAAAAAGCAAAGGTTACAGGAACATCATAGTTAGGAGACAGAATTTTATTTAAACTTAAAAATTCACTAAAAAACTTAGAAATTCACTAAAATCCCGAAACCAAACTATACAGGGATGCTATAGTTAGGTTCAAAATGTATACACACAAAACATTGAAATTCAGCAGTTATAGTGGCCCTCGCCATATACTGCTAATTTACCCACATATTACATTGCTCATGACATCTTCTATGACATCATTAATAATATCACTGCAACATTTGCAGTAAACGTATTGATGAGAAAACTGTGCATGGTGGCGCGCTAGTTGGTTTTATTCAATAGGAAAAAATATAATAATTTATAGGGACAATAAAGAAGATATAAAAAAAATTAAACTCAAAAAACAAATTCACTAACAATACTGTAAACATTAATATACATTTAAAAATAAAAACAAATATTATAAAATAAAAAATAAATAATTAATGCTATAACATTATGTAACTAACATTATGAAAACTATACTAAGAATATTAAATATACTTTTCCCATTCTAGTTTATGCAATAGTAGGGAAAGTGTTAGACTTTGAAGGAGTTAGATTTACTATTCCTACTCCGGTCAGTTCAACAGTTGAGAAAGCGTTGGACTTCGGATGGGTTAAGCTTATTATTCCTTCTCCAGTCTAAGCAACAGTAGGGAAAGCATTGGACTTCAGAGGGTTGAAATTTACTATTGCAACTCCAGTCTGTGCAGAATTAGGAAAAGTGTTTGACTTCGGAGGGGCTACATTTACTCTTCCCACTACCAGCAAAAAAAGTGTTCGATTTTAGAGATGTAAAATGTAATATTCCCACTCCAGTCTGTGCAACAGTAGAGACAGTATTGGATTTCAGAGGGTTGAAATGTACTCTTCCCTCTCCAAACTGCGCAACAGTAGGGAGTAATATTTTTAAGAGGGACCACTGCCTACTCTTAAAAAAACAAATTTTCTTTTTAAATGCATCCCATTTTCCTTTAGTGAAACCAGGATGCATTTAAAAAAAATAAGATTGCTCTATTAAAAAGTAATCACAGACATGGTGGTCTACTGACCTCGGCAGGCCACTATCCCTGTGATGGCCATGATTCCTAATCGGTTGCAATCTGGGACCTACCTCATTAATATTCATGATGAAGGTCGATTTCTGATCCACAAGGAATCCCTAAATGAAACTCAATGAGTTTCATACATTAGGAATATCGATTTCGATTTTAGGTATTCCTAATGTTTGCACCTCTGGCCCCAAGATTTTTGGTAGTATTGTGCTAAATTAGTAAACCAAATTCTATTTCTTCCTGTAGTCCTCCTTTAAAAATGTTGTTGTCGGTATTACATAGTTTCCTATTGGCCATTCATTTAACGCTTTATATATTTGTTTGTCTGCATCTGTGTGCCTTATTCTTGTATGCCATTTGAGATGCCATCACTGAACTAAAACAAAAGTATAGGATTTCAGGTGCTATAATTAGCAGCACTAATTGTAACCTGACCGCACATATCACAGTACTTATGACATGTTCTTTGGCATAATTTATAACATCGCTGATGACATCTCAAATGAGATCATTGATGACATCACCAATGAAATCACTGATGATTATCATCCAATGAGTGTGCAAGTTTCTTTTTCAGTTTACATAGTGGTGGGTAAATAGCATTTTAATTTTCTACGCAATTTTGTTCAGCTTGGGTCCAGCTAATGGACGTAAGTGTTTACCAAACTCATGTACTCCTGCTGCGTTATAGCTTTGAAGAGATATTGAAGACGTTACACATGTTTGCATTTAAGAGTAACTCTGTGTGCAAGTGAAAGTTGACTTATATTCATTATGCTTCACCCAACATTTTGGTTCTGCAGAAAAACTTTTCAACAGGAGAAGGATTCTTTGTAGTATATGTGAACTTTTGTAAGGAGCCTTGAGTTATATGAGAGAATGTTCTCACTTGATTTGATTTATACTTAACACAGAAGAGTGTGTACACTAGGTACTAAGATATGTACAGTCCTAGTTTTGCTAGAAAAGATGAGCTATCTGTAAAGTTTAAGCCACAGTATGAAAGGTACAGGTAGTATATTCTTTAATACCTTCAGATTGTCGTCATTTTTAGCAAATAGTGTTCTTTTTGACAACTGTTGCATAGAATGTGCACTATTCTTAGTGGACTTTTTTTAATACACTGTAATCAAACAGTTTGATACAGAGTAATCTCTTTCCATAGAGAAAAACATGTTTTCAGGGCCCACTTTTCTGCTCATATCAATTTTAATTCTTAATATAGGTTCAGTGAGTGTTATGGGCATAATCACATTAAAGCTGCATATAGTAGGCCACTCTTTTCTGAACTGGCATTCGCTGTTTTGGCTTTCTCTCAACATTTGTATAGAGATTGAAGATTGTAGTGAATGAGTGTTTCCCATATATGTGTGGCCGATTTTTAACGTGATCTATGCCAACTGTAAAGTGCATACTATAGGCTTAATGTTGCTGATAATGCTTGTTTTCAACACCTACGTGAGTTGTATCTGCAGTGGCAGTAGTACAGGCTGACATTCTCCTGAGCTATTTTCTGCTTATTGTCAGGCCTCTAATGCCATAGTAATTTCTAGAGCAATATGTGTGAAAGTGAAGTTTGGATGAAGTCATCAGTGATGTCATCAATGATGTAATTTGAGATATCAGTGGTGTCATAATTGATGTCAGAACATGTCATGAGTGTTATCATATGGGAGGTCATAAGCAGTGCACGCGGGGGCGCAAGTTAGAGTTAATGCTGCTAACTATTAGCTTCTGAATGTATGTGTTTTTTTAGTTCAAAATGTAAATGTTATCACTCTTGAGATCCTAAAGTTCTACATTTCATTGTAATCTATTGTATATAGCTGTTTATCAAGTTTTTATTTATTATTTAATGCTAATCAATAATAAAACAGGGAATGCAAGATGGGTGGATATTTTTTTTTTTTAAAGTGATATCTCTTGTGAGACGCTCATAGGAGCTGGATTTATAGTCCCCTGGGTGGACTCCAAGGGGGCTGTACTTCCTGTTCGCTCTTGCGAAGCTGTCTTCAGAGCATACATTTAGAATTAAATTAATTACAGTGTTTCCTTGCAACTTTGAAGCAAGTACAACATTAGACCTGTTGATTAAGTTAGAAAAATTGATTATGTATTGTTCTATTGAAGATATAAAGCAAGTCATTTTCTACGGTCTTGCAAGACACTCACGAGACACTTGCTAGAGTTCTGGGGGAGGAAACACACTGCATGTTAGAATTGTAATTGGTTCATATGGATGTCTTTATTTAGAAAATGGAAGATTCCATCCTTTTTCCTTCATTTCCCTATAGGACTCCGGTGAGGGTAGACATATCTGGCTTGCTCTTCTTTCCTGTTTCCATTATGGCACAAAGATGTCTTTATCAGATTCTGATAAGCAGCCAGGAGCAGCTGCACCAGCTTAGCTACCTCAACCTTCCAAGGAATCCTTGATGTTTCAGCTTTTTTAAATGAAGCTAATTGGCAAGAATATTTCTGCAAAGTACGTCATCTGTAAACTTTGCAAGTTGGAGTTCAGCCAGGGGAGCAGAAATACACAGTATTGTATGTCATATTGTAATACTTTTTGGTTAAAATACCCATAGAAGTACACAAAACAAAAAAAAATTACACAAATTCCAGGTGCTCGAATAAAAAAAAATACTAAAGCAAAGAAAAGAATAAAACCAAACAAAGACACAATATACATAAACTTTCGAATTCAGAATGAACATAATTATCAATAACATACAGCAGTCATAAATAATTCACAAGTACACTTTGTCCCATGTACAATTAAAATCCATAGCTGGGGCTTTTATGAGTGTAAAATTAATTTGAAAACTCCTTCATTGGGCCTAAGGCTAGTACTACTGCAGGCACATTTAATAATAGCAGATAACTCCTAGGACAATACAAAGCCATACAAATGTAAGGGTTTAGGAATCAGGATGCAGTAGTTTAAGCTAAAGTGTCTTTGTTCTACTAGCAACTGAGGTCGGAGCACTTTGCTAAGTGCCACACAAAAGAGAAGAAAGCACCCCATTGAAGTTAGCTGAGCGGTTTCAATCTTACGGACCAACTCCAATGCAGAAATTTAGCAACACCACAGGCAATCAACACTTTTATTTTATCATGCAAAAGTCTAAGTCCTGCCAGGCACTGTCTAATTCCGAGCTGCCTTCAAATACTTCATCGACTTGTAGACATACTGAGCACACATTGCTCTGGTAAGAAATAACTTTCCATTTAGACCAAAAACCATTAACAGGAAGAGTGCCATTCCAAAAATGAATGTACAATTGTCAAGCTGCTGGAGCCATAATAAAGTCAATATAATGTTCAAACCCACAATAATTTTTAAGGTCCATAAAATCAGAGGTAAGTGTCCTAGGCTCTTGCTTCTCACTTCCAGCTCCCAGCTGTTGTCCCAGAATGACTTCTTTTCATGATCTCTAGTTAGGAGGACTCTTTTGGGTCTCACTTCTCCAGTGCTCATCTAGGCCTAGTTATGACAGAGATACCGTTATGTTAGATATCTACTTTATTCTCTTGTCCTTATCTAGGTCTACTATTTCCTTAAAAGCACTGTGATAGTCTACAAGAGCCAGAGAGAACTTCAATCTCTGCCAATATAAAACTGGTCTTACTTTAGCCTTGTGCATAATAGATTTTGTGACTGAATCCCACAACAAAGGGAGCAATGGTGTACTCGGGTAGATTCAGCAAAGATCTTATAATAAAAATGTCAGCAGTTGCCAATGTGGTCAGCCCTGTGTATCACCACAGTTCAGCCGCATAAAGGGCACGCCCTACTGCCTTGACCTAGTAAACATTGAGGGCCATTAGTAATTGCCTTGTTTTTGTAGAGCTATAAAGTCTTAGTATCTCTAAAGCCTGTTGACACAAATTCTAACTGCTTTTCTTGACTTGAGGAAGCCAGGACATTTTTGGTGTTAACCTGATGCCCGAATAATAAAAATCAAATACCTGATCCAGGCTATAATCATCAAATTTGATGGATCCTCTGAATGACTTATGCCGATCAATGAACATAAATTTGGTTTTCCCCTGATTAATTTCCAGTCTCCAGTATGTACAGAAAGGTGCAAAGTGATCAACCAAATTCTGGCGGCCAGTCTGTGTTTTTGTGTTCACCAACAAAGTGTCATCCGCTATTAGAAGTAGGTGAATCCTGTGACCAGCGATATATGGTGCAGGAAAAAGAGAGTGGGGATTAACACATTCTTGTTGCACTCCATTTCAATCCCTATACAATCTGTTAGCTGATCCTGCTGTTCCCAGCATATTTGCAGAGAAGTCCTAATACCTACAAAAGCTGGAGGAATCCCATTTTGTTTCAGTACTTCCTAGAGCTTATTACGAGGAACCAAGTCAAATGCGGATTTTCAGTCCACAAAAGCTACATATAGATGCTTTCTGAATAACAACTGTCTTCCAGTATATAGTTAGAAATCTAAAACCCTGATCAATGGTACTAACATGTATCTTAAAACCTGCCTTCAAATACAACAGAGCATTATGGTCTTCTAAAGGTAAAGTGTATCCAGTATCTGCCTGCACAATATTTTCTGGGTGGCATCTAGAAGGTTAATAGGTCTATAATTTGATGGTAAGTCCTTGCAGCCCTTTTGTAAATGGGTTTGATCTCTGCCGCTTTCCAAGAGGTAGGGATGTCAGTTCCCTTGTTAGTGAGTTTATTGTTCTATTTAGCCCAACTCTCAGAGTCGGTGTAGGAAGCTGGCTCTTTATAGGATATATCAAAATGAGATATATGGTGTAAAGAGTATAAGGGTTCCCTTATAAGTGGACAGGGGTCTTGTTATTGCAAGTCCAAGGTGCTCTTCTAGGGGGTTAGTGTGGTTGAGCATCCTTAGGCTTATCACAGATGAGTTCAAGACATCTGGAAATACACACCCTGGTCAGTAAGTCAGTAAGTCAATCAATCAATCAATCAGGGGTTTGTAAAGTGCGGCTACTTACCTGTGAGGGTCTCAAGGCACTGAGGGGCAGGCTGTGTGTGGAGGTTTTAGTCGAAGACCCAGGTCTTGAGGGTTTTCCTGAACTGGGTCAATGACGCAGATTGCCTAAGGTGGAGGGGCAGGGTGTTCCAGGTCTTGGCTGTGAGGTGGAAAAATGTTCTTCCTCCGGTTCTAGTCATGTGGACCCATGAGACAGAGGCCAGGGGGAGTTTGGCGAAGCAGAGTTGCCTGGCAGGTGTGTGGAAAGCTAGGTGGTGGTCCAGATATTCTGGTCCTGCGTCGTGGAGAGCCTTGTAGGCATGTGTGAGGAGCTTGAAAGTGATTCTCCTGTTGATAGTGAGTAAGTGGATTTGTCCGAGATTTTGTGTCATGTGGCTGAGGGGGAGGATGTCGAACATCAATCTGGCTGTGGCATTTTGGACGTTCTGTAGTTTCCTGAGCTGTTTCTGGGTGATGCCGGCGTAGAGTGCGTTGCCATAGTCAAGTCTACTGGTGTTGACTGCATGGGTGACCATCTTTCTGGATTCTTTTGGGAGCCATCTGAATGCATTTTGAAGCAGGGATAGTGTGTGGAAACAGGATGATGATACTGCTTTGAGTTGATGGTTCATTGAGAGTGAGGAGTCCAGTATGATGCCAAGGTTGCGTGCGTGATCCGTAGGGGTCCCTAGTGCGGTGGGCCACCAGGAAATTTCCTAGGCTGAAGGGGTGGGTCCCAGGATGAGAACTTCCATCTTGTTCGAGTTGAGCTTGAGGCAGTCGTCTTGCATCCAGATAGCAACTGCCTTCATTTCCTTGTGAAAGTTGATTCTGGCGGCAGTGGGTTTGTTGGTGAGGGAGATGATCAGCTGGGTGTCGTTGGTGTAGGAGATGATGTTGAGTCTGTGGCTTCTGACGATGGCTGCGAGGGGAGTCATGTAGATGCTGAAGTGAGACACACGAGTCAATAAGGAGAGCCATACTATTTATAAAAATAACACGTATATTTATATATGTCTAGGCACCAGAAGCAATTATTTCAGGGAAGTAATTTATTAAATAGGAATTCTTTTCAGTTAAAAAAATTGACAGTGCAATTTTTAGAAGCTGCAAAGTTATCCTATGGGAGGAAAAGTCAATGCGGCATTCAGGTGCAGTACAGCGACTTACAGGACCAATCTTCAGGAGTTAAGGTAAGTGGTGGGCAAGGTCCAAGGCAGCACCAGCTTAACACCATCAGTGGCACTAGGGTGGCCGGGTGCAGAGGTGAAAAATAGCGTTGGGTGCCCAATGTTATCTATGGGGATTTGTGTCCGCGTAAAGAGGCTACAGGCTCAGAGTGGGAGGTTAGTTGGGTTGAAAAAACAGGGGGGCTCAGGCCTCACAATGCTCGGGGACATAGGGACATCTTTGGTACTGTTCTCCACAGCTCAGGGGTGGCAGGTGCAGAGGTGTCTTTAGGTGTCGGGTTTTCCTCTCTGGGAGCAGTTGCAGTAGAGAGGGCCTGCTTGCAGAGGCTGCAGGCGACGTTGGAGAGTTCACTGGGGGTGAAACCATGGTGATCTGGGTCACTGGAGGGCTGGGGGAACATGGTGACATTGTTGGCCCACTTCAACTTGGCTTGAAGTGACGGGTGCAGGGGTGTCTTCAGGCATCAGGTTTCTGTGGTCACGAGGTCCTCACAGGAGCCTTTGGATACCGGCAGGCTGCAGGGAAGAAGATCCGTTACATCTCGGGAGGTCTTGGTTCATGGGTGAAGTGCTGGCAGGTCTTCTGGGCTTTGGGAACTTAGCAGCTGCAGGTCAAGTTTACTTTTGGTGCAATTGTCGAAGTCAGCAGGCAGGCCGGCTAGGGCTGGTGCAAGGTCAGTTGCTGGGTCTTTATTTCTTGCAGGATGCGACTCTTCACATCCTTCTTTGTCTATCAGGTTGGCAGGATCTGATTTCCTGGTGCAAGGGACTCCACTAAATACTGAATTTAGGGGTGTTAGGGGAGTGTCGGGTAGTAGGCAGTGGGCTACCTACCTTTGGGATAACTATTTCCCCTATATGACCACTTCCAGTGAGAATTGGGCATAACACTATCCCAGTGTGCCAACACAAAGATGGTCACTTCTGAAAAGTCGTACCCACATCAGATTAGGCCACCTTGGGATTGGTATTAGCCTGGGGGTGGGCACACCTACCTGACTAGCTAATTTCCCACCTGCCCAGGTGCCAATGAGCTCTGGACAAAGGGGGTCAGCACCTCTCCTGTGAGGGGAGCCAGTTTCACATTTCAAAGGCGGCAGCTTCTTTGAAGCTCGCCAGCCTAGGAGTGCTAATCAGTAGGTCATCCTGAGAGGGTAGATGCGAACACCCTCTTCCCATGCAGGTTTTGTTTCTGACCTCCTGAGAGCAAAGGCCTTCACCCTGGGAGGTCAGAAATCTGTCTCAGGTGGCAAGCAGGCAGAGACCAGTCAGTCAACACACCAGAGGCAGGTAGGTTTTTTGGGGCACCTCTAAGGTGCCCTCTGGGAGTATGTATTAATAAATTCAACAGTGGAATCAGTGTGGGATTATTAATATGAGATGTTTGATACCAAACATCCCTATATTCAGTGAAGCCATCATGTAGTTGGGGAACTTGTTTTCACCAGTGTCCACCACATGTTCTATTACGGCATCACTGTCAAGTTGTACGAGCAGTAATGGAACTGACCAGCACAGGGCCATATCTGCTTATGCAGGCATACCCTCGAACATACACCAACACCCTGTTTTAGGGCTGTAAAGCCTGCTGTAGGAGTGACTTACAATTACTACATGCAGTGTTAGGGGTCGTGGCACACAGGGATGTGTGTCATGTCGTGTTTTCACTTTTGTCTGCACCAAAACACGCAGTCTGTAGTGGCAGTCTTGCATGTGTTTAGTGAGGGGGTCCCTTAGGGTGGCAAAATTTGTGCTGCAGCCCTTGGGAGACCCTCGTTAGTACCCCAGGCCCTAAGTCTCAGGGGTACCATTTACTAAAGGAATTACCAATTGGTTAAACAATTGTACAGTTTTGGGAAAGAGATCCAACACTGGGGACCCGGTTACAGGAATCCGGTGCACTTACTGTCCAAAACACATCATGTACCAGGCAAAACGTAGGGGTGACCATGTCAAAAAAGGGCACTTTCCTACAGTTAAAAATAAAAAGGTTCCATGGGATCCTGTCAGGGCCTGCAGCTTTGTCTGGGACAATTCTCTTAATGACACAAAGAATGCCCTTGTAAACTTTGACCAGTTGAGATTCAGTTATATTGCTCCCTGATTCTGATGGCTCACTTATGTCCAGTGTCGCCTCACCAGCTAGGCCATATAAATTGGAAAAGCACCTAAGCAAACCTGAGGGTGGATGTAGTTTAGCAAGAAGGTCTTTTCACATTAACCTGCATTGGCCACTATGTGCCAGAATTTCTTAACTTATTTTGCTTTTGCTGCTTAATATAAGTGTTCCCAGAGTTGGGTGTCTCAGTCACTGCGTGCCAGAGCCTGCACTGATTTATATTGATTCCTCTTTATCCTAACGTGATCAATGTTGCCGCTTTTCAGCAAATAAGGCAACTCATTTTTAGCACCCCTACAATCTTTATTATACCATATCTTAGTGGATTTTTTGGCTAGAGGGCCCCCTGTGTAATACTGGTGGAAGCATTCTCCCATAACAGCATAGAGTTTCTCATGGATGGATGAAATAGTATAGCTTTTGATCTCAAGAGTTGTTAGGCTAACTAGGTCTACTAAAATGGCAGTGTGGGCCTTTTTTATTACAGGCGTAGTTTCTGCTTGTGCCGAAATTCTTACCCATTTTAATGTGCATCTATTGTTAGCTGTCCTTATGTCCCTAGATAGAGACAACAGAACATTCTCTAGATGGGCTATTTTATCCAACAGTGTAAAATGAATGACATTGTGGTCACTGTCAAACATCGCAACTACCTTTATGTCTACAGCAGACCTCCAGAGGGACAAAGAGACCAATATATAATCATTTCCACTGGTTTGAATGGGTGATTATAAGTGTGCAGGGCTTGCAGACCTGATCTAGTTCAACCATTGCATGCATGCCCCCAGTATGCATGCCCCCAGTGACATTAATTGATGGGCGGTCTCTGTCCCCCATTTCACAGGTGTTGCTCTATTGTAGGTATGCCCCATTTCGCATCCTCAGCCCCAGTAAGAGTACCCATGAGTGTCTAGGGGTTCAAAAGTAATATTAAAGTCTCCTGCTAGAATCAAAGAATCATGAGTGTCACATTTGCCACATGAGCCATGAAAGGTTTCAGTGTGGGTGTATCCCCCACCTCCTCCGACCCCTCATTTGTAGATAGTATACATATAAAACATACGGCCAGCCTTGCTGGTGATACTTATACCCTGGATGTTAGGTGAGATAGTGTCAAGTAAGCCTAAAGCAGCATCTAATGATGATCTTACACATATTTTCAGGCCTCCAGAAGGCCAACCTTTCCAGTTATGTTGAGCTGGAGAAGTTCAGGTAGCCTACCCTGTGTATGGGATCCAGGCACCATGTTTCCTGAAATAGGCAGACATCAAGTTTGTCTATGAATGCACCCCATGCGAGATTTAGATTTCAAACCTGCCAGTATAGTAGGAGTATCACAGGCGTGTTTACAATCTTAGGAGATCACAATGATCTCAATGGATCAACAACTACAACCCTTTAAATCTACATATGTGGAGTGTTAACTTGGATATACAATTTGTTGTAGATAACTCTACTGCTGTTGCATGTAATGTTACTTCCTATATTCCACAAAAGGTGAAAAGACAGATATGTAGGAAGTATGGGAAGAAATATCAGCAGACCAATGTTTAAATAGACGATTCTTCCATTTTAGCCATAACCGAGAGGTCAGTATCTATGAGGCATGTCACAGTTTGAATTCTTCAAGGTTATACAGTAAATCCTGTGCAATTAAGTGGCTGAATTTAGGATTATTGAAGAATTCTCAAAAGCCTACCTGAAATTGAATAAATTGCACATTTTGATCCAACTGGTACAGACACTGTAAAAACAAATATGTTGGACGCATACTACCCAAACAGAAGTCCTTCATTAGAAATATATCACTATATGAAGTTGCTCAAGTCTACTCAAAATAATGCACATGAAGATATCAACACTGGTACATTTCGAGTTCAAGGCCCTACTGGATGTTTAATCCATCATAGCAAACCTATTCTAACAATAATTGGAAACTCAGTTGTGATGCAGACGAAAAAAAGTCTACTATTTAGCACTTCCACAACTATTTAAACCATGGTGTAAAGAAGAAGACATCAAAGGCACCTTTGAATCCTATGAAGATGCCTTTCATGTATATAAAAATGACATTGATGTAACTCAATTTCATATATATGTAGAAATGCTGGAACAAGAAATAGCTGAAGAAAACAACATTTAAGGTCAAATCCAACACAATACTCCATCAAGTAATATTACTTGTGCTTCAAAAAGTCTTGAGCCACTGGAACAACCACTAATTAATAATTAAGATATGGTTGCCAACAAAGAAGTTAAAGATGTAACGGTACAAGTGAAAAATGACATTGAAAGTTTGGATTACTTGGTATCACACTTGAATTCAGATCAACTACAATTATAAAAAGACATCAAGCAGTCTATAAATCATAGTCTTCAGCAAAATGATGTATGTGACTGTAGTACTTTTCATCCAACTTTACTATATGTTAGGTGACAAACTGGCACAGGAAACATTTTCTTAGTAAGGTAATTACTGCTTCTGTTCATAAGACTAGTAGTTCTAATGTAGTTACTGATCCTACTGGATTAACGGCACATAATATCAAAGGAATAGCTTTACATCATCTACTATTACTGCCTATCGAGCAGGATAATAAATTAGAATACTTAAAATTGAACACATGTTCAAAAATTCACAGAGTATGAAAGAAAATTAAACATTTGATCATAGATGAAGTTAGCATAGTTTTAAACTTAATGTTGGCTTTTGTTCATTTGCCCATAGAAGAAGTTTTTTGGGTTCAAAACGCTGTTGGCACAGACACTTTTACCTTACTATATCACCACTTTAACCTTTACTTTTTTTCAGTGATTATATAAATATATATATATATATATATATATATATATATATATATATATATATATATATATATATATATATATATATATATATATATATATATATATTTGAAACAAAGTCCCAATCCCTCCTATTGCCAGAGGGAACAGAAGCAGGTACGGACCTCTCATTACTCTTGTAAGAATTCGCATTCTATATATATTCACTGAAAAAGCCATAGGTTTCAGGCACGTTATAGTTAGAAATTAGCATTTAAAAAACCATAGAAATTAACTGAAAAAACTATAGGTTTCAGGAACGTTATAGTTAGTTGGACATTTCACTCGTACAAAACCATAGAAATTCCGGCGTTCTAGTTAGTTCAGCTAACTATAACTCGCGCCCCACAATGCACTGCTGATGACGTCACATATTACATCATTCATGACATGGTCAGTGACATCACTGATGACATCACTGATGACATCTCAAATGACATCACTGATGACATCACTGATGACATCATCCAGTGACTGTGTGTTTCTGTAAAGTTTAACTTTGTTTTATATATATGCCAAGCTGTATTGAGGAATGAGTGGGTGTATAAGTGTCTGTATGGAGGATTTAGTAGGTACGTGACTGACTGTATAAGTGAGTGATTAAATGTGTCTTACTGAATGCATGGGTTAGCGACTAAACTGTGTGAAAGTCTGTATCAGTCTGTCTGTTGTTGTGTAAGCTGCTGCATGGGTTGGTGAGTAGCTGCATGAGTGTCTATATGGGTTATTGATTGCTTGCCTGAGTTTTTGTATGGCTGCCTGAGTGTGTGTGTGGGTGGGTGGGAGGTGTGTGACTCTGTGCATAGATGTGTGAGTGGTTGATTCACTGGGTGTATGGGTTCAAGAGTGTATGTGGAAACAGCTGTATGGGTGGGCGAGTGTGTGTATGGGTGTGTTGGTGAGTGAATGGATGTCTCAGTGGTACATGTGCAAGTAACTACATATGTAAAAGGCAGTATATGTGAGTGATGGTGTATATAAATAACTATATGTGAGAGTCAGTAATTGTGAGAGTGGCTACATGGATGAGTGTGTTTGTATCAGTGATTCTATAAGAGAGTAATTATGTATTAGTATCAGTATGAATAAGTGAGGTTGTGTCTGTATAACTGTATAGGTGAGTAAATGGAAGTATGATTGATTCTTTGCATGACTGACTAAGTGTGTGAGTAACTCTGGATATGTGGCAAAGTGTGAGTGTCTGTATAGGTGTATGAGTGCATATGATAGTGTTGTATTGATGAGTGACTGCATGTATGAGTGACTGTATGGGTGAATAAGTGGATGTGTGTGTAGACCTAGGAATCAGTCAGTGCGTATTTAGTAACTGGTATTGATGTGTCTATTTTTTCAAAAATGGTAGTCTGTATTTTAGAGTGGGTGTATCAAAGGTTATATTCAGGTGTGAGGAGGTGCATCAGATTTTCACGTGGATGATGTCATCAGTGATGTCATCAGTGATGTAATTTGAGATGTCATCAGTGATGTCATCAGTGATGTCACTGACCATGTCATGAATGATGTAATATGTGACGTCATCAGCAGTGCATTGCGGGGGCGCGAGTTATAGTTAGCTGAACTAACTATAACGCCGGAATTTCTAAGGTTTTGTACGAGTGAAATGTCCAACTAACTATAACGTTCCTGAAACCTATGGTTTTTTCAGTTAATTTCTATGGTTTTTTAAATGCTCATTTCTAACTATAACATGCCTGAAACCTATGGTTTTTTCAGTGAATTTCTATGGTTTTTTAAATGCTAATTTCTAACTATAACGTGCCTGAAACCTATGGTTTTTCCAGTGAATTTCAAAGGTTTTTTAAATGAAAATTTGTAAGTCTAATGTACTTCAATCCTATGTTTTTCTATTTTCTGTATATATATATATATATATATATATATACATATATATATATATTTAAAAAAATTGTGAATAATTTTTAGTTAGGAAAACTATATTCATTCTTTTTTTAAAAAAAATATTATACAGAAGTCGCGCACCCTTCGCGCACCCTACACGATGGCTGCGCGCATTCCGGTAGCCATTTTGAAAAGTCGCGCTGGGGTCGTGACTTCGGCGAAATTTGTAAAGTATGAAATATCTTTAAATTAATTATAAATAAAAGTTTTCCTTTAAGTGTTTGTCTAAATTTATTAATAAAAGTATTTTTAAAATATTATTTTCAATATAATTTCGACTAAAAATTATTAGATTATTATTGGATTCGGAGGTTAGGAGGGATGGCCATTTTGCTCGATCTGTTTTGCAAGATTTTTGGTCTAGTCAGGTGGACACCCTCCTCCGGGTGAGGTACGGCTTGAGGATTCTATTCAAAAGGTGAGGAATCAACAGGCAGAAGTATCCATCAGAAGATCAAGTTACTTACATTCGGTAACGCTTTTCTGGTGGATACAGTATCTGCCTGTGGATTCCTCACTGTCCCACCCGCCTCCCCGTTGTCCACCTGTTTCTACCAAAAAGATGCTTTTACTGTTTTGCATGAATGTTTTTAATATGTCTTAACCATGCTTATGTTTTAATAGTGAGAAATGCTTGATCTGTTGCTATTTCTTTATGCCTTTATTGGTTATGCATTTGTATATATATATATATATATTTAGTATACTATGTATACATGTGAAAATGTGTCGGTCCACCTGTTTACCTCGGTGGCACGGAAAAAATGGGTGGAACTGACATCAGCACGTCGACGAGGTCCTCTTATGGCTCCTATGACGTCATAGGGTGTCGCGAGCGGAGCCGTGCTATTATGACATCGTCGTCGACATGGGAGAGCTAGGGAAGAATTTCCACGGAATGCTGGTGTAGGAGATATTCACCTAAGTGTTCAGGCTAGTCCTTTGGGAGCAACTGTTTATGTTGCCACTCCAGAAACCGAAACCAGTGATCCGAGGGCAGAGGCCCTGCAGATGGCACACGAGGTGGGAGCCCAGTCGTGTGCACCGGCGGAGGCAGCGAGTGACAAGCACCACTACCCACAGAAAAGGTAACAAGGGCACTGAATAACACAGGATCTTCTCTTTGTATCTGGCAGGAACAACAAGGTTAAAATGCCCTAGTTCCAAAATGTAGAATTAGTGCTACAACGGTCTTCAAGAGGACCTGCGATGGATGCCGCTTCTTCCTTCCGTACACTGGAGGCGGCACATGGGTCACGCGGTACGGTCATACTGCGGTGGGATGCACACTCGTTGACCTCTCATGGCACTGCTCCACACTTCGGGGACACCGCTTTCCATTAGCTGTGTTTTATGATGACGTGTCGCGCTGGCCCCGTCCAACAGCAGAACCCCTTCAGATCCAAACAGACTCTTCCACTCTCTCACCGGAAGTGAAACCAGGCCACGCGGACACTTTCACAATACAACAGCCGGGTAGTGTTTTAGGGTGTAGGGTAGTGCAGTGGTGTTTGGGTAGTGTAGGGGTCGTGCTGGGGGTGGTGGTTTAGGGTTTAGGGTCAGTGCAGTGGTGTTTGGGTAGTGTAGGGGGTACTGCTGGGGGTAGTGTTTTAGGGTATAGGGTAGTGCAATGGTGTTTGGGTAGTGTAGGAGGTACGTGCTGGGGGTAGTGTTTTAGGGTTTAGGGTAGTGCAGTAGTGTTTGGGTAGTGTAGGGGGTACTGCTGGGGGTAGTGTTTTAGGGTTTAGGGTAGTGCACTGGTGTTTGGGTAGTGTAGGGGGTCATGCTGGGGGTCGTGTTTTAGGGTTTAGGGTAGTGCAGTGGTGTTTGTGCAGTGTAGGGAGTGCTGGAGTGGTGTTTCAGGGGTTAGGGTAGTGCAGTGGTGTTCGTGTAGTGTAGGAGGTCGTGCTGGGGGTAGTGTTTTAGGGTTTAGGGTAGTGCAGCAGTGTTTGTGAAGTGTAGGGGTCGTGTGGGGTGGTGTTTCAGGGTTTAGGGCAGTGCAGTGGTCTTTGGGTAGTGTAGGGGGTCGTGCGGGGGGTCGTGTATTAGGGTTTTGGGTAGTGCAGTGGTCTTTGGGTAGTGTAGGGGGTCGTGTGGGGGGTCGTGTTATAGGGTTTAGGGCAGTGCATTGGTGTTTGGGTAGTGTAGGGGGTCGTGCGGGGGTAGTGTTTAAGTGTTTAGGGCAGTGCATTGGTGTTTGGGTAGCGTAGGGGGTCGTGCTGGGGGTGGTGTTTTAGGGTTTAGAGCAGTGCATTGGTGTTCGGGCAGTGTAGGAGGTCATGCTGGGGGTGGTGTTTTAGGGTTTATGGCAGTGCAGTGGTGTTCGGGCAGTGAAGGGGGTCATGCAGGGGTGGTGTTTCAGGGTTTAGGGCAGTGCAGTGGTGTTCGGGCAGTGTAGGGGGTCGTGCTGGGGGTGGTGTTTCAGGGCTTAGTGCAGTGCAGTGGTGTTCGGGCAGTGTAGGGGGTCTTGCAGGGGGTGGTGTTTCAGGGTTTAGGGCAGGCAGTGGTGTTCGGGCAGTGTAGGGGGTCGTGCTGGGGGTGGTGTTTCAGGGTTTAGGGCAGTGCAATGGTGTTCAGGCAGTGTAGGGGGTCGTGCTGGGGGTGGTGTTTCAGGGTTTAGGGCAGTGCAGTGGTGTTCGGGCAGTGTAGGGGGTCGTTGCTGGGGTGGTGTTTCAGGGTTTAGGGCAGTGCAGTGGTGTTCGAGCAGTGTAGGGGGTCGTGCTGGGGGTGGTGTTTCAGGGTTTAGGGCAGTGCAGTGGTGTTCGGGCAGTGTAGGGGGTCGTGCGGGGGGTGGTGTTTCAGGGTTTAGGGCAGTGCATTGGTGTTCGGGCAGTGTAGGGGGTCGTGCGGGGGCTGGTGTTATCAGGGTTTAGGGCAGTGCATTGGTGTTTGGGTAGTGTAGGGGGTCGTGCAGGGGCTGGTGTTTCAGGGTTTAGGGCAGTGCAGTGGTGTTTGGGCAGTGTAGGGGGTCGTGCTGGGGGTGGTGTTTCAGGGTTTAGGGCAGTGCATTGGTGTTCGGGCAGTGTAGGGGGTCGTGCTGGGGGTGGTGTTTTAGGGTTTAGGGCAGTGCAGTGGTGTTCGGGCAGTGTAGGGGGTCGTGCTGGTGGTGGTGTTTAGGGTTTAGGGCAGTGCAGTTGTGTTCGGGCAGTGTAGAGGGTCATGCTGGGGGTGGTGTTTTAGGGTTTAGGGAAGTGCAGTGGTGTTCGGGCAGTGAAGGAGGTCATGCAGTTGGTGGTGTTTCAGGGTTTAGGGCAGTGCAGTGGTGTTCGGGCAGTGTAGGGGGTCATGCCGGGGGTGGTGTTTCAGGGTTTAGGGCAGTGCAGTGGTGTTCGGGCAGAGTAGGGGGTCTTGCAGGGGGTGGTGTTTAGGGTTTAGGTCAGTGCAGTGGTGTTCGGGCAGAGTAGGGGGTCGTGCTGGCAGTGGTGTTTTAGGGTTTAGGGCAGTGCAGTGGTGTTCGGGCAGTGTAGGGGGTCATGCTGGGGGGTGTTTTAGGGTTTAGGGCAGTGCAGTGGTGTTCGGGCAGTGTAGGGGGTCGTGCTGGGGCTGGTGTTTCAGGGTTTAGGGCAGTGCAGTGGTGTTCGGGCAGTGTAGGGGGTCATGCTGGTGGTGGTGTTTCAGGGTTTAGGGCAGTGCAGTGGTGTTCGGGCAGTGTAGAGGGTCATGCTGGGGGTGGTGTTTCAGGGTTTAGGGCAGTGCAGTGGTGTTCGGGCAGTGTAGGGGGTTGTGCTGGGGTGGTGTTTCAGGGTTTAGGGCAGTGCAGTGGTGTTCGGGCAGTGTAGGGGGTCGTGCAGGGGCTGGTGTTTCAGGGTTTAGGGCAGTGCAGTGGTGTTCGGGCAGTGTAGGGGGTCATGCGGGGGCTGGTGTTTCAGGGTTTAGGGCAGTGCAGTGGTGTTCGTGCAGTGTAGGGGGTCGTGCGGGGGCTGGTGTTTCAGGGTTTAGGGCAGTGCAGTGGTGTTCGTGCAGTGTAGGGGGTCATGTGGGGGCTGGTGTTTCAGGGTTTAGGGCAGTGCAGTGGTGTTCGGGCAGTGTAGGGGGTCGTGCGGGGGGCTGGTGTTTCAGGGTTTAGGGCAGTGTAGTGGTGTTCGGGCAGTGTAGGGGGTCGTGCTGGGGGTTGTGTTTCAGGGTTTAGGGCAGTGCAGTGGTGTTCGGGCAGTGGAGGGGGTCGTGCTGGGTGTGGTGTTTCAGGGTTTAGGGCAGTGCAGTGGTGTTCGGGCAGTGTAGGGGGTTGTGAGGGGGTGATGTTTCAGGGTTTAGGGCAGTGCAGTGGTGTTCGGGCAGTGTAGGGGGTTGTGCTGGGGCAGGTGTTTCAGGGTTTAGGGAGGGCAGTGGTGTTCGGGCAGTGTAGAGGGTCGTGCTGGGGCTGGTGTTACAGGGTTTATGGCAGTGCATTGGTGTTTGGGTGGTGTAGGGGGTCGTGATGGGGGTGGTGTTTTAAGGTTTAGGGCAGTGCATTGGTGTTCGGGCAGTGTAGGGGGTCATGCTGGGGGTGGTGTTTTAGGGTTTAGGGCAGTGCAGTGGTGTTCGGGCAGTGTAGGGGGTCGTGCTGGGGGTTGTGTTTCAGGGTTTAGGGCAGTGCAGTGGTGTTCAGGCAGTGTAGGGGGTCGTGCAGGGGGTGGTGTTTTAGGGTTTATGGCAGTGCAGAGGTGTTCGGATAGTGTAGGGGGTTGTGTGGGGGCTGGTGTTTCAGGGTTTAGGGCAGTGCAGTGGTGTTCGGGCAGTGTAGGGAGTTGAGCGGGGGGCTGGTGTTTCAGGGTTTAGGGCAGGGCAGTGTTGTTCGGGCAGTGTAGGGGGTCATGCGGGGGTAGTGTTCAAGGTTTTAGGGCAGTGCATTGGTGTTGGGGTAGTGTAGGGGGACATGCTGGGGGTGGTGTTTTAGGGTTTAGGGCAGTGCATTGGTGTTCGGGCAGTGTAGGGGGTCATGCTGGGGGCGGTGTTTTAGGGGTTAGGGCAGTGCAGTGGTGTTCGGGCAGTGTAGGGGGTCGTGCTGGGTGGGTGTTTTAGGGTTTAGGGCAGTGCAGTGGTGTTCGGGCAGTGTAGGGGGTCGTGCAGGGGGTGGTGTTTTAGGGTTTATGGCATTGCAGTGGTGTTCGGGCAGTGTAGGGGGTCATGCCGGGGGTGGTGTTTCAGGGTTTAGGGCAGTGCAGTGGTGTTCGGGCAGTGTAGGGGGTCGTGCTGGGGGTTGTGTTTCAGGGTTTAGGGCAGTGCAGTGGTGTTCAGGCAGTGTAGGGGGTCATGCAGGGGTGGTGTTTCAGGGTTTATGGCAGTGCAGTGGTGTTCGGAGCAGTGTAGGGGGTTGTGTGGGGGCTGGTGTTTCAGGGTTTAGGGCAGTGCAGTGGTGTTCGGGCAGTGTAGGGAGTCGAGCGGGGGGCTGGTGTTTCAGGGTTTAGGGCAGGGCAGTGTTGTTCGGGCAGTGTAGGGGTCATGCTGGGGGTGGTGTTTCAGGGTTTAGGGCAGTGCAGTGGTGTTCGGGCAGTGTAGGGGGTCATGCTGGTGGTGGTGTTTTAGGGTTTAGGGCAGTGCAGTGGTGTTCGGGCAGTGTAGGGGGTCATGCTGGGGGCGGTGTTTTAGGGTTTAGGGCAGTGCAGTCGTGTTCGGGCAGTGTAGGGGGTCGTGCTGGGGGTGGTGTTTCAGGGTTTAGGGCAGTGCAGTGGTGTTCGGGCAGTGTAGGGGGTCGTGCAGGGGGTGGTGTTTCAGGGTTTAGGGCAGTGCAGTGGTGTTCGGGCAGTGTAGGGGGTCGTGCTGGGGGTTGGTGTTTCAGGGTTTAGGGCAGTGCAGTGGTGTTCGGGCAGTGTAGGGGTCGTGCAGGGGCTGGTGTTTCAGGGTTTATGGCAGTGCAGTGGTGTTCGGGCAGTGTAGGGGTCTGTGTGGGGGCTGGTGTTTCAGGGTTTAGGGCAGTGCAGTGGTGTTCGGGCAGTGTAGGGAGTCGTGCGGGGGCTGGTGTTTCAGGGTTTAGGGCAGTGCAGTGGTGTTCGGGCAGTGTAGGGGGTCATGCTGGGGTGGTGTTTCAAGGTTTTAGGGCAGTGCAGTGGTGTTCGGGGCAGTGTAGGGGGTCATGCTGGGGTGGTGTTTCAGGGTTTAGGGCAGTGCAGTGGTGTTCGGGCAGTGTAGGGGGTCATGCTGGGGGCTGGTGTTTCAGGGTTTAGGGCAGTGCAGTGGTGTTCGGGCAGTGTAGGGGGTCGTGCTGGGGGTGTGTTTCAGGGTTTAGGGCAGTGCAGTGGTGTTCGGGCAGTGTAGGGGGTCGTGCAGGGGTGGTGTTTCAGGGTTTAGGGCAGTGCAGTGGTGTTCGGGCAGTGTAGGGGGTCATGCCGGGGGTGGTGTTTCAGGGTTTAGGGCAGTGCAGTGGTGTTCGGGCAGTATAGGGGGTCGTGCTGGGGGTGGTGTTTCAGGGATTAGGGCAGTGCAGTGGTATTCGGGCAGTGTAGGGGTCTTGCAGAGGGTGGTGTTTCAGGGTTTAGGGCAGTGCAGTGGTGTTCGGGCAGTGTAGGGGGTCGTGCTGGGGGTGGTGTTTCAGGGTTTAGGGCAGTGCAGTGGTGTTCGGGCAGTGTAGGGGGTCGTGCTGGGGGTGGTGTTTCAGGGTTTAGGGCAGTGCAGTGGTGTTCGGGCAGTGTAGGGGGTCGTGCTGGGGGTGGTGTTTCAGGGTTTAGGGCAGTGCAGTGGTGTTCGGGCAGTGTAGGGGGTCGTGCTGGGGCTGGTGTTTCAGGGTTTAGGGCAGTGCAGTGGTGTTCGGGCAGTGTAGGAGGTCGTGCTGGGGCTGGTGTTTCAGGGTTTAGGGCAGTGCAGTGGTGTTCGGGCAGTGTAGGGGGTCATGCTGGGGGCTGGTGTTTCAGGGTTTAGGGCAGTGCAGTGGTGTTCGGGCAGTGTAGGGGGTCGTGCGGGGGCTGGTGTTTCAGGGTTTAGGGCAGTGCAGTGGTGTTCGTGCAGTGTAGGGGGTCATGTGGGGGCTGGTGTTTCAGGGTTTAGGGCAGTGCATTGGTGTTCGGGCAGTGTAGGGGGTCGTGCTGTGGGTGGTGTTTTAGGGTTTAGGGCAGTGCAGTGGTGTTCGGGCAGTGTAGGGGGTCGTGCTGGGGGTGGTGTTTTAGGGTTTAGGGCAGTGCAGTGGTGTTCGGGCAGTGTAGGGGGTCGTGCCGGGGGTGGTGTTTCAGGGTTTAGGGCAGTGCAGTGGTGTTCGGGCAGTGTAGGGGGTCGTGCTGGGGGTGGTGTTTCAGGGTTTAGGGCAGTGCAGTGGTGTTCGGGCAGTGTAGGGGTCTTGCAGAGGGTGGTGTTTCAGGGTTTAGGGCAGTGCAGTGGTGTTCGGGCAGTGTAGGGGTTTGTGCTGGGGGTGGTGTTTCAGGGTTTAGGGCAGTGCAGTGGTGTTCGGGCAGTGTAGGGGGTCGTGCAGGGGTGGTGTTTCAGGGTTTAGGGCAGTGCAGTGGTGTTCGGGCAGTGTAGGGGGTCGTGCTGGGGGCTGGTGTTTCAGGGTTTAGGGCAGTGCAGTGGTGTTCGGGCAGTGTAGGGGGTCATGCTGGGGGCTGGTGTTTCAGGGTTTAGGGCAGTGCAGTGGTGTTCGGGCAGTGTAGGGGGTCGTGCTGGGGCTGGTGTTTCAGGGTTTAGGGCAGTGCAGTGGTGTTCGGGCAGTGTAGGGGGTCGTGCTGTGGGTGGTGTTTCAGGGTTTAGGGCAGTGCAGTGGTGTTCGGGCAGTGTAGGGGGTCGTGCTGGGGGTGGTGTTTCAGGGTTTAGGGCAGTGCAGTGGTGTTCGGGCAGTGTAGGGGGTCATGCCGGGGTGGTGTTTCAGGGTTTAGGGCAGTGCAGTGGTGTTCGGGCAGTGTAGGGGGTCGTGCTGGGGCTGGTGTTTCAGGGTTTAGGGCAGTGCAGTGGTGTTCGGGCAGTGTAGGGGTCGTGCAGGGGCTGGTGTTTCAGGGTTTAGGGCAGTGCAGTGGTGTTCGGGCAGTGTAGGGGTTCGTGCTGGGGGTGGTGTTTCAGGGTTTAGGGCAGTGCAGTGGTGTTCGGGCAGTGTAGGGGGTCATGCAGGGGGTGGTGTTTCAGGGTTTAGGGCAGTGCAGTGGTGTTCGGGCAGTAAAAGGGGTCGTGAAGGGGTGGTGTTTCAGGGTTTTGGGCAGTGCAGTGGTGTTCGGGCAGTGTAGGGGGTCGTGCGGGGCTGGTGTTTCAGGGTTTAGGGCAGTGCAGTGGTGTTCGGGCAGTGTAGGGGGTCGTGCTGGGGGCTGGTGTTTCAGGGTTTAGGGCAGTGCAGTGGTGTTCGGGCAGTGTAGGGGTCGTGCTGGGGGCTGGTGTTTCAGGGTTTAGGGCAGTGCAGTGGTGTTCGGGCAGTGTAGGGGGTCGTGCTGGGGGTGGTGTTTCAGGGTTTAGGGCAGTGCAGTGGTGTTCGGGCAGTGTAGGGGGTCGTGCTGGGTGTGGTGTTTCAGGGTTTAGGGCAGTGCAGTGGTGTTCGGGCAGTGTAGGGGGTCGTGCAGGGGGTGGTGTTTCAGGGTTTAGGGCAGTGCAGTGGTGTTCGGGCAGTGTAGGGGGTCGTGCTGGGGCTGGTGTTTCAGGGTTTAGGGCAGTGCAGTGGTGTTCGGGCAGTGTAGGGGGTCGTGCTGGGGCTGGTGTTTCAGGGTTTAGGGCAGTGCAGTGGTGTTCGGGCAGTGTAGGGGGTCGTGCTGGGGGTGGTGTTTTAGGGTTTAGGGCAGTGCAGTGGTGTTCGGGCAGTGTAGGGGGTCATGCTGGGGGTGGTGTTTTAGGGTTTAGGGCAGTGCAGTGGTGTTCGGGCAGTGTAGGGGGTCGTGCAGGGGCTGGTGTTTTAGGGTTTAGGGCAGTGCAGTGGTGTTCGGGCAGTGTAGGGGGTCGTGCTGGGGGCTGGTGTTTCAGGGTTTAGGGCAGTGCAGTGGTGTTCGGGCAGTGTAGGGGGTCGTGCTGGGGGCTGGTGTTTCAGGGTTTAGGGCAGTGCAGTGGTGTTCGGGCAGTGTAGGGGGTCGTGCTGGGGGTGGTGTTTCAGGGTTTAGGGCAGTGCAGTGGTGTTCGGGCAGTGTAGGGGGTCATGCTGGGGGTGGTGTTTCAGGGTTTAGGGCAGTGCAGTGGTGTTCGGGCAGTGTAGGGGGTCATGCTGGGGGCTGGTGTTTCAGGGTTTAGGGCAGTGCAGTGGTGTTCGGGCAGTGTAGGGGGTCGTGCTGGGGGTGGTGTTTCAGGGTTTAGGGCAGTGCAGTGGTGTTCGGGCAGTGTAGGGGGTCGTGCTGGGGGTGGTGTTTCAGGGTTTAGGGCAGTGCAGTGGTGTTCGGGCAGTGTAGGGGGTCATGCTGGGGGTGGTGTTTCAGGGTTTAGGGCAGTGCAGTGGTGTTCGGGCAGTGTAGGGGGTCGTGCTGGGGGTGGTGTTTCAGGGTTTAGGGCAGTGCAGTGGTGTTCAGGCAGTGTAGGGGGTCGTGCAGGGGTGGTGTTTCAGGGTTTAGGGCAGTGCAGTGGTGTTCGGGCAGTGTAGGGGTCGTGCTGGGGGCTGGTGTTTCAGGGTTTAGGGCAGTGCAGTGGTGTTCGGGCAGTGTAGGGGGTCGTGCTGGGGCTGGTGTTTCAGGGTTTAGGGCAGTGCAGTGGTGTTCGGGCAGTGTAGGGGGTCATGCTGGGGGTGGTGTTTCAGGGTTTAGGGCAGTGCAGTGGTGTTCGGGCAGTGTAGGGGGTCGTGCTGGGGGTGGTGTTTCAGGGTTTAGGGCAGTGCAGTGGTGTTCGGGCAGTGTAGGGGGTCATGCTGGGGCTGGTGTTTCAGGGTTTAGGGCAGTGCAGTGGTGTTCGGGCAGTGTAGGGGTCGTGCTGGGGCTGGTGTTTCAGGGTTTAGGGCAGTGCAGTGGTGTTCGGGCAGTGTAGGGGGTCGTGCTGGGGCTGGTGTTTCAGGGTTTAGGGCAGTGCAGTGGTGTTCGGGCAGTGTAGGGGGTCGTGCTGGGGCTGGTGTTTCAGGGTTTAGGGCAGTGCAGTGGTGTTCGGGCAGTGTAGGGGGTCGTGCTGGGGGTGGTGTTTCAGGGTTTAGGGCAGTGCAGTGGTGTTCGGGCAGTGTAGGGGGTCGTGCTGGGGGTGGTGTTTCAGGGTTTAGGGCAGTGCAGTGGTGTTCGGGCAGTGTAGGGGGTCGTGCTGGGGGCTGGTGTTTCAGGGTTTAGGGCAGTGCAGTGGTGTTCGGGCAGTGTAGGGGGTCGTGCTGGGGGCTGGTGTTTCAGGGTTTAGGGCAGTGCAGTGGTGTTCGGGCAGTGTAGGGGGTCATGCTGGGGGTGGTGTTTCAGGGTTTAGGGCAGTGCAGTGGTGTTCGGGCAGTGTAGGGGGTCATGCTGGGGCTGGTGTTTCAGGGTTTAGGGCAGTGCAGTGGTGTTCGGGCAGTGTAGGGGGTCATGCTGGGGGCTGGTGTTTCAGGGTTTAGGGCAGTGCAGTGGTGTTCGGGCAGTGTAGGGGGTCGTGCTGGGGGTGGTGTTTCAGGGTTTAGGGCAGTGCAGTGGTGTTCGGGCAGTGTAGGGGGTCGTGCTGGGGGTGGTGTTTCAGGGTTTAGGGCAGTGCAGTGGTGTTCGGGCAGTGTAGGGGGTCGTGCTGGGGGTGGTGTTTCAGGGTTTAGGGCAGTGCAGTGGTGTTCGGGCAGTGTAGGGGGTCGTGCTGGGGGTGGTGTTTCAGGGTTTAGGGCAGTGCAGTGGTGTTCGGGCAGTGTAGGGGTCTTGCTGGGGGTGGTGTTTCAGGGTTTAGGGCAGTGCAGTGGTGTTCGGGCAGTGTAGGGGGTCGTGCTGGGGGTGGTGTTTCAGGGTTTAGGGCAGTGCAGTGGTGTTCGGGCAGTGTAGGGGTCGTGCTGGGGGTGGTGTTTCAGGGTTTAGGGCAGTGCAGTGGTGTTCGGGCAGTGTAGGGGGTCGTGCTGGGGGTGGTGTTTCAGGGTTTAGGGCAGTGCAGTGGTGTTCGGGCAGTGTAGGGGGTCGTGCGGGGGCTGGTGTTTCAGGGTTTAGGGCAGTGCAGTGGTGTTCGGGCAGTGTAGGGGGTCGTGCTGGGGGCTGGTGTTTCAGGGTTTAGGGCAGTGCAGTGGTGTTCGGGCAGTGTAGGGGGTCGTGCTGGGGGCTGGTGTTTCAGGGTTTAGGGCAGTGCAGTGGTGTTCGGGCAGTGTAGGGGGTCGTGCGGGGGCTGGTGTTTCAGGGTTTAGGGCAGTGCAGTGGTGTTCGGGCAGTGTAGGGGGTCGTGCTGGGGCTGGTGTTTCAGGGTTTAGGGCAGTGCAGTGGTGTTCGGGCAGTGTAGGGGGTCGTGCTGGGGGTGGTGTTTCAGGGTTTAGGGCAGTGCAGTGGTGTTCGGGCAGTGTAGGGGGTCGTGCTGGGGCTGGTGTTTCAGGGTTTAGGGCAGTGCAGTGGTGTTCGGGCAGTGTAGGGGGTCATGCTGGGGGTGGTGTTTCAGGGTTTAGGGCAGTGCAGTGGTGTTCGGGCAGTGTAGGGGGTCGTGCTGGGGGTGGTGTTTCAGGGTTTAGGGCAGTGCAGTGGTGTTCGGGCAGTGTAGGGGGTCGTGCTGGGGGTGGTGTTTCAGGGTTTAGGGCAGTGCAGTGGTGTTCGGGCAGTGTAGGGGGTCGTGCTGGGGGTGGTGTTTCAGGGTTTAGGGCAGTGCAGTGGTGTTCGGGCAGTGTAGGGGGTCGTGCTGGGGGTGGTGTTTCAGGGTTTAGGGCAGTGCAGTGGTGTTCGGGCAGTGTAGGGGGTCGTGCTGGGGGTGGTGTTTCAGGGTTTAGGGCAGTGCAGTGGTGTTCGGGCAGTGTAGGGGGTCGTGCTGGGGCTGGTGTTTCAGGGTTTAGGGCAGTGCAGTGGTGTTCGGGCAGTGTAGGGGGTCATGCTGGGGCTGGTGTTTCAGGGTTTAGGGCAGTGCAGTGGTGTTCGGGCAGTGTAGGGGGTCGTGCTGGGGCTGGTGTTTCAGGGTTTAGGGCAGTGCAGTGGTGTTCGGGCAGTGTAGGGGGTCGTGCTGGGGGTGGTGTTTCAGGGTTTAGGGCAGTGCAGTGGTGTTCGGGCAGTGTAGGGGGTCGTGCTGGGGGTGGTGTTTCAGGGTTTAGGGCAGTGCAGTGGTGTTCGGGCAGTGTAGGGGTCGTGCTGGGGCTGGTGTTTCAGGGTTTAGGTCAGTGCAGTGGTGTTCGGGCAGTGTAGGGGGTCGTGCTGGGGCTGGTGTTTCACGGTCTAGGGCAGTGCAGTGGTGTTCGGGCAGTGTAGAGGGTCGTGCTGGGGCTGGTGTTTCAGGGTTTAGGGCAGTGCAGTGGTGTTCGGGCAGTGTAGGGGGTCGTGCTGGGGGTGGTGTTTCAGGGTTTAGGGCAGTGCAGTGGTGTTCGGGCAGTGTAGGGGGTCGTGCTGGGGGTGGTGTTTCAGGGTTTAGGGCAGTGCAGTGGTGTTCGGGCAGTGTAGGGGGTCGTGCTGGGGGTGGTGTTTCAGGGTTTAGGGCAGTGCAGTGGTGTTCGGGCAGTGTAGGGGGTCGTGCTGGGGGTGGTGTTTTAGGGTTTAGGGCAGTGCAGTGGTGTTCGGGCAGTGTAGGGGGTCGTGCTGGGGGCTGGTGTTTCAGGGTTTAGGGCAGTGCAGTGGTGTTCGGGCAGTGTAGGGGGTCGTGCGGGGGCTGGTGTTTCAGGGTTTAGGGCAGTGCAGTGGTGTTCGGGCAGTGTAGGGGGTCATGCTGGGGGTGGTGTTTCAGGGTTTAGGGCAGTGCAGTGGTGTTCGGGCAGTGTAGGGGGTCATGCTGGGGCTGGTGTTTCAGGGTTTAGGGCAGTGCAGTGGTGTTCGGGCAGTGTAGGGGGTCATGCTGGGGCTGGTGTTTCAGGGTTTAGGGCAGTGCAGTGGTGTTCGGGCAGTGTAGGGGGTCGTGCTGGGGTGGTGTTTCAGGGTTTAGGGCAGTGCAGTGGTGTTCGGGCAGTGTAGGGGGTCGTGCTGGGGGCTGGTGTTTCAGGGTTTAGGGCAGTGCAGTGGTGTTCGGGCAGTGTAGGGGGTCGTGCTGGGGCTGGTGTTTCAGGGTTTAGGGCAGTGCAGTGGTGTTCGGGCAGTGTAGGGGGTCGTGCTGGGGGCTGGTGTTTCAGGGTTTAGGGCAGTGCAGTGGTGTTCGGGCAGTGTAGGGGGTCGTGCTGGGGGCTGGTGTTTCAGGGTTTAGGGCAGTGCAGTGGTGTTCGGGCAGTGTAGGGGGTCGTGCTGGGGGTGGTGTTTCAGGGTTTAGGGCAGTGCAGTGGTGTTCGGGCAGTGTAGGGGGTCATGCTGGGGGTGGTGTTTCAGGGTTTAGGGCAGTGCAGTGGTGTTCGGGCAGTGTAGGGGGTCGTGCTGGGGGCTGGTGTTTCAGGGTTTAGGGCAGTGCAGTGGTGTTCGGGCAGTGTAGGGGGTCGTGCTGGGGGTGGTGTTTCAGGGTTTAGGGCAGTGCAGTGGTGTTCGGGCAGTGTAGGGGGTCGTGCTGGGGCTGGTGTTTCAGGGTTTAGGGCAGTGCAGTGGTGTTCGGGCAGTGTAGGGGGTCGTGCTGGGGCTGGTGTTTCAGGGTTTAGGGCAGTGCAGTGGTGTTCGGGCAGTGTAGGGGGTCGTGCTGGGGCTGGTGTTTCAGGGTTTAGGGCAGTGCAGTGGTGTTCGGGCAGTGTAGGGGGTCGTGCTGGGGCTGGTGTTTCAGGGTTTAGGGCAGTGCAGTGGTGTTCGGGCAGTGTAGGGGGTCGTGCTGGGGCTGGTGTTTCAGGGTTTAGGGCAGTGCAGTGGTGTTCGGGCAGTGTAGGGGGTCGTGCTGGGGGTGGTGTTTCAGGGTTTAGGGCAGTGCAGTGGTGTTCGGGCAGTGTAGGGGGTCGTGCTGGGGGTGGTGTTTCAGGGTTTAGGGCAGTGCAGTGGTGTTCGGGCAGTGTAGGGGGTCGTGCTGGGGCTGGTGTTTCAGGGTTTAGGGCAGTGCAGTGGTGTTCGGGCAGTGTAGGGGGTCTTGCTGGGGGTGGTGTTTCAGGGTTTAGGGCAGTGCAGTGGTGTTCGGGCAGTGTAGGGGGTCGTGCTGGGGGTGGTGTTTCAGGGTTTAGGGCAGTGCAGTGGTGTTCGGGCAGTGTAGGGGGTCGTGCTGGGGCTGGTGTTTCAGGGTTTAGGGCAGTGCAGTGGTGTTCGGGCAGTGTAGGGGGTCGTGCTGGGGATGGTGTTTCAGGGTTTAGGGCAGTGCAGTGGTGTTCGGGCAGTGTAGGGGGTCGTGCTGGGGGTGGTGTTTCAGGGTTTAGGGCAGTGCAGTGGTGTTCGGGCAGTGTAGGGGGTCGTGCTGGGGCTGGTGTTTCAGGGTTTAGGGCAGTGCAGTGGTGTTCGGGCAGTGTAGGGGGTCGTGCTGGGGCTGGTGTTTCAGGGTTTAGGGCAGTGCAGTGGTGTTCGGGCAGTGTAGGGGGTCGTGCTGGGGCTGGTGTTTCAGGGTTTAGGGCAGTGCAGTGGTGTTCGGGCAGTGTAGGGGGTCGTGCTGGGGGTGGTGTTTCAGGGTTTAGGGCAGTGCAGTGGTGTTCGGGCAGTGTAGGGGGTCGTGCTGGGGCTGGTGTTTCAGGGTTTAGGGCAGTGCAGTGGTGTTCGGGCAGTGTAGGGGGTCGTGCTGGGGGTGGTGTTTCAGGGTTTAGGGCAGTGCAGTGGTGTTCGGGCAGTGTAGGGGGTCGTGCTGGGGCTGGTGTTTCAGGGTTTAGGGCAGTGCAGTGGTGTTCGGGCAGTGTAGGGGGTCGTGCTGGGGCTGGTGTTTCAGGGTTTAGGGCAGTGCAGTGGTGTTCGGGCAGTGTAGGGAGTCGTGCTGGGGGTGGTGTTTCAGGGTTTAGGGCAGTGCAGTGGTGTTCGGGCAGTGTAGGGGGTCGTGCTGGGGCTGGTGTTTCAGGGTTTAGGGCAGTGCAGTGGTGTTCGGGCAGTGTAGGGGGTCGTGCTGGGGCTGGTGTTTCAGGGTTTAGGGCAGTGCAGTGGTGTTCGGGCAGTGTAGGGGGTCGTGCTGGGGCTGGTGTTTCAGGGTTTAGGGCAGTGCAGTGGTGTTCGGGCAGTGTAGGGGGTCGTGCTGGGGCTGGTGTTTCAGGGTTTAGGGCAGTGCAGTGGTGTTCGGGCAGTGTAGGGGGTCATGCTGGGGCTGGTGTTTCAGGGTTTAGGGCAGTGCAGTGGTGTTCGGGCAGTGTAGGGGGTCATGCTGGGGGTGGTGTTTCAGGGTTTAGGGCAGTGCAGTGGTGTTCGGGCAGTGTAGGGGGTCATGCTGGGGGTGGTGTTTCAGGGTTTAGGGCAGTGCAGTGGTGTTCGGGCAGTGTAGGGGGTCATGCTGGGGTAGTGTTTCAGGGTTTAGGGCAGTGCAGTGGTGTTGGGGCAGTGTAGGGGGTCATGCTGGTGTGGTGTTTCAGGGTTTAGGGCAGTGCAGTGGTGTTCGGGCAGTGTAGGGGGTCGTGCTGGGGCTGGTGTTTCAGGGTTTAGGGCAGTGCAGTGGTGTTCGGGCAGAGTAGGGGGTCGTGCTGGGGGTGGTGTTTAGGGTTTAGGGCAGTGCAGTGGTGTTCGGGCAGTGTAGAGGGTCGAGCTGGGGGTGGTGTTTTAGGGTTTGGGGCAGTGCAGTGGTGTTCGGGCAGTGTAGGGGGTCGTGCTGGGTGGGTGTTATAGGGTTTAGGGCAGTGCAGTGATGTTCGGGCAGTGTAGGGGGTCGTGCAGGGGTGGTGTTTTAGGGTTTATGGCAGTGCAGTGGTGTTCGGGCAGTGAAGGGGTCGTGCAGGGGGTGGTGTTTCAGGGTTTAGGGCAGTGCAGTGGTGTTCGGGCAGTGTAGGGGGTCGTGCTGGGGGTGGTGTTTCAGGGTTTAGGGCAGTGCAGTGGTGTTCGGGCAGTGTAGGGGGTCGTGCTGGGGGTGGTGTTTCAGGGTTTAGTGCAGTGCAGTGGTGTTCGGGCAGTGTAGGGGGTCGTGCTGGGGGTGGTGTTTCAGGGTTTAGGGCAGTGCAGTGGTGTTCGGGCAGTGAAGGGGGTCGTGCTGGGGGTGGTGTTTCAGGGTTTAGGGCAGTGCAGTGGTGTTCGGGCAGTGTAGGGGGTCGTGCTGGGGCTGGTGTTTCAGGGTTTAGGGCAGTGCATTGGTGTCCGGGTAGTGTAGGGGGTCGTGCGGGGACTCGTGTTTCAGGGTTTTGTGCAGTGCAGTGGTGTTCGGGCAGTGTAGGGGGTCGTGCGGGTGCTGGTGTTTCAGGGTTTAGGGCAGTGCAGGGGTGTTCGGGCAGTTTAGGGGGTCGTGCTGGGGCTGGTGTTTCAGGGTTTAGTGCAGTGCAGTGGTGTTCGGGCAGTGTAGGGGTCGTGCTGGGGCTGGTGTTTCAGGGTTTAGGGCAGTGCAGTGGTGTTCGGGCAGAGTAGGGGGTCGTGCTGGGGGTGGTGTTTAGGGTTTAGGGCAGTGCAGTGGTGTTCAGGCAGTGTAGGGGGTCGTGCTGGGGCTGGTGTTTCAGGGTTTAGGGCAGTGCAGTGGTGTTCAGGCAGAGTAGGGGGTCGTGCTGGTGGTGGTGTTTAGGGTTTAGGGCAGTGCAGTGGTGTTCGGGCAGTGTAGGGGGTCGTGCTGGGGCTGGTGTTTCCGGGCTTAGGGCAGTGCAGTGGTGTTCGGGCAGTATAGGGGGTCGTGCTGGGGGTGGTGTTTCAGGCTTTAGGGCAGGGCAGTGGTGTTCGGGCAGTATATTGGGTCATGCAGGGGGTGGTGTTTCAGGGTTTAGGGCAGGGCAGTGGTGTTCGGGCAGTGTAGGGAGTCTTGCTGGGAGTGGTGTTTCAGGGTTTAGGGCAGTGGTGTTCGGAAAGTGTAGGTGGTCTTGCTGGGGCTGGTGTTTCAGGGTTTAGGGCAGTGCAGTGGTGTTCGGGCAGTGTAGGGGGTCTTGCTGGGGCTGGTGTTTCAGGGTTTAGGGCAGTGCAGTGGTGTTCGGGCAGTGTAGGGGGTCGTGCTGGGGCTGATGTTTCAGGGTTTAGTGCAGTGCAGTGGTGTTCGGGCAGTGTAGGGGGTCATGCGGGGGCTGGTGTTTCAGGGTATAGGGCAGTGCATTGGTGTTCGGGCAGTGTAGGGGGTCGTGCGGGGGCTGGTGTTTCAGGGTTTGGTGCAGTGCAGTGGTGTTCGGGCAGTGTAGGGGGTCATGCGGGGGCTGGTGTTTCAGGGTTTGGTGCAGTGCAGTGGTGTTCGGGCAGTGTAGGGGGTCGTGCGGGGGCTGGTGTTTCAGGGTTTAGGGCAGTGCAGTGGTGTTCGGGCAGTGCAGGGGGTCGTGCTGGGGCTGATGTTTCAGGGTTTAGGGAAGTGCAGTGGTGTTCGGGCAGTGTAGGGGGTCGTGCGGGGCTGGTGTTTCAGGGTTTAGGGCAGTGCAGTGGTGTTCGGGCAGTGTAGGGGGTCGTGCTGGGGCTGGTGTTTCAGGGTTTAGGGCAGTGCAGTGGTGTTCGGGCAGTGTAGGGGGTCATGCTGGGGCTGGTGTTTCAGGGTTTAGGGCAGTGCAGTGGTGTTCTGGCAGAGGACGGGGTCATGCTGGGGGTGGTGTTTAGGGTTTAGGGCAGTGCAGTGGTGTTCGGGCAGAGTAGGGGGTCATGCTGGGGGTGGTGTTTTAGGGTTTAGGGCAGTGCAGTGGTGTTCGGGCAGTGTAGGGGGTCGTGCTGGGGCTGGTGTTTCAGGGTTTAGGGCAGTGCAGTGGTGTTCGGGCAGAGTAGGGGGTCATGCTGGGGGTGGTGTTTAGGGTTTAGGGCAGTGCAGTGGTGTTCGGGCAGTGTAGAGGGTCGAGCTGGGGGTGGTGTTTTAGGGTTTAGGGCAGTGCAGTGATGTTCGGGCAGTGTAGGGGGTCGTGCAGGGGGTGGTGTTTTAGGGTTTATGGCAGTGCAGTGGTGTTCGGGCAGTGAAGGGGGTCGTGCAGGGGTGGTGTTTCAGGGTTTAGGGCAGTGCAGTGGTGTTCGGGCTGTGTAGGGGGTCGTGCGGGGGCTGGTGTTTCAGGGTTTAGCGCAGTGCATTGGTGTTCGGGCAGTGTAGGGGGTTGTGCTGGGGCTGGTGTTTCAGGGTTTAGTGCAGTGCAGTGGTGTTCGGGCAGTGTAGGGGGTCGTGCGGGGGCTGGTGTTTCAGGGTTTAGGGCAGTGCAGTGGTGTTCAGGCAGTGCAGGGGGTCGTGCTGGGGGCTGGTGTTTCAGGGTTTAGGGCAGTGCAGTGGTGTTCGGGCAGTGTAGGGGGTCGTGCTGGGGGTGGTGTTTCAGGGTTTAGGGCAGTGCAGTGGTGTTCGGGCAGTGTAGGGGGTCGTGCTGGGGCTGGTGTTTCAGGGTTTAGGGCAGTGCAGTGGTTGTTCGGGCAGTGTAGGGGGTCGTGCTGGGGCTGGTGTTTCAGGGTTTAGTGCAGTGCAGTGGTGTTCGGGCAGTGTAGGGGTCGTGCTGGGGCTGGTGTTTCAGGGTTTAGGGCAGTGCAGTGGTGTTCGGGCAGAGTAGGGGGTCGTGCTGGGGGTGGTGTTTAGGGTTTAGGGCAGTGCAGTGGTGTTCAGGCAGTGTAGGGGGTCGTGCTGGGGCTGGTGTTTCAGGGTTTAGGGCAGTGCAGTGGTGTTCAGGCAGAGTAGGGGGTCGTGCTGGTGGTGGTGTTTAGGGTTTAGGGCAGTGCAGTGGTGTTCGGGCAGTGTAGGGGGTCGTGCTGGGGCTGGTGTTTCTGGGCTTAGGGCAGTGCAGTGGTGTTCGGGCAGTGTAGGGGGTCGTGCTGGGGGTGGTGTTTCAGGCTTTAGGGCAGGGCAGTGGTGTTCGGGCAGTATATTGGGTCATGCAGGGGTGGTGTTTCAGGGTTTAGGGCAGGGCAGTGGTGTTCGGGCAGTGTAGGGAGTCTTGCTGGGAGTGGTGTTTCAGGGTTTAGGGCAGTGGTGTTCGGAAAGTGTAGGTGGTCTTGCTGGGGCTGGTGTTTCAGGGTTTAGGGCAGTGCAGTGGTGTTCGGGCAGTGTAGGGGGTCTTGCTGGGGCTGGTGTTTCAGGGTTTAGGGCAGTGCAGTGGTGTTCGGGCAGTGTAGGGGGTCGTGCTGGGGCTGATGGTTCAGGGTTTTGTGCAGTGCAGTGGTGTTCGGGCAGTGTAGGGGGTCATGCGGGGGCTGGTGTTTCAGGGTATAGGGCAGTGCATTGGTGTTCGGGCAGTGTAGGGGGTCGTGCTGGGGGCTGGTGTTTCAGGGTATAGGGCAGTGCATTGGTGTTCGGGCAGTGTAGGGGGTCGTGCTGGGGCTGGTGTTTCAGGGTTTAGGTGCAGTGCAGTGGTGTTCGGGCAGTGTAGGGGGTCATGCTGGGGCTGGTGTTTCAGGGTTTGGTGCAGTGCAGTGGTGTTCGGGCAGTGTAGGGGGTCGTGCTGGGGCTGGTGTTTCAGGGTTTAGGGCAGTGCAGTGGTGTTCGGGCAGTGTAGGGGGTCGTGCTGGGGCTGGTGTTTCAGGGTTTAGGGAAGTGCAGTGGTGTTCGGGCAGTGTAGGGGGTCGTGCTGGGGCTGGTGTTTCAGGGTTTAGGGCAGTGCAGTGGTGTTCGGGCAGTGTAGGGGGTCGTGCTGGGGCTGGTGTTTCAGGGTTTAGGGCAGTGCAGTGGTGTTCGGGCAGTGTAGGGGGTCATGCTGGGGGCTGGTGTTTCAGGGTTTAGGGCAGTGCAGTGGTGTTCGGGCAGTGTAGGGGGTCGTGCTGGGGGTGGTGTTTCAGGGTTTAGGGCAGTGCAGTGGTGTTCGGGCAGTGTAGGGGGTCGTGCTGGGGGTGGTGTTTCAGGGTTTAGGGCAGTGCAGTGGTGTTCGGGCAGTGTAGGGGGTCGTGCTGGGGGTGGTGTTTCAGGGTTTAGGGCAGTGCAGTGGTGTTCGGGCAGTGTAGGGGGTCATGCTGGGGTGGTGTTTCAGGGTTTAGGGCAGTGCAGTGGTGTTCGGGCAGTGTAGGGGGTCGTGCTGGGGGTGGTGTTTCAGGGTTTAGGGCAGTGCAGTGGTGTTCGGGCAGTGTAGGGGGTCGTGCTGGGGGTGGTGTTTCAGGGTTTAGGGCAGTGCAGTGGTGTTCGGGCAGTGTAGGGGGTCGTGCTGGGGCTGGTGTTTCAGGGTTTAGGGCAGTGCAGTGGTGTTCGGGCAGTGTAGGGGGTCGTGCTGGGGCTGGTGTTTCAGGGTTTAGGGCAGTGCAGTGGTGTTCGGGCAGTGTAGGGGGTCGTGCTGGGGGTGGTGTTTCAGGGTTTAGGGCAGTGCAGTGGTGTTCGGGCAGTGTAGGGGGTCGTGCTGGGGCTGGTGTTTCAGGGTTTAGGGCAGTGCAGTGGTGTTCGGGCAGTGTAGGGGTCATGCTGGGGGCTGGTGTTTCAGGGTTTAGGGCAGTGCAGTGGTGTTCGGGCAGTGTAGGGGGTCGTGCTGGGGCTGGTGTTTCAGGGTTTAGGGCAGTGCAGTGGTGTTCGGGCAGTGTAGGGGGTCGTGCTGGGGGTGGTGTTTCAGGGTTTAGGGCAGTGCAGTGGTGTTCGGGCAGTGTGAGGGGTCGTGCTGGGGGTGGTGTTTCAGGGTTTAGGGCAGTGCAGTGGTGTTCGGGCAGTGTAGGGGGTCGTGCTGGGGGTGGTGTTTCAGGGTTTAGGGCAGTGCAGTGGTGTTCGGGCAGTGTAGGGGGTCGTGCTGGGGCTGGTGTTTCAGGGTTTAGGGCAGTGCAGTGGTGTTCGGGCAGTGTAGGGGGTCGTGCTGGGGCTGGTGTTTCAGGGTTTAGGGCAGTGCAGTGGTGTTCGGGCAGTGTAGGGGGTCGTGCTGGGGGTGGTGTTTCAGGGTTTAGGGCAGTGCAGTGGTGTTCGGGCAGTGTAGGGGGTCATGCTGGGGGTGGTGTTTCAGGGTTTAGGGCAGTGCAGTGGTGTTCGGGCAGTGTAGGGGGTCGTGCTGGGGGTGGTGTTTCAGGGTTTAGGGCAGTGCAGTGGTGTTCGGGCAGTGTAGGGGGTCGTGCTGGGGCTGGTGTTTCAGGGTTTAGGGCAGTGCAGTGGTGTTCGGGCAGTGTAGGGGGTCATGCTGGGGGCTGGTGTTTCAGGGTTTAGGGCAGTGCAGTGGTGTTCGGGCAGTGTAGGGGGTCGTGCTGGGGGTGGTGTTTCAGGGTTTAGGGCAGTGCAGTGGTGTTCGGGCAGTGTAGGGGGTCGTGCTGGGGCTGGTGTTTCAGGGTTTAGGGCAGTGCAGTGGTGTTCGGGCAGTGTAGGGGTCGTGCTGGGGCTGGTGTTTCAGGGTTTAGGGCAGTGCAGTGGTGTTCGGGCAGTGTAGGGGGTCGTGCTGGGGCTGGTGTTTCAGGGTTTAGGGCAGTGCAGTGGTGTTCGGGCAGTGTAGGGGGTCGTGCTGGGGGTGGTGTTTCAGGGTTTAGGGCAGTGCAGTGGTGTTCGGGCAGTGTAGGGGGTCATGCTGGGGGTGGTGTTTCAGGGTTTAGGGCAGTGCAGTGGTGTTCGGGCAGTGTAGGGGGTCGTGCTGGGGGTGGTGTTTCAGGGTTTAGGGCAGTGCAGTGGTGTTCGGGCAGTGTAGGGGGTCGTGCTGGGGGTGGTGTTTCAGGGTTTAGGGCAGTGCAGTGGTGTTCGGGCAGTGTAGGGGGTCGTGCTGGGGCTGGTGTTTCAGGGTTTAGGGCAGTGCAGTGGTGTTCGGGCAGTGTAGGGGGTCGTGCTGGGGGCTGGTGTTTCAGGGTTTAGGGCAGTGCAGTGGTGTTCGGGCAGTGTAGGGGGTCATGCTGGGGGTGGTGTTTCAGGGTTTAGGGCAGTGCAGTGGTGTTCGGGCAGTGTAGGGGGTCGTGCTGGGGCTGGTGTTTCAGGGTTTAGGGCAGTGCAGTGGTGTTCGGGCAGTGTAGGGGGTCGTGCTGGGGCTGGTGTTTCAGGGTTTAGGGCAGTGCAGTGGTGTTCGGGCAGTGTAGGGGGTCGTGCGGGGGCTGGTGTTTCAGGGTTTAGGGCAGTGCAGTGGTGTTCGGGCAGTGTAGGGGGTCGTGCTGGGGCTGGTGTTTCAGGGTTTAGGGCAGTGCAGTGGCCAGCAACATGATGTTGTACTTCGTTCAGTTACGTATTGCT